>LPNX010040712.1:34463-102230 GCA_001517045.1 Pseudotsuga menziesii
GCCTGATCGGACGAACCGCAGCCAAGTGTAGAGCATACACACTGGAGTCTTGTAAATTTTAATAAGTTTTAAAAGATGTGTTCTTGCTTAAAAGAAAAGCCTCCAAGAACCTCTTTCGATCCAAGTGGATCTCAATCGGGGAATCAAGGAGGGGTTAATTTTAAAATGCTGATAAACAAAAGATGAGAAAATAACACAACTACACAAATATGGTTTTCTGATTAATCCTACCACGAATCTCTTTCCCCTTTCGGGTCACTCGGGAAATCGTGGGGTAAGTATTATGATTACTTTTGAAAGTAAGATATGGAATATGGAATTAAAAACAAGATCAAATATACTACCCTACAAGTTAGATCAATTCTAGTAAAAGGAAATAAGCAGAAAACGACGAAAATGGCACCAACGCGAATCCACCCAGGGGGGATGGGGAATGGGCTCGAAAGAGCCTATTCAAAGGATGATTTTATTACAGTGGTTACAATATCAAAGCACTGATAAAACAGAGCTTTATTGGTCCTTATATAGGCTGAAACCAAGATCTTACAGTTTATATAAACAAATTACAAATTATGTGACAAAAGAGAGACCCCTGGGGGGATTTGAGCGCTCCAAAAGCCACTTTGGATAGCAGATTCCTTTCTTCTCTGTCAGACCTGCTAAATGACAGTGAGTGAATTATAATAACAAATTCCCCAAAGCACTTTAAGAGTGCCTTTGGGTCAGCCTACTTTATCTCAAAAATTAATGAAATTAAACTAGCTAAACCGACGAAAAAGAAACCAAGGAAAGCAAGCTTTCCTTGGGATCTTAGCTTGCTGTTTGCACAGCCAATTAAAAGCACTGATATTGCAGAATATTGAAATTATTGAACAGCAAATAAAACTACCTTAACAGCAAGCTATGAATTTTTCAATAAACGACTTGCGAAACTAAGGCAATTTTAGCTATATCTCTTGAATTTGAACTTTATGTGCACAATGAAACTAAGATCTAGAAAATTTAAGGGATATTGATAATTATATCTATGTATGATTTTCTTTATGAGATAGATCAGATTTAAAAAGAGACCTTAAAGTAACCAGTTTGAGGAAAGTTTAATAATTTTAAAGGAGAGAAAGGGGAAGAAAGGTGCTTGTTGTTGAAGTAGATCTGCAGAGGGACCTTGGTAGAGAAGCACCGAGGGGCAAGATCTTAGCAATATCTGCTGGAAATCAATGGAATCAAACCTGAACCATAGATCTTCTAGCTACGGCAAACCTGTAAGCTACAACACAATTCCTGCATACAGAACTATCCGATCTGAAGATACATATGAGAAAGGGATGATACAGTATGCAAATAACCTTATTTAACATACAGGTATTAACTCATTCAAACATATGCAGCAAATAGAAAGTAAGTAAGCTTACTTACAATGATCTATCCTTATGATTTAAGAAACCAATCAGGCAGACAATAATTAAGTGCAAAAAACTGGAAAAATAGCAGTTTCACCTCGATTGCAGCAAGACAATGACAATCCACACATGAAAGATACTCCACAATTGAGCCTCCAAAGATTTTATTTATTCAAAAAAATAAGATCAGTACACAATTACAATGGCAAGCCCTTCAGTCCAGCTCTAACTAGCTTGGAAGAGGAGGTTGTGCCTTGATTTATACAAATTGTAGGCCATCTAGCCCAGGGGGGGCACAATTCCTCATGGAATCAAGTGAAATCAGCTGATGGATAGTTCATCAATGTGGAACTGAGGCTGAACTGAGCCTACTTGTCAACTGGGGGCCTGATCTAGCTGACACATCAACCCATATACTGACACATCGGCCCAGAGAGCATCCAGGAGAGCCAAAACGTGTTGAAGAGAGAGGGGGGGCGTAATTCCTCATGAATACCACTATAGATCAGCTCCAGATCTGATTTGATCCCCTCCTTTAGTCAAGGATTTGTCAGATCCAGTCAATCTGCTCCAGATCTGATTGATTTCAGTCAAATCGGTTGAGAATCCATTGAGTTATTGATTTTGGATTTGCTCCATTATTCATCTATTTATTAATTAAAATAATCAATAATTGATTTTTGGGGCTTTCTAGCCTAAGTGATGGAAGATCACACAAAACTTAGGAAAAAATGGGTCCATGGGTTTACATGGTGCTCTTAGCTTCAAAATGAGCACCTACATGACTGAAACTGATTATTTGGCCCACTTTTATTACAGACTCAATTTTTCCAATTAAACTATTAAAAAATAGCCTAAGTTTTGGAAAAATTAAAATTTAATAAAAAACCCTGAAAAAAACTGAAAAATTGAAAAATTGAAAAACACCTAGAGGGACTTAGACATGTTCATATGACTCAAAAAGATGTCTAGCATGCTTACACATTGACACATAGACTCAATAACCTCAATAGGCACAAATGCCAAGCCGAACACCCCAACTTTGGAGGTATGGAGTGAAAAACTCAGAAATTATCAGTCGTTTATTCAACAACCAATAATAACCAAGGGAAAAAACACCCTGGGCTGATCGGATTGACAAATGAAGTCTAAGAGACTGAGTCTTTTACAGACACTATCATGCTAGAACATTTATTACAATTCCCCCATGGGGTATGAACATGTGATATGATACAACAAGCACTTTCGAGAAGTACTTCCAAAGGTGTCTTTGAAGTCCAAACAAGTTAACCTTGTCCGGTTCACCAGGATCACTTGATAATAACCACTAAGTACAACTTAGGTGGTAACAGCGTGCTCGCTCATTCATAAACTTGGCATCACTGCAGGCATATTTGGCAGCATTTGCTAAGCCTCAACAAGAATAAAAAGGTAAGGGTGAAAATAAGCATGGATGATCATTTAGGCACATATGGTTAAAAATTTGTCCATCTTCCTTGCCTGGAATTGAGGGATCCCTTGTTGCCTCCGAATACTTTTCACACTGCAAGGTTGAAGGGTCTGATAGGGAATCTTCACGATCTATAAGGCACTCTTCAATTTCACTGTTCCGAGCTCGAGAAATATGATAAGGTAGCTTTTCATGCTGGAAAATATTTGGGTTAGGCGTTTTAAATACTTGCCGGTTGCCTATCAAGACTGAGTCTATTTTATCACGAAAACATTGTCCTTTGTGTTTCAGCCTTGGTGATAACCATGTGCATTTCCATGCATTTACCTCCTTATAAAAGGTTGCTCCAGATAAATGCAAACACTCAATCACATGCCTTTTCTTGGTTTACATAACATTCCTTTTCATTTGTGACCCTATGAATGGTGACATAGGTGTAGCCAAATTGTCCATGTCCCAGCAATATACTTTTGAACAAGCTCATTTTCGATAACCATGTCTACAGTAAAATCCCCAACAGAGACTTTTTCATATTCATAGTTTAATTTCTTTAATCTTTCCTGTTGCTCTAGAATGAGTTCTTGTAATTGAACACGAAGATCCTCTTGCGGTGCACTTTGAACTTGAAGCCATCAAACAGAACGGTAACTATTTGATGACTGATGTACAAGACAAGAACAAAGCTTTGACATAACCGATCCCCCTCTAAACAACACCATTGTTGAAATGTTTCTCTCAAATAAGCCCCTACTAAGCCTGGAAATAAAAAATCGGCAGATCCAACAATAATAAACTTGGCTGAAAGTTCGATTGAGCTGCCTGTAAACGAGTGGTGGAGTGCAACGCCCTCTGGGAAAACGATCACTTGTCTTAAAGGAATGACACTTTGAAGGAATTCCAAAGGAAAGTGCACCTGATGTCTCCTGCTTTGGCATCGCCTGTGATTTTAATGCAGTGCTTGGCTGGGAACAACATGCTATGTCAACTTTAGTGCCTTGGGAAGTTGCACATTTTGATTGCAAATTGTCACCATGTGTTGGGCGTTGCTTAAAGCATACACATTTACTTTCAGATCTTAAACCTTCCTTCAAAACTTCTGCATCCTTCATTGATAAGCCCAAGGGCATTGAACTGCTATCAAAAATAAGTAATTTAGCATCAAAATGATTCGCTAAAGCCTTTACTAGCATTTCCTGATATATCTCGGAACCTGCAGGTCCAGACAACAATATTCTGGGGCTTACAGTAGGTAGCTCCATTGCATATTTTGTGAAATCTTTGCGCTTCAAATGTATAAAGGTCGATGCAATCAGCACACTCTTTGTGTTCTCATTTAGGTAATACGGGCAGTCATCAAATGAAACAGTAATGTCTTTGCCATCAATAATCCCTCTTCGTAAATCTTCCTTCAAAGCTTGGCATTTCATAGATATGACAGACAAGTCAAAATCTCTTCCACCTTCTCTTAGAAAACAACTGATAACTCTGAGTGTGTCAAGTTGAGGGCCCAGAGCCGAAGATAAGATGTAGTGTTAGACACAACATCTAATACAAACTCAATTGTATGTATCATTTACCAGACTTTTTTAACCTCTCTGCCCACTGTGACTCATTATAGATTCATTTGAAACTCTACTTCTAGTAAGTAAAATGCTCCCAGAAACTGAAATTTTGCTGGAGCAGATCTGATGATAACATCTGGCTTTGTCTGGGGATGGCATGCTCCCTGTGAGCTGCCAAGAACAAGTAGACCAAGTGCCTTTCCATTTCATTGGGATGGAGTCTTCATCACAAATCTATGCTTCTTGAAAAACTTGAAAACACACTACTGACTGAATCTTTTAAACTACTCTGCAAACTGAAATAATCTTCTCACAACAATCTGATCACACCGTAAAAACTTAAGGAGATGCTTGAAAAATCAAGCTTATTTATTCACAGCTCCTACACTAATCAAAACTACTTTCTTTTGATCAGGTAAAATCATGCTTCCAATGAAGCCATACAAATATTTGACTAACTGGTAAAATTTCTGATCTGGAGATGATGAATAAAGGAGCCCATGGAATATCTAAATTCATTTCAAAAGAAGGGAAAATCCAACCTCCATTTGACAAAAACAATCTGACATTTGAGCTGCTCAAAGACTCCATATAATCAACAAATGGATCAATGAAGTTATAAGGAAATACCTCTTGCTGAAGATCAAAATATCTCTGTATATCCTTTTCCTCATAATGGCTGCCACTTTCAGCTACCTACAAATTGAATTGCAAATATGGCTCCTCAATGTCTTCTATAGATTCAAGATGGTAGATTTCTACACAATGTTGTTCCTCATCAAAATTTGATTCATAGTTGTCATACATCCATTGGTTGCTCCTCAAATCAACAAAAGGTGGTGTAGGGATCTGCTCTTTTTCATCTAAATACTCATCACAGATTGGCATATCTTCAGAGTGAATCGGTTGATGCTGATCTAGAACTTCAATGTCTTCATCATAAAATGGAGTATTCTGATCAATTTCTAATGATGAAGATTTATGTTCTATGATGCTATCATCAACTTTAATATCAGAATTTTGAAAAATTTCTTCTTGTAAAACATAATTAGAAGAAGATAATGGATCTTCTTCCTTCTTCATGTCATAACCACCGACTTCATCTTTACTACTGGAAAAATCTGCTTCCAAACCCTGGATATATAATGCATATACCCTACAGCAATCCTCAAAAAGACACTCAGCTGGGTAAATCCTCTTACAATATGAATAAAAGGCATCATGAAAATCTTTCAAAGAGGAAATACTGGAAGGAGGAAGAGTTCTATACCATTGTCTCGCACGGCCATCTAATGAATACATACACATTTTCATCAATACATCTTCATGATGTATACTCAGCTAATCCATGTATTGATGAAATTTAATTACATGATGTGCCAGATTGTCCTCTTCCTTTTCTAGGAATCGCGGAAGAACACCTTCCCATTCATCAATGATAGGTACTGTATTTGGGAATCCAGGAACACTTGAGAAATTGAGCAGAGCAAATCTCTGTGCCAACATAGTTTCAAAACGCTTTGACATCTTGTAAAATCGCCTCTGGATTCTTCCAACATGGAGTCGCCTGGTGAATAAATATGTAGTCCAACTAATGCCCTGCTCCTGTCCACCATCAAGAGCTGGATCTAATCGTTGTCATTCTTTCCCGGGGAAGATATCTTTTCCTTTATCTGTCCCCGGCAACGGCGCCAGAAGATGTTATCCCTAAAGTTGAACCTAGACTACAAGGGTTCAAGCTTAAGGAAATCTTGTTCAACAATGTACAAATCAAATGAAATCAAAATGAAAACATAAGCTGGTATGAGATAAGGGCTAATGGAAAATCACACAACTATGAGTGAAATAGGCTGAAAAGCTATAAGAAAAATCAAACAAGTATTGAAGAACTAGACTAGTATGAAATCAAGGCTATTTTGTATAGATCACACAACTATCACTACACTATGCTGGTATATATAAAAGCTATGAGAAAATAAAAATATTATTGAAAATATAGGCTGGTAGGTCAATCAGAGCTGCAAGATTAATCAACAGGAACTGTATAACATAAAATCAAATACAAAGTTCAATATCGAGGTTACTATGATCACAAAGTCAAGAAGTGAAACTGCTTCTGTTTTCTAAAGTATAAAGATAATTGTATTTCACGATAAGAATTACTACAATGGGATTTAATGGACCATATGCATAACAAAATTATCGAAAAAACAATTCATAACATACATAGGCAAATCATCATCATACTCATTCAGAAATAGAACCTGTACTGAAGTTGCATAATGTCTATGTCATACAGGCAGTGCTCCAAATAGGGCTTGCATTACTCCAAACTTGCCAACCTCCAGTCCCCTGCTTCCTTCAGAGAGGAAGAGCTCTCCCCTTTTACATTGAACAATTCTAGAATATATATCCATTACATCAACTCACTATTGCTAACTTAATTACAACTAGTTACAGGAAATCTGAAACTATTTGGTCCTCTGCCTCTTCAATAAGTTCTGCCACCTGTAAGGTTAGTTGCTGAAATTCTGATTCAATGCCTGGAAATCTGGAAACTATTGAACTTTAACAGCCATCAAATATAAAAAATAATTCTTTGTTTTTAGGTGTCTGCCATCTGTATCATTATATGCTTAAATGCTGCTGGAAGATATTGACCAAATCCTTAATAGTCTGGAGATGATGAGATCAAATAGCTAACTCGACTCCTTGAAATCTAGAATCATTGGAAGTGCTGCCTTCAAATTCGAAATGCTCTGCCACCTATACATTGCTATCCTCATGCTTGTTGTTTGCCAGAAAGTTTTTAGAAATTCAGAGCCAATAATAGCAACATCCTGACATGCACGGTCATTCAATCTTGTGATCCCTCGTGAGATTAGAATGATGTCATTGCGTGCTCGCTCATTCATAAACTTGGCATCACTACAGGCATATTTGGCAGCATTTGCTAAGCCTCGACAAGAATAAAAAGGTAAGGGTGAAAATAAGCATGGATGATCATTTAGGCACATAACGGTTAAAAATTTTTCCATCTTCCTTGCCTGGAATTGAGGTATCCCTTGTTGCCTCCGAATACTTTTCACACTGCAAGGTCGAAGGGTCTGATAGGGCATCTTCATGATCTATAAGGAACTCTTCAATTTCACTGTTCCGAGCTCAAGAAATATGATAAGGTAACTTTTCATGCTGGAAAATATTTGGGTTAGGCATTTTAAATCCTTGCCAGTTGCCTATCAAGACTGGGTCTATTTTATCAAGAAAACATTGTCCTTTGTGTTTCATCCTTGGTGATAACCATGTGCATTTCCATGCATTTACCTCCTTATAAAAGGTTGTTCCAGATAAATGCAAACACTCAATCACACGCCTTTTCTTGGTTTACATAACATTCCTTTTCATTTGTGACCCTGTGAATGGCGACATAGGTGTATCCAAATTGTCCATGTCCCAGCAATATACTTTTGAACAAGCTCATTTCCGATAACCATGCCTACAGTAAAATCCCCAACAAAGACTTTTTCATATTCATAGTTTAATTTCTTTAATCTTTCTTGTTGCTCTGGAATGAGTTCTTGTAATTGAACACGGAAATCCTCTTGCGGTGCACTTTGAACTTGAATCCATCGAACAAAACGGTAACTATTTGATGATTGATGTATAAGACGAGAAAAAATATTTGACATAACCGATCCCCCTCTAAACAGCACCATTGTTAAAATGTTTCTCTCAAATAAGCCCCTGCTAAGCCTGGAAATCAAAAATCGGCAGATCCAACAATAATAAACCTGGTTTCAAAGTTCGATTGAGCTACCTATAAACGAGTGGTGGAGTGCGACGCCCTCTGGGAAAACGATCACCTGTCTTAAAGGAATGACGCTTTGAAGGAATTCCAAAGGAAAGTGCACCTGATGTCTCCTGCTTTGGCATTGCCTGTGATTTTAATGCAGTGCTTGGCTGGGAACAACATGCTATGTCAACTTCAGTGCCTTGGGAAGTTGCACATTTTGATTGCAAATTGTCACCATGTGCTGGGCGTTGCTTAAAGCATACACATTTACTTTCAGATCTTAAACCTTCCTTCAAAACTTCTGCATCCTTCATTGATAAGCCCAAGGGCATTGAACTGCTATTAAAAATAAGTAATTTAGCATCAAAATGATTCGCTAAATCCTTTACTAGCATTTCCTGATATATCTTGGAACCTGCAGGGCCAGACAACAATATTCTGGGGCTTACAGTAGGTAGCTCCATTGCATATTTTGTGAAATCTTTGCGCTTCAAATGTATAAAGGTCGATGCAATCAGCACACTCTTTGTGTTCTCATTTAGGTAATACGGGCAGTCATCAAATGAAACAGTTATGTCTTTGCCATCAAGAATCCCTCTTCGTAAATCTTCCTTCAAAGCTTGGCATTTCGCAGATATGACAGACAAGTCAAAATCTCTTCCACCTTCTCTTAGAAAATAGCTGATAACTCTGAGTGTGTCAAGCTGAGGGCCCAGAGCCGAAGATAAGATGTAGTGTTAGACACAGGATCTAATACAAACTCAATTTTATGTATCATTTACCATACTTTTTTAACCTCTCTGCCCACTGGGATTCATTATAGATTCATTTGAAACTCTACTGCCAGTAAGTAAAATGCTTCCAGAAACTGAAATTTTGCTGGAGCAGATCTGATGATAACAGTAGGGATTCATCCCAGAGGCACATAAACACATGCATGCACATGCAGTAAGTGGAAGATAACCTCTAGGTGTGTCCCCCACACTTTAGTACAATAATATTAACTCCCTAAGTTAGGAAAAATGATCAAATAGACTATATTGGACAAAGGAGGATTAATTAATCCTATCAGCCCCCCTTAATCCTAAATTTGGACAACTTGGGCCTTGGAAACTAGGCCAAAATTTACCCATACAATATAAATGAATAAAATACTACTTAATAAAATAAGGAAAATGGGGATAACCTCATGGGAACCCCCACCCCCAAAATAAGCAGGTAAAATCAGGAAACAAGCTTTGAATAAAAACTTGTGAAAGTATTTTTTGCAATCTGCAACTCTATGGAGCAATAATGCATAATCTTGGTTCTTCTATGTATCAACATCCTCGAAATGTGCATGTGAACCTCTCCAAATTAAATGATTATGTCTGGAGTAATTTTCCTCTCTGGAAGAAGAGGAATATGCTCAACCGAATCAGGAACATAGACAGTTGAAAGATGAAAACTAGACCCATGTAGAGCAACTGAGATCAACTGATGAGAGATGAAAAGTGCTTGAGAATTCTAACCATGTCAGGTAAACCAAATCAACTTATATGTTGTAGACTTGAACATTGGACCACGTGAGATAAAGTCAGCTCCAGGTGTTAGGAGAAAGTGTCTAGGCGAATGCAGGATTCTCTGTCTTTACTAGTATTGTGAGGAGATGAGCACATGATCAAGTAGGAAGGTAGAGAAGTCCTAGGACCATGGAGATAGAATTATTGAACTCCATAATCTGATATATCTTCTAAAATATCCAATGATTCACAAAATCTAATACCAACAAATTCATGAGAGAAAACTAACATCAAATCCCCAACAACAATTTTGAAAGATACTTGAAGTACTTGATTTTTCACACCAAAATTAATGAGAATAGCTACAAGAATGAATGGAGGCTCTTGAAACTTAAAATTCGACCAAATAAGGTCATATTAGATCAAAGAGTGTGGAACAAAGGTTCCAAGTGCTCCACTGAGATAGTAGATGCACAATTTTCTCCTTCTTCAACAAAACTCTGAGTATTGGTGCAAACAATCATGTAGGAGCTTGCTGGAAGCTCTAGATCAATAACGATGAAAGAATAACTCCTAAAATATGATATTTCTTCCAAAACATCCAAAGTATCACTTTTCTACACACCAACAACAACATTAGAGAGAGAAATCGAATTCCTCTTCATTTTATGAAGCAATCACTAGAAAAATCTGCACTGAATTTAGAATAGAAGAATCACCGTAGAATTCCCGAGTAGAATGGAAGGAGTGTTTTTCTTCAATAAAAAATATTCGAATGTCTTCTTATGGATCAGATATATGAGAATATATCAGAGATCTCATAAAATTATGGAGCAACAGGAGAAGGAGTACCTTCCAAGAGACTTTCAACAATTCGAATTGATTGAGTTGAAGATTCTGCTTCTTATTCATCTTGAACAAATTCATTTGAGAAAATAGAGGCCTATACTTTTGAAGGAATAACTCTTGTGCTGCTAGGTGTGCTCTCCAAATTGCTAGAATGATCCTCATTGTGCTTACCAGAGGTTCTATCGAATTCTGTCCAGAGATACTTTGAGTATTTAGCATAATCAATAAGGTGGCGCATGCTTGGATAAAAATCCAGACATATCCTTCCAAAAGTTGTATCACCACCATTTATCCAGTCATTTTCATCTTCATAATACTCTTTACCAATTCCAATAGATACCTCATAGAGACCTTATCTCTTTAGGGATGAAATCATCTTCAATTTCCACTCTAAATATCTTGTGAATGGAGTAAGAAGAGGAATTGATACTCTCGAATCCATATCGAATTTGTACCTACAAAATATTACTGCAAAACAAACCAATTTGCAATCATATGTCAGTTCGAGCCTTTCCACCTCGACATGTGCACTTTTTCGGAGTCTATCACACCTATAGAGACTTCTCTAGACATAATCTAGAGTTAGTAAGGAAATAATTGTAGGAACTATGTGGAAACTCATATTCTTCTAGTGCAAAATGGAGGTCAGACAAGGTTTATTGATAGCCTGAATAAGGCTCTGATACCTGTAAGGTTTGTCGTTACACTAAAACCTGTAGATGTTGATGAAAATTTGAAACCAAGCACAAGGCCCTATCATCAAGAGTGGTGATTAGTCCAATTTTATATTTCTAGAGGTGTGTCAGTCATGCCATGTGGTTGTATCGATACTACAACACTCCCCCTCTGATGTAGCTCGGGGGAATTGAACCTGAGACCTTAGCTCTGATACCATGTTAAATTTGTGAACCATTTATCTACTAAAAAATACGAAAGTTGTAAGAACGAAATTATGTAGTGGAATAATCAAAGAGAATGTACAATGAACAATAAATTCATGCCACAAATTTAAGATAAAATCGGGCAAGAATTGCTCAGAAAATCACAACATTAATCTTAATTTATTAATTAATATTACAATGATTATACAATAAATAGAATGTGAATGCTAAATATAGGATTTGAATCTATCAATTCTAAATGACTGATTAGCTAACTCAATGTGTCTAAATCACTGTTGGAGCTCACTAGTCTAACTAAGGATGTCGAAATTAGTCTACAATTAGTTAATTGATGAGGTAGGTGGGAAAAATGCGCCACTCTATTGAAATTATTCAAATAACTGAGCTGGGGGGGGGGTGAATTAGTTATTTCTAAATCTTAAACCATTATTACTTATTACAGATTTACATTTATGATAATGCAACAAGTATAACAGAAGGAATGATGATCATCAATCACACACACATGATAGAGATAGAAAAATATTCATCTTTATTTGAGCACCTACTCAAATGAGGCTGCAACCTCTATTTACAAATTCCTTCTTATGGGAATAACAACCCTAATGTTTTTCTAGCACCCAGTAAAATAACATTCTCTAGATACTATTGAGTGGAAGCACCAGCTTCCACTTGTATAGGCTCCAACTTGTATAGAGAAGACAACATGTTTTCTCCTAGCACCACCCTACCACCCTTGTTTCTTATATTTAGACATATTCATTACAATATGGAGAAAAATAGAAATAACAATGCATACCAACTCTGTTCTGATCTACTTTTGGATTTGCTTATGCACTTTGGTTCCCCTCATTGTCTTTGTTTTGGATATTCTTGAAAGAACTCATAGTTCTCTTTTAATTTTGTAACCCCATTTCTACGATGGTCCATACACCAGCTCTTTGCCTGCAGAGAGCACAAACACATCTCTTCACACACATCCTCTTATACTTATCAATCTTTGAACCCTTCACCACTTCGTATGCCCGACTGTACATTTTCATAACTGATCAAAACCATTCGATGCCTGAGATAACCCAACAGTCCGAAACTTAAATCATATCCACGATTGTAGATTGTGTGGTAGAGATATGAAGGTGCCGACGATCTACATCCATAATGAATTTCACTTGTAAAAGAGCGCGAAGGATAAAAGGGCAGTCGAGTTGTGAAATCGAAGACTAACCGTTGTAATTAGAATCAAGATCAATGAAAGAGATTAATCACCAAAATAGGTCAATGGCTGTGAGTTATTTCATAGGGAGAACTCGCACGGATTAATAAAATCCTAATGTGTGTGAAATTTATATCAAATCCACCTTATTATATTTGAGGTCCACTGTCGCTGTAGATATGACGATCCTCATCTGTTTCGTAGGTTCAACTAGTAGGTGAGATA
The DNA here is from genome assembly GCA_001517045.1 of Pseudotsuga menziesii. Lineage (NCBI taxonomy): Eukaryota > Viridiplantae > Streptophyta > Pinopsida > Pinales > Pinaceae > Pseudotsuga > Pseudotsuga menziesii. The sequence goes on from LPNX010040712.1 coordinate 47,360, forward strand.
ACGACAGAGATGGGAGTGAAATTTTAGTGCAATTTTCCTTTCTTGACAAATCAGAGTTTCCGCGGGACTTCTTTTGCGTCATCAATTTTGTGCAACCTCTCTTTTGATCGTTGATTTGGAATAGGAGTTAATCATAATTCCAACAATACCCCCCTTTGGCATTGATGGAAACCTTCAAATTCTGGATGCATGTTGTATTTGTAATCACCAACTATTTATCATCTGTAGAAAAACAACTTCTCCCCCTTTGACATCAATGTCAAAGAAGATTCTATAGCACAACCCCCCCTGTCAAAGTGGACATGTTAGTTGGAATAAGATATGATGCCCAACTTCTGGTGTAGATACTCAAATTGTGTCTTTGGTAAGGGTTTAGTGAAGATATCAACAATCTATTCTATAGAAGGAATATAATTCAATTGAACCACTCTATTTGTAACCTGCTCCTTTAAGAAGTGATACTTAATAGGTATGTGCTTAGTATTGGAATGAAGGACTGGATTTTTGGACATACTAATGGTGTTAGTATTATCACAATGGAGAGGAATGGGATCAATATATTTTACCTCCAAGTCTACCAATGTTTGGATCATCCAGAGTATTTGTGTACATCATGTGGAAACAACAATGTATGGCAGCTTCTGTAGTGGATAAGATATCGATTCTTGCTTCTTACTCAACCATGCAACTAAATAATCAACCAAGACGAATGGACCTCCACTTGTGCACTTTCTCTCATCCAAACAATTTTCCCAATCAGGATCTGAATATGCAGTTAATTGAAGATTCTGATTTCTAGGATACCAAAGACCATAAGTCATTGTGCTATTCAAACATTTAAATATCCTATTAACAACCACCAAATGAATTTTCTTAGGAGAATACTAAAATCTTCCTACCATTCCAACAGCTTGCATTATATTAGGACGAGATGTTGTGATGTATTAGAGAGTTCCTATCATTGACTGATACGTTTTTTAATCAACATCAGGTGAGGGATTATCCTTGCTGAGTTTACAACCAATAACCATAGGTTTACTAATAGATGACGAATCTTCCATTTAAAATTTCTTCAACATCTCCTTCAAATAATTTTCTTGGGAGAGAAATAAACCTTCAGAACTGTGAATAATGCAAAGACCAAGAAAGAATGACAAGTCTCCTATCATTTACATCTCAAGCTTAGATTGCATGCCATTAGGAAACCATTGAACAAAAGTATCATTAGTGCATCAAAAAATAATGTCATCCACATATACCAAAACAACTAATAAATTATCACCTTTATATCTGATATATTGGTTACTGTCAACAGTACCTTTCTTGAATCCTTTGTCCTGTAGATATTTATCCAGTTTATAATACTAGGCTCTTGGTGCTTGTTTCAATCCATATAGAGCCTTATTTTGTTTGTAGATATTGTCAGGATTGTCTGTCATTTGGAACCCTTCAGGTTGCTGTATATAGACTTCTTCTTCTATATATCCATTGACAAAAGATGACTTAACATACATCTGATACACTTTGAATTTCTTATGACTGGCATAGGAAAGAAACATTTTGATAGCTTCCAATCTTTCCACCGGTGAAAAAGTTTCATCAAAATATTGTCCCTCAATTTGTGCATACCCCTTACAAACCAATCGAGATTTATTCCTCAAAATCTGTCCTTGTTCATTCATCTTGTTTTTAAACACCCACGTGATGCCTATTGCATTTTTATCTGCAAATCTAGGAACCAACTCCCAAGTATTATTCTTCTCAATTTGATCAAGCTCTTCATTCATGGCTTTAATCCAATCTTCATCTTCATTAGCCTCTTCAAAATTCTTAGGTTCCATCATAGATAGAAAATCAATATGAGATCATTCTAAAGCTTTAATCAACATCCTTCTTGTTTGAACTCCTTTATCCTTCTCACCAATTATTTGGTTTTCAGGATGATTCTTCTGAATGATTCTGGAAGGTGGTTTGGTCTTTGTCTGTTGTCTTGAATCTGCCCGAGTGTTTGCACTTTCATCATCTTACTCTGAATCTTATTTTTCTGATTCTTGGACTTGTTCTTCCTTATCTTCAACTGTATCTTATGTATTTGGTTCAACACTGGTTATTTGAATATCTTTTACATGGATTCCTTCATTGATTTTAATGTCAATACAATCAACCAATTTATGAAGCCTCATATTATATCAAGTGTATGCTTTACTGTTTGCAGCATATCCTAAGAAGATGGCTTCATCAGCCCTACCATCATATTTTCCAAGATGTTTATCATTATTTTTAATCTAACATTTACTTCCAAAGACTTTAAAGTGTTTGATAGAAGCATGTATTCCAAGCCATAGTTCAGAATGAGTCTTATCACTATTTGGCCTTAAGTGAGATTTGTTAAGAATATGGATAGTTGTGTGAATTGCCTCTACCTAGTAAGTCTGACAAATATTTATTTCATTCATTATTGATATTTCCATCTATTGTACAGACCTATTCAGCCTCTCAACTACTCCATTCTGTTGTGGAGTCACTGGAATAGTGTATTGTCTTTTAATTCCATGTTTATCACAGAATTCTTTGAAGTCTGTTCAAATGAACTCTCCTCCTCTATCAGAGATTATTGCCTTCAATCTCTTTCCTGTTTGATTCTCAGTCAGAGCCTTGAAAATTTTGAACTTTTCAAACACTTCATATTTTTCTTTTAGCTCAGAAACCCATGTGAGTCTAGAATAATCATCAATGACCAACATAAAATATCTTTCTCTTCTTGTGCCTTCCTTTCTTGATTGTCCATAAAAATACATATGTACTAACTGAAGTGGTTCATCTGTTGATGTGAAGTTCTTGGATTTAAACTGTGTGTGAGTCAATTTTCCAATTTGACAAGTTTTACAAATAGAGTCACATGGCTTTGATATTTTGGGGAGATCTCTTACTGCCCCATTGTTCACAAGCTTGATTATATGATCAAAGTTTAAATGGCCAAGTCTCCCATTAGAGCAAATTTCAACTCAAAATGGGCCTTTCAACCCTAATTCAAATTCCATATCATCATATGTTAGCCAATGAAAATGCTTTAGATTTGAAATACCGTATAGGTCTTAAACAATTTTTTAATATAAATTTGGGGATAAGTATCATAAAAAACTACTTTTTTTGTTCGTATTTTCGTCATATCTTCCTATGTTTTTACTCAAATTTTGACCAAGAGAGCTTGTTGGATGCGGAATTTAATTCCGCATCCAACGAGAACCCGCTCGACATACTTTTGACAGACTTGGCTACCCCAAAAACAAGAAAACCTGAAAAAACGTGATGATGACTTTTTTTTAGGTATTTCTTGTTTTTGGGGTAGCGGGGTCCATTAAAATTATGCCAAGTGGGTACTCGTTGGATGCAGAATTTAATTCCGCATCCAACGAGTTCTCTCGATCGAAATTCAAGTAAAAACACAGGGAGATATGTCGAAAATACGAACACAAAAAGTAGTTTTTTTCTTTTCTTCCTCCAAAATTAATAAATATTATTTTATTATTTTCCTTAGGAGGCCCATTTTGAGTTGAAATTTCCTCTAATGTATGCCAAAGCCAACTTTCATCATACTTTCTTAAATGACATTCTTCTTTTCCTTCTTTCAAGACATAAACATTGTTTTCTGTTCTTATGCCTTTTGCAACCAACTGTCCCGATGGTACATATTTTATCTTACAATATTTAGAGGTGAAAACAACTTCACATCCTTTGTCACATACTTGAATGAAACTGAGAATATTATGTTTTAATCCATCTACAAACAACACATCTTGGGTTTTCCCTTTGCCATTACTCAACTTTACCATTCCTTTTCCTTTGATTTTCCTTGGAGAATCATTTCCAAAAGTTACATTTCCTAATTTATTTTCACTTAGAGACATAAAATTACTTTTATCATCAGTCATGTTTTTGGAACATCCATTGTCAATATACCAGGGGATTTTTTGCCTTTAAACAGAAAGCACTAAGCCACATTTGTTATTTTATTTCTTCTACCAAACTTTAGCACTTTCAGCAGAGTAATTCACTCTTGGGTCTGTTTTGTAGTCCTTCAGATGATAGTTTGAAGCCTTGTGTCCAAAATTATGACAAACATAACATTCTGGCTCATTGTACAATAAATAAAAAGAATTGTTATATCTATCATGTGTTATTCCTTTAGTTGTGAACCGAGTTGTATGTTGTCCTTGTTTACTTGTTGGATGTCTTGTTCTATGTCACAGTAATTGATTGTTCTTTGATTGCATATTTCTAAAATTAAATGCACAGTTTGCAGCTTTGTGGCCAAAATTAGAACAACAATAACAGTAACCATGGAAAAAAATTTGATACCTAAATCTTGGTTGTCTTCCCTTTTGTTGACTTTGTTTCTGAGCAACCCTTGGTTGATAATTCTGATCTGAATTTCTAATTTTGGTACTTGTTTCATTTCCTTTTGTTTGCACAGTATGTTCGCATTCTGGTTGTTTACTGCTTGAACCTTCTTCATAGCCAAGACCCGTTTCTAACCATGGGGACCTTTGCTTACTCAGAATGTTGTTCGGTTATTCTGAGGCTTTAATACTTGAAAGATTTTGGTGATACAAATCTTGAAATTTCTCCAATTCTTTCTTAGCTGTCACTACTTCTTCTTCCAAAGCTTCACATCTCTTTTTCCCTTATGTTAATTGTTGTTTTAAAATATCTTCTATTTTGTTGCCTCTTCTAATTCCAATTTTAACAGGGAAATATCTTCACTTGGTTCTTTACCATTCTTTTCATACCGCATCAATAATTGTTTTTGTTTCCTCTTCTTTAGTATGAGTCTGTCAATCTCCTCCAAAGCACTGATTAGTTCACCTTCCATATAAACCATATGTTCTTCATCATTCAGGTCGCTTCCTGTATATTCATTTCCAAAATATTCTATGGCCATAAGCATAGAGTTATTCAATTCATCTTCACAAGATGAATCACCATCTGTTTCTTCTAAAGAATCAACATCAGTTACACACAAGCTTTTCTTTTTATATTTAGCCTCTTTATTGTATTTATTGACTATACAATTTTCTTCATTATCAAAAGTATGCCTTTTTTGCTTGTGGGGACATTTAGATGCAAAATGGCCTATTTTACCACACTTAAAACATTTAAAGGGCATCTTTCCTTTGTATTTACCTGATCCTTTCTTCATCCTCCTTACAGTTTTTTCCTCATCCACATCCATTTCAGAATCAATGTTCTTATTTGCTTTAAAGGATGCTTCTCTAGTGGTGGATTTTTCTTTACCAATCCTCATTTCAGAGGATGTCAAAATACCTAGGAGTTGGTCAATATGTAGAGTCTTTAAGATCACTCAATTCTTCTATTGCAGAAACTTTGGGATTAAATCTGTCAGGCAAAGATCTTGAAATTTTATGAACTAAGGATGCTTCATCAATATTTTCACCAAGACCTTTCATAACATTCATAGTATCTTCTACTCTTAAGAAATATTTACTAACATTCTTATCCTCATTCATCTTTTAGTTGTTCATATTTTAGTCTATATGTCTGTAGTTTGGCATCCTTTAATTTCTCATTTCCTTCATAACTGCTTACAATTTTATCCTACATCTCTTTCGTAGATTCAAGATGCATCACCTTAACAAACTCAGCCTCTGCAAGACCACCCAAGATAGTGTTCATTGATTTTGCATTAAAACTAAATTTCAACTTGTCATCTCTAGATGCTAGCACAAATGACTTTACATAGCCAGTGTCTACTACATCCCAAACACCAACACCTAAGGACATTATACAGGTTCTCATTTTGACCTTCCAAAAGGAAAAAATTGTTCCATCAAATAGAGGAACCTTATTGGATAAATCCCCTTCATAACTTTCCATTTTTAAGCTTACAGATCCACCTTTAAATAAAAGGAACCCGCTCTGATACCAATTGTTGAAATTATTCAAATAACTGAGAGGGGGCGGGGGGGTGAATTAATTATTTCTAAATATTAAACCATTATTACTGATTACATATTTACAGTTATGATAATGCAACAAGTGTAACAGAAGGAATTATGATCATCAATCACACACACATGATAGAGACAAACAAATATTCATCTTTATTTGAGCACCTATTCAAATGAGGTTGCAACCTCTGTTTACGAATTCCTTCTTGTGGAGAGAACAAACCCTCATGTTTTTCTAGCACCCACTAAAATAACATTCTCCATCTACTTTTGAGTGGAAGCACCAACTTCCACTTGTACAAAGAAGACAACATGTTTTTTCCTAGCACCACCCTACCACCCTTGTTTCTTAGATTGAGACATATTCATTATAATATGGAGAAAAACATAAATAACAATGCATACCAACTCTGTTCTAATATACTTCTGGATTTGGTTATGCACGTTGGTTCCCCTCATTGTCTCTGTTCTCGATATTCTTGAAAGAACTCACAGTTCTCTTTTAATTCTGCAATCCCCATTTCTACGATGGTCCATACACTAGCTCTTTTCCTGCAGAGAGCACAAACACATATATTCACACACATCCTATTATACTTATCAATATTTGAACCCTTCACATGTTTGTCAACATGACTGTTCATTTTCATAACTGATCAAAACTGTTTGATGCCTAAGATAACCCAACAATCCCAAACTTAAATCCTCCCCACGATTGTAGATTATGTGGTAGAGATCTAAAGGTGCTGAAGATCTATGACTAGAATGAATTTCATTGGTGAAGGAGCACAGAGGATAAAAGGGAAGTGGAGTTGTGAAATCTGAAAATAATCATTGGAATTAGGATCAAGATCGATGAAGCAGATTAATCACCAAAATAGATCAACGGCTCTGAGTTATTTTGCAGGGAGAACTAGCATGAATTAATAAAATCTTGATGTGTGCAAAATTTATATCAAATCCACCTTATGATATTTGAGGTCCACTGTCGATCTAAATCTGACGGCCCTCATCTATTTCACAAGTTCAACTAGTATGTGAGATAATGACAGAGATGGGAGCGAAATTTTAATGCAATTTTCATTTTTCGACAAATCAGAATTTCCGCAGGACTTCTTTTGCACCATCGATTTCATGCAGCCTCTCTTCTAATTGTTGATCTAGAATAGGACTTAATAAACACCTTCTTTTGCACATCATTTTCCGCAAACTCCTTCCGCACTGTCGATTTCTTGTGCACCATTTCCTGATCATTGATCTTAGATCAGAGGCAGATTACGAACCCCAAGTTTCAAAATTGGTTTAAATAACTTCCACAATTTTCACATTTCTCCTTCCGCCTTTTGCATTCCGCAGGGTAGACTCTGGGTTGCGAAAACCCATATTCTACAAGACTCCTTCCACACTGTCAATTTCTTGTGCACCATTTCCTGATCGTTGACCTTAGATCAGATGCGGATTCTGGATCTCGGGTTTTCAAAATTTGCTTAAACAACTTCTATAATTTCCACATTCTTCCTTTTGTATTCCGTAGGGCAGACTCATGGTTGTGAAAACCCATATTCCACAAGACTCCTTCCACCTTTCTCTTTCCAACTTCTTCATTCCGCTGGCGGACACCGGTTTGTGGAAACCCATATTACCTTAGACTTTGATTTCTCATCTTCTGCATTCCTCCTTTTGCTTTCCACCTTCTGCATTCCACTGGTGGACTCTGGGTTGTGGAGACCCATATTATTTTAGACTTTGATTTCTCATCTTCCGCAGTCTGCCTTTCACTTTTCGCCTTCCGCATTTCGCCGGTGGAATCCGGGTTGTGGAAACCCATATTATTTTAGACTTTGATTTCTCATCTTTTGCATTCCGCCTTCCGCTTTCCACCTTCTTCTTTTCTTATGAACTGTTGATTTCTTTGCGGGTTTAATCCTGACCGTCAGATCTATAAACAAACCATCGATTCTTCTGAGTCTTTTGCTTATATGTCTAAGTCTTCTTCTTATCTGGATCATATTCTATGATTTTCCATCAATGACAACCATATCACAATCTGATCTGTTTTCATATGATTGCAATACATATCATAATTCCAATACACTATCCCTGAATGCATGCGCAACTGGTGCTAGGCTAATTGAAAATGATCTAACTGATTGTAACTTGAGGTTAACTAAGCATAACTACTTAGCTACCACAACCAACTGATGGAGGCTACTGGTGGCACTTAGAGTGCGATCCTATAATGTAGGGATTGGTCCGAGAGGCACATAAACTCATGCATGCACATGCCGTAAGTGGTAGATAACCTCTAGGTGTGTCCCCCACACTCTAGTACAGTAATAATAACTCCCTATGCTAGAAAAAATGACCGAATAGACTATATTGGAAAAATGATGATTAATTAATACTAACACTATGACACCTTAACATTTTATTAATTTTTTAGATATTTAATTTTAATTTTCCAAGTGTTCTTTAGAAAGCTGTTCTTTTTAGGTGTTTCAACATTGTTATCATTTTTAACCTAGGGATATAAGTGTTGTTCTTGGAAAGATACTTTTTCCCCTTTTTCCATCTATATGCTTAGTGGTGATTCTACTTGGTTTGTTTCAACATTGTAGTGTATCTACCTCTTAATTTTGATTATTATTTTGATTTTTTAAGGTGAAAAGTAAAGAATTTTATGGAACTTTTCTACTTTCTAAAGTAGATCTTCTTGTGTTTCTATTGTCCACATGTTTATGCAATTTTGCATATTAGGTGAATCCTTTTGAGCATATAGTTTCAAGTACATTTTATTTGCAACATCACACATTAAGTGCATGCATTACTTAACTTATTAAGAAACATTGTTGATATTACTTGGCCAACAATGTTATGTAAGGGATATAACATAAAATTAACTTTGTTAAAAATAACTTACGCTTTTCTTATTTGGGCTAGAACACCAAGGTTAGATTAAGATTTATCATTGGGTTATTGATATGTCTTCTAAAATCTTGATTGTGTGAAATTGGGGTATGGTGTTTTCTTCCATAAAACTAACCTTGAGACACTAAATAAATATGGGATTATATCATTAATTAATTCATTGATAATTTATATAAATTTAACTCTTGTGACATCTTGTTTACAACTTCTCTTAGAAGTTCCCCCGTCTGTTGAGCTTTATCACTGCCACTTGGTGAGACTTTCCCTTTGATAGGGACTCGTGTACCAACATCTCATAATGTTTTCATGATTAGTATTTAAATATTTTAATTTTCCACCCCTTGTAAGTCTTCATTATCCTATCATAGCCACTTTGAACCTCCCAAGTTGACCATTGAACTTTTTGTTTCCCTTTCTTGACTAAATCTTAGCTTTGTCCTATTTCCTCCTTCCCAACCTGGCCAAAATTCAACTCCTAGTGAGCCTAATAACTATTGAACATATAAGAAAGTAGAAAAAAATTAAGTACTATGAGAATAGGAACCGAGGGAAAGGGGAAAATGTTACTAATGTTCGTGGTAATGAAAATGCAAACTAAGGTCAAAACAACACAATTAAGGAAATGACATGTTTATTATTCTTGTGCAAAATCATTACATTCGGTCATGTCCATATTTTTCATATATTCAATAATTAAGGTCCTGTTTTCCCAATAAAATGATCCCATTAGGCATTGAATCTTTTAACCCCCCTCCACATGAACCCATTTATTTTAATGATGAAGTCTAATTGGTTTAATTTTTTTTTAGTTTTCCACTAATTAGGCAACCGACCAATTGCTATTATTTGATTGGGAAAACCTCCTTCACAAATGAATTATATCACTACCTACACCATTTTCACAATATGGATGACGTGCCTTCACCCTTAGGGGCAATAGAACCAATTTCTCTCCCTTGTGTGAATATTTTTTGACGATGAAGATTCTTAAAGGACATGACTCTTTTTGGATATTTCTTAGCATGAACTCCACCTTGGTTATCTTATAGATTTCCTGTTGGGGTTGACTATGGAACTAGTGGACCTATGAACACCATCTCCTTTTGGTGGTGCTAATTTTTTCCAAGGTTCCTTGATTGCCTATTTTTCAATTGATGAGGATAATGTTTCCCAATTTCCCATAATGGATATTTTTTATATTGTCATGGAATACAAATATGCCAAACAATTTGAGGTTGAGAACACTTTTATGAATTTTATAGATCATGACGAAAAAAAAGTTCCTTATGGTGTTTCATGAATGCATGAACTTGAATTATCGTTTTTGGTAGCTTTGGATTATCCTTTTAGCATTAATTGGCTTAGTAAGGCTAGTTATTGAACTAACATATAGTAATAGGATATCCATATGTAACATTGGATTTGAATGTTTTGGAATGGTGATTTACTATAGGATCCACCTCACTAGACATTGGTGAGTTGGCATAATTTTCTTCATTAAATTTGCAGGCATACAATACTGGATCTTTCTTATGATGGGTTTCTCTAGAGTAGCACCACGTTTACATTTATAACTCATTCTAAGTTCTTCCCATAGGACTAAAATAACTTCTATATTTAGTTTCCATTTGTTGGAATTAACTTATCATTGAGAGGGGGAGAGAATTAGTAATAGAGTAGATATGTATAATTTTAATTTATGCAAAATTTCTCTGATTTAAAACATTCTGTCATTCACAAGAACAATCATAACAACTATACACAAAGATATGAAAGTAATTGTATATCTATAAATGTATATTTGTAATTACATTAGTGGGAAATTATGGTCTCCAAACATGAGCACCCACTCATTTCAAGTGTTACCATGATCCCAAGCACAATCTGTGGGCTGCTAGTACTGACCCGCAACAACTTCAATATGTGTGAGAACTGACTCAAGATATTCAGGCACTAACTTGAATAGATATCATTATGAATACACAAACTGCAACTTACGGCTTCAAGTTCTGACCTGCGGATAACTACACTCTTCGGTTGTGGAAGCACCAACTTTCGTTTGTTCTCCAACACCAACTAGAAGGAGGCTATGACCCCATGATTCTTATCCACACCAACAAAAGGGATGTTGATACACCTTGATTGTATTCTCTAGCACCGACTGGAAGGAGACTGCAACCCCCTTCTCCTTGCCCCATCCGACCTTCCTGATATGAAATAAGATTGTATAAAAAATTGCAAATAGAGAAAATACTTTACCTTCAGAATCCATAACTACTGTAACTTCTTTGATTTGTGTCTAGGTATTTGCATCTTAATAGATATTTTCCCAAAATATAATGTGCAATATTTACTGCATTATGTGTTTGAACAAAATCTATGGCCTAGTTATACTTGTTGTTCCGCGATCTGCATCTTTACTAAGAAACAACTTTGTGCATCCAAGATATGGGCATCATTTTTCTTCTAGCGCAATTATTTGTTGTTCATCACTAACTGAGTTGCGTACTTTGGCTCCACTGCATAAAGATACTCTCTGGGATCAACAAGCCATTGATACCCAAAATAAATTTCAAATATTGTCAAACAATTATTTCAGATCTTCATTATTCACAAGCTTACTTCACCTCATCCATCTCTTACTTATTTATAATATTCTTATCTCAAGAGATGTCTCCACTTGGTGAAGTTCCTTAACTTTAGATAATTCCCCATTTGATTGCATTTTCAACAAGGTAGGATCTGTCTCGGTGTGTCGCTTTCTGCTATTCATCTTTTTGTATTTCATGATGCACATATGCCAACATCTTTGTGGGACTTTTGGAGATATCAGTTTATTATTTATGTTTCTTTACAAATATTTGTACCACATACCATATTCTTTATGGGACTCTTACACATAATTTTGTTTCTCTTTATTCATAAGTTACACAAATGGAATTTGTGCATCTGTTCCATTTTAAATGTTCTTCTAAATGTATGATTATTTGCACATCTATGACCATTTCCATGTTGTGATAATTGCTTCCATGCAAATTCTACATTCTCTCGTATGTATTTCTTCAATCTTGATGTGCGAGAGGAAGTATTTTAGCATTTCGATTTGATTCTTTTGACTTTTGGTTCAAATGATCTTTTATGCTTTGACATATTTTGATCCATCTTATCTTTAATCCTTTGAAATTTGTTGATCCATCTGATCTTTGATCCCTTGACATCTATTGATCAATATGATCTTTGATCCTTTGACATCTTTTGATACATATGATCTTTGATCCTTTGACATCTTTTGATACATATGATCTTTGATCCTTTGACATCAATGACGACACATATTCAACAATATCCCCATTTTTCATTGATGTCAACACTGTCTTAGATGAAAGCACTTGTTTCAAATCACCGCTGAAGATGTGTGTCAAAGACTTCTTCTTCGATCATGTTCTTATATATCTGTTTTTCATATAGTATGTCTTCTAATTTGTTCACCTTGTCATTGGGATATTCCTTTTTCATCTTCATCTTTCATATTCTATCCCTCTTTGACATCAATGACAAATGGACCTTTTTATTTACTATCTCCCCCTATATTTGTGCTCACTTCTTCTGGTGTGTGAGGTCGCAGATAATCACATTATCTGCGTCTAATTTAATGTATCATGCAGTAAATCTTGTCATGAGATTTGGACACGAGGTGTTTTATTACTATTAATAAATTTGCTTGTTATCACACATATATACAACCTTTTGTCTACGTGGTTAAAGTTTATGTGCTTGATATCCTATCGACGTGGTGTGCCCGTATTGGAACTTTTACTCAAAAATAATTCTTTCCAACCACCATTTTTTCCATTTGTCATCCTATGCATTAAATTTTGACCTTATCGTGATTTTCCTTGGATCGCACAATGCATGAACTCGTCAAATTCAATATCCCTTCAATTTATGTTCAAAGCATGATGAGTTACTTCCCAATTTTATAAGTTGGTGGTGTTTTCACTTTGTTCACCACCCTGGCTCATAATCTATTTAGTTTATTCTATCATTTGCATCTTAATTTCCCATTCTTCATTATTTTTTCACCATCATGTCTTATTTCCAACGATTGAATAATTCCCTTGGCATCCTTTGCATGATGGTTCAGTCTCAGTAGGAATATCTAGGACAACTGTGGACATATATAGTCATTTGAAAAAAATAAATAAATGAATCCAATTTTATGTCATGGTTTTTACAATCCTACTTCAATTAGAATACTTTAGATACAATGTCTAATTTGCGTATGCAAGTGGATAGTTTGGAACAATAGCAACATCCATTCATCCTTTTGAGTCATCTTGGGTTTGAGACCAATTCATCAACTTCGACACTAGATCTTATTCCCCTGCTGCAGCCACTTGAGTCTTCTTAGGCAGATCTAATGGAATTGGACTTGCACCTTTCACCTCTTCCTACTAGCCATGTTGAATAAATTAACCTTGAACTGCATCTATGTTTCATCTCCATCTTCTGTCATCTTCAATTTTGTCGTGCTTCAATTTTTTTGTCCTTATCACCCAATAGTGGCCTTATTACGAAGAGAAAGTTCCTATGAATTGGGGTGTACCACAATAGTATGAATGACACCAGAAATCAATCATTTCCAATATGCAAGAGCAATAAGGACATCTAACACTAAGGAATATGAATCATACCTTATTCCAGACGGTTGTTGTAGACTCCCGTTGAGCTTTTCCAACATGCTTGTATTCACAATGAGCTCTTAAAAACAACAAACAAGACAAGCATGCTATATATTCAAATGTTAGGCCTACTCTAGCATATATAATCAATCATGTATAAGCAAATAAATACATCCATGGATACAATATTCATATTTATGCACATGTATTGGACAGGAAATGGATANACATAGATACAATAGTGACAACCTTTGCTAGCACTTATTCGAACTGGAGAAACCGAGTCCTCCACCTAGGCCTCCACCACTTCAATCATCCATCTCTCAATGACAAGCTTACAAAGAAAAGGAAAGCTTGGGAAGAGAAGCATTGTGTGCTCCAAAAGGACAAAGGGATGTAGACTCAAGCATAAACAAGTGAGGCAACAATGAACTATAGTTTCCTTGCTCTCCAATTTCTCCTCCCTCAATGTATCCAAGAGGCTCAATATATAGCACTCCAGATAGGAAATGGAGGGTCGAGTTCAAGCATTATTTATTCATATGGAAGGCCAAGAGAAAAGGGGGTCCAAGGAGTCTGCAGAGGGACATGGAAGGCCATAGATATGTGATCAACTAGTTGTGGTAAAATCAACTATAACAAATGGCCCCTAATGTGCGAGGTCAGAGGGGTAAAATTATGGCTGAAATACATTATATAGATCCCAAAAGTGGAGTAATGAAGACCCAAGTGGAAGAACCAACCACTCATTAGTACAATACAATGATCAATCTCTGCATATGACTGCAAAAATACATATAGCAGTCCCGGATACATAAGAGTACAATGTCCATGAATAGGCATGATATAAAAATGTCATGTGTGGTCATCATCACATACAATATACAATGAGTCAAGATCTCCATAATGGATGAAGATATCTGATATACACTGGAATATGCTCACAAGAGATGACATCTCATGAATACTGGCATGATCAAGGAGATAGCATATGTGTAATTCCACCAATCTCATATGTCTTCTACGCAAACCGCTACGAGTACATGTCCTATCATGTGAATAAAGGTGTCGAGGTCGAACATGACAGTCCATTATCTGATTAACGGTAATTGATGTATACCATTAACAGATGTGAGATATCGCGCCGATAATGATAATGGGAATCAAGGTACAAAGTGCAATCTAACAAGTGTGAATAGATGTGTTGAGGTCAAACACTTGAAAGAATCCATCAATCAGGGGACATTGATGTATTCTCAAAATTGTCAATGGCGAGAGAACCTACCACTGATGACTGTAAGTCTCAAGGAACTAAATTGGACTCTAAACTTCTATTCCAGAATAAATGATCTGAATTTGATGGAATGGAATCAGTTGGAAGGAGGGCATTAAGGCATCCCCCATCAACCAACACGAGGTACTCATCAATGTTGGATAATGTGGAAGAACTCAAACGAACAAGATGTGCATGAAACAATAACTGTATCAGGAATGACCGACATGCAAAGTCAAGATAACTTAGGAATGTTCAACTCAGTCAACTTCCTTCAAATAAGAGCATAAGGTGAATGGTGACTGAAGGCAGGCAACATAGACTGGATCTACAAAATGGGACATCTCTATGACACAGGAAGCATCAAAAGAGGCTCCATAGGGACTGGAAGCATAACCCGTCGATGGAGAAAAACTCAAATTAATGAGTACAACTCCTAAAATCAAACTAACAACCCAACCAATGCATGTGATATACAGTGCTCTGTTCGAAGGCGTCACGACTCGACAACTGCCAAATAGAATATCATTTCCTGTTCGTATTTTTATGTTATTTTTTTTGGAACTTTTTCAGATGTTGAAAACATTGAAAAAGAATAAAAGTTCTTTATAGTGTACATCTAGGAGGAGATGAGTCTCGCGGGAAAGAAAACTAGTTCCAAGCCATGGAACATACCTATGCTCAATGCAAGGAAGCATGTGCAGGATAAGGACACTCGGGGGAAGGTCTCCTTCGGGTAAAGGGTGACCAAGTTGCAAAGGATATTTAAAAGGCTATGCTTGGCTAGGATTGAGACAAGCTCAGGCTACATGGCTTATAAATCGTAAGAAAGGAGCCGACGTAAAGCTCAATAAGGCAAGAAAAACTCATGAAATGCAATCACAACTTTATATACAAGGGAGTCCCTGTGGGGAATGGCCAGCATAAAGTTCAAGAGGAGTATGAATCTCTTGCTCAAGGACATGGCTGGACAATAAGGGACTCACCAAACCTAAAGGATAAATATCAACATGGGCACCAAATGCAAATGGGATCTAACTAGGGCACCCATGTATAGGAAAGCTCTACCACTTACATAATGTCACTTCTAGTAGCAGTATGAATGTTCTGTGACATCACAAAGTGGGTTTGTACCTAAGGTCAAGATGAAACGATCATAAGCCAATGCATACATGAAAGAGGATGTGAATTCCTAACCTATATGCCAGTTCGACATTATACCTGTGATAGGCATAGACAGGTTAAAGTCTCGGTTAAATTTTGCTCAAATCAAGTCCCTTCACAACAAAATTAGGTCAAATGGTCCAAAATGGTCAATAACGGTCGAAACTATATAAAAGTGGGTAAAAATTTCAATATTTTTTCTATAAAATAGTGGAAAAAATATTTTTTCCATACCATTTGGAATTTTACCCCACATAGTGTTTTTGAACCAAAAACTTGAGAAGTTGATTCCGGGAGCTACAATCCACAAAATCACAAACCGTATGGATCAGGTAAATCCTCATGCCATTCTCATCTATTTCAATGATTTTATTTTAGTTTTTCATGGCCAAATTTTATTTTTATGCCATCCCAAAAAAGGCGATTTCGGCCCACGTGGAAAATCAAGCGATTTCTGCATATAGGGCTCGACATATGTGGAAAATCCTTCGATTCCTACGTATGTACACTGTTGTTTGCAAACAAATCAGGTATAAGGCCGCATTTAACAATTTTAAAGGAAAAGACTGATGTAAATCTAATTTTTTTGTGCAGGATAGTTATTGAGTGGTGTGAACGCAAACATGAACACATTGCCAGGGCTGTGCAAGGTGATTTAATGGCCCAACAAGATTTGAGGGATTGTGGTTTGTAAAAATTCTGGCATCTTGGTTGCTTGAGAGCCAAACCAAGACTATTCCAAATGCTGGTAGATTATTGGGATCCTGATACAGAGACATTCCTACTAGATGGTGTTAGCACTTCATTTGCAACAGTCGATTTATGGGCCTAACAGAGTTCGAAAAAGGTCCTATTCATTTGAAAATTATGTGAACACCCTTCAGATTATCAGAGGCACATTTTCCATGTTTTGAGACCATCAGATAATGAATAAAGATCAATCTATGGTGGTAGATTCCTCTAGAGGTGAAGACTTGCAGCAACGTAGACGATAGAGAAAGGCGTCGTATACCAATGATCCGGGAGCACAAGGAAGAAGAGTAACAATAGAGCATGGTTTTGGCCAAAAGACGCGAGGGAATGGTCAAAGTTTGGAATTTGCAAAGTCTGTTAAAATGAGCAAACAATGAAGGGCCAAGATCAAGGTGAAGCCCGATCGATGGTACGAAACAGTTTCACTGAGCAAACATGCTCAATTGAAGGAAATTTCCCAAATCACGAAATAGGTTAAAGGGAAGAAGTATATGATGGTAGGGATGAAAGCAGAAGAAAATCTATGGCCCCAGCTGATTTTGCAAGCCAGACTTGTGCGTATAAAGCCGTGATTCCAAATCGTGAAAAGTGGTACCAACTGCAAATATCAATGATCACGACAAAGAAGGGAATAGATCTACGGTTGAGATTCTTTTCGTGATCTGAACTAGCACAGACAACATCAGGATCCCAATTCATGAAGAGGTGGTAGGACCCACTCAGATCGATGGTTGCATGGGAAGGACAATCTCAATCAACGAGTAAGAACATGCCACAATCTAAAGCTGCTCGTTGTATCAAGAGAAGAGAAGTTGGTGGCATAAGTAATGAAACATGGATGGTAGACATGAAAGGTTACCCAAATAAAAGGGCCGAGGAAGCCTCAAGGCTGTAAGTGTCACATCCAGTGTGGATATGAAAATGGAGGGGATGTTCATATGCATAATTTGCCTCTCGGCTGATTAAATGATTCCCCTGACGCCATTTGTAACATGCATATAGGTGAAATAATCCCTTTGGTAGATTTGTATCACCTAAAGATAGGTGGATTTTGTGTGAAGTGGCCTACGGATGTAAGGAAAATAGTCGACGAATCCGCTATTCACATGGAGCAAGGCCAGCACGAAGGGGGAAACCATTCTTTTTCCTACGTCACAAGAGAAAGGAAGTGTGGGATCATCCAATTCATGTGCTTTGCAGTGTGGATCAACTATACAAGGTGGCATCCGAAAATATTTCCCACAGGAAACGGTAAGGTGCCGCAGCCGATGAGGTGTCATACTCAGAATCCACAACAGTAGCCGAGCACGTCAGGCTGTCACTTAGGCTAGGTGCACCCACTTGCTCCATGATTTTTATTCACAATTGTAAATCATGGTGATAGTTCCACTCTCTAGATTGTTAATGTTTGATTGCGACTGGAAACAGTTTTTAGGTTTGTTTCGAAGAGTAATCTCAGTAGTGAAATAGTATAAATACACTCCCGATAGAGGGAGATAGGGGTTGTTTGGGAAAATTTCAAGGGCTGAGGCTCTCCATTGTAATTAGTCTTTGGTTTCTATGTTATAATAAATTTGCAAAGGAAGGATTGTCTTTCAAGGCAGAGATTCTTGTGTCGTTGCTTCTTTCAATATGTAATCTCTTTACGTGAAATGTTCATCCTGTTTTCATTCCAGTTTGTTAAATTATTTCATGTCTGAAATGAGTGTATAACAGTTTGGAATTCATACATGCTATGCTCCATCTGTTGTTTCATATATTCATTTAAGTTTTCTACTAAATTTACGTAGAATTCATCTTGTTGGTGCTCTGCGTGATGGATTGTTCCATCTCACCTACTAATCACCCGCTAAATATCTCCTGATTGCAAGATCGATGACTATCTTGCCTCTATTTGTAAATTTACGTCATTCTTTATCACCTACAATATGTTCCCTACTTGGACCTTTCAATCCATTTCCCAATGGTTCCTTACTCTGATAGTCCCACCTACATCTTACATTGACGCACCCACCCCATTTAGGAGTCTGGCCTCCTGACCATTCTTGATCGAATATCCCACGTGAAGTAAACTGGAAAACAAGCGAGAGATCCCTCTCTAACTGCATAGGGCCAGAGGCGTAGTATAAAGTGGTTCTACTATTACCTGGGAGCGGGCCTTCTGCAACCTTTGGCTCAATTCCAGTGCTAACAAACTGGCACTATTGCTAGGGATGAGATTGAAGATCATCCCTGGGAAGAACGACATAGCTTTAGATCTAGTTGTTGATGGTGAACAATGATTAGATATAAATAAGGTTGCATACTCTTGACCTAGCAACTCCACTCTTGAAGGATTCAGACTTCAACAAATCCTCTGGTGATACAACCCAAAAATCAAATTGTCAGGGAAAACTGGCAGGCTCCGTAAAAAAAAATGAACCCCTTATAAGACCCGAAAATGCACGGTGAAAGGGTAAAATACTCAAATTTTTGTTTCTTCCAAGATGCCTTGTCTTGCCTCGTAAGTTTGTTCTTATCCTTTCCTAAATTGATCAAAACAACCTTCTATGGTTCAATTCATTTGGGACAGAGCTATGAATATATTTCTACTTATCCTTCTCTACGAACCAAAAGCATTGCATCATCTTGAACATGTGATTCTGACCCAGATGTTTCTCCCGAAACTCATGACAATGAAGGTCACCCCTGTGAACCTCATGGAACCTCAGTCAATAACATACTTATTGCACTTAACCTAGTCTCTTCCATTGCTGCAAGCCGGTACAAACCACTATGATTGCCTCCAGTCCTCCATGATTTTCCTGCGAAACATTTCAAATACCTCCCCAAAGTTGATGGAGAATCCAAAGACTTCATTGCTAAGAAACATTTACAAGCCTTTGAACATTTCTTTGACCTTTTTGAGATAGAACATGATGATGTTTGCATGAGGACCTTTTCCCAGTCTTTGTATGGAGATGCTAAATAATGGTTCAAACACTTGCAGCCTAAGTCCATCAATACCTGGGAAGAGTTTTCTTGCACTTTTTTAAAGTTTTGGGGTAGGAGTAGGCCACTGGATCAGATACTTTCAAAATTTTATTCCTTGAGGAGGCATAAGGGTGAGGCCATATCTAGTTTTAATAGAATATTTGAAATATTTTATTATAACATGCCCAAGGAAGTCCAACCTCTTGAGAACACTGCTAAGATATATTATGCAGCCAACTTTCCTCCTGAGCTATCCTTGCATCTTTTGGAAAGAAAATAGACCACTCTACAACATATGTTTACTGATTGTTTGGAGGTTTAGGAAAACCTTAAGATGTCCAAAAATTTGTCAGGTCAGGATAGCAGTGGTGAAATAAAAGATACATTAAAATTGGTTGGGCCCTACAAGCAGAAAATGAGAGTACATGTTCATCTAAATATTTCCCTTGGTAGAGAGGAAGATGATTAGCCCAATATAGGAACATATGGTTCTGCAAGCCTGTTTTCTGAAGATTGGAATCTGCTCAGCACTGGGTCTGTTGGTGACAATTTTAAAAGAAATTTCAGTGTACCTGTGTATGATGAGTATGAGGAGGATATAGCTGAAGATCTCGTTATAGAACCAAGGTTTGCTAGGGGAGAAAATCAAGCTGCAATGCAAAGTCAGAAGGTTGGCATAGGTGTTACGGAGAGAAATTCCTATGGCTTGGGGTACCACAATAGACAGCTTGAATCTAGAAATCAATCCTTTTCAATATGCAACAGAAGTCAAATATCTAACACTAAAGGATCAGACCTTGTACCTTATTCTGGAAGATTGAAGTAGATCCCCGTTGAGCTTTCCAACTTCAGCTTGAATAAATCACTTCCTCAACAACAAGTAAACAAGACAAGCATACTATACATATGGGTGTTCAATCTATTCTAGCATATATAATCAACAATGTATAAGCATTTGAAATCATCCATGGATAAAATATTCATTCAAACATACATTATTGGACAGGAAAAGATATTTCTATTAATATAAAATCAGAGATTACAATGGATACAACCTCTGTCGGCACATCTGCAAATCGGAGAAACTAAATCCCCCACTTGGGCCTCCACCACCTCAATCCTCCATCTTTTGATAGCAAGCTCACAAGCAAAATTCAAGCTTGGGTAGAACACAAAAGTGCTCCAAGGGACAAAGGGATGCAGACTCAAGCACAAGTTCTGGAAACAATGGACTATAGTTTCTTTGCTCTCACTTTTCTTATGTCTTCAATGTATCCAAAGAGTTCCTTATATAGCATTTCAAAGGGGTAATGAAAGGTCGAATCCGAGCGATATCAAGGCATATGGAAGGCCAGGAGTCAAGTGAGTCGGATCCATGTCAAGGAAAAATCCAAAAGGATTTGGATTTTGTACACATCTTGATGTACGCGGTTTTAGAGGTCAAACCCGCATATATATGCGATTAGGGGTTTTAAAGTCGTGTGTATTAATTTTCACATGTTTATACGGATGGTCAAGGAAACATCAAAGGAAAAAAAATGGTCCAAGGGGTCTAAGGAGTCTACAGAGGGATAGGGGAAGGCCATACAAGTGTGATTCACCTGGAGTGGTAAAATCAGCTATAGCAGATTCCCCCTAATGTGTGAGGTCAGAGGGGTCATACGATGGCCGGAATACATTATAAGTCCATCCCAGAAGTGGAGTGATGAAGGATTCCAAATGGAAGACCAGCCACCCAATCAACATAGTACAATGATACAACTCTGCACATAACTGCAAATACATATAGCAGTCCCAAATACATAAGAGTACAATGGCCATGAATAGGCATGATACAAAATATCACATAAGTGGTCATCGCCACGTACAATATACATAGATCAGAATCTCCATGATGAAGATATACAAAGGACCATGATCTCCATAATGGCTGAAGGTATATAATGGATCAAGATCTCCATAATAGCTGGAAATGTCTGACATATATTGGAATCAAGTCACAAGAGCTGAAATCTCATGAACACTGGCACGATCAAGAAGGTAGCATATAAGAGATGCCACCAATATGGAAGGTCTTCTACACAAACCTCTACGAGTACATGTCCTACTATGTGAATAGAGGTGTCGAGGTTGAACATAGTAGTCCATCGTCTGACTACCAGTCATTGATGTGTACCATTAACAGACGCGAGATCACCCATCGATAACGAAAATGGGAATCAAGGTACTAGAGTGCAAACTAACAAGTGTGAATAAATGTGTTGAGGGCGAACACTTGACAGGATCCATCGATCAGGGGACATTGATGTATTCCCAAAAAATTGTCGATGGCGATAGAACCTACCACTGATGACTGCAAGTCTCAAGGCACTAAAAAATGACTATAGATTCCAATCCCAGAATAAATGATCTAGAGTCGATGGGATGAAATCCGTTGGAAGGAGGGCATTAAGGAATCCCCATCATCCAACATGAGGTACTCAACAAAGCTGTATAATGTGGAAGAACTTGATCATAAGGTGCATGAACCAGTAACTGTACCAGGAATGGCTGACATGCAAAGTCAAGATAACTGAGGAATGGCTGACTCAGGTTTCAACTTCCTTCGAACAAGAGCATAACGACGAATGGTGACTGAATAAAGGCAGCATAGACTCGATATACAAAACTGGGACATCTCTGCGACATAGGAAGCATCGACAGAGTCTCCATGGAGACTGGAAGCTTAACTAGTCGGTGGAGATAGACTCAAATAAATGAGTACAGCTCCTAAAGTCAAACTATAAACCCAAACAATGGATGTGATATACAGCTCTCTGTTCGAAGGCGACACGACTCGACAGTTGCCAAAAGATAACATCTTTCCTTGTCCGGATTTTTGTTTTTTTTATTTTTTTGGAGTTTTTCAAATATTTTGAAAGCTTGAAAAAGAATAAAACTGCTTTATAGTTACAGACTAGGAGGAGACGAGTGTCATATAGGTAAACAAACTAGTTCCAAGCAGCGGAACATACCTATGCTCAATGCAAGGATACATGTGTAGGATAGAGACACTCGGGGGAAAATCCCCTCCCGGTAAAAATAGGGAATCAAGCTGCAAATGATATATGAAATGGATCTGCATGGCTAGACATGAAGACAAGCTCAGGCTATATGGCTAAAAATCAATGTCAGGGAAGCTGCCGTAAGGCTCAATAAGGTAGGCAAAGATCATGATAATGCAATTACAACTTGACATAAGGGAGTCCTGAGGGGAATAGGCCAACAAAAGATCAAGAGGAGTATGAGGCTCTTGCAAAATGTCATGGCAATATGTTGCAGCTGCAACATTTTCCCAAAATTCAAAATTTTTGGGACCCTCCTTTTATTTCTTTTGCTCAACTATTTGGTTTTGTTTGATGTTTGCGCAAAGATTTACTTTTATGCCAGCCATGTTTTATGGTTTGTGTTGGTTTTGCCCTGCCATCGGAAGTGTTTTAGACTATTGAGTCGGGAGTCTTGTTATCTGCATGACTGCCATTGCAGAAAAGAACAAGACATCAAGTCCGATTCAAGTTATTTTTAGTTTTCGATGCATTTTTCTTTATCGGCAGTGGTATTAAGATCCCGTTGGAACGCTTGTCCCTATGTTTTTCGCCGTTGCAAAGGAAGTATCGTGAATTTCCCCGATGGTTGTATGATCCTCTTTCGATCCTCACCGTTTTGATTCGCATATTTTCAGACTTTTAGCTTTCGCCGTTACGGTTTTGGAAAGCACTATCCCTCCGATGTAGTTTGTTTGTTCTCCACTTGATCGATTTTTCATTTTCGCCGAAGTCATGTTTATTTTTACCTCCGATTTTATTGGTCTGTGGAACTCGGTTCCTTTTTGGTTTCCGCCATTGCGGCTCTTCAACCAACTATTGGTTTGAGGCGTTAGCTTGGAGGGCTCTAATGTGAAGTTTTGTTTGTTTCTCCTGCCGACGGCATTGTGGGTCTCCTAACCGTTTCATCATCTGCCATTGCAGAGGTGATACTAACAGGATCACTGATCCTGTAGTCGTTCTGCCTCTCGATTGGTTTATTTTTCCCACCGATTATGTGTTGACCATGGCATATATATTGGGGTTGGGTTTATTGTTTTTTATTGTTATTTTGTGATTTCCTCGTGCTGTCATTATCGCTCGAGTAGACCAACGCATTCGTTGTCAGTACCTTCGTTCCTACATGGCTCCGCCATGAAGGTTTGCAGTTTTTTCTCGACCAGTCACGCAGCACATTGCCAGGTAGGCCCTTATGCAAGTTTACCTTTCCGTTCAAATGGTCAAATTGAGTTTTGTTGCCCTTGGTCAATTTGTTGCCTCTACGGTCAATAGATACCTAGTTTCTGTTTCAATGCATATATATATAATCTATAGACGGTATTGCTACCCAGTGGGGGTTTTGTTTGCTTGAGGATTAAGGCCACGGCTGTTATGAGTTTGCAACCCACGCTTGACTGTTTGGGGAACCGATGCAGATGGTCATTACGCTATCCACACCAGTTTCCGCTAGTTTGTGTTTGGCCATCTAGGGAGGGTGTTTTATTGTTTCTTCCGAGATGCCGAGGTTTTGGTTCCATAGTATGGTCGTTTTGTGAACCAGGGTTGCAATGTGGAGGTTACACCCCTTAGGATGAGATTGTTAAAATTTGAACACATAGTGAGTCAAATGCACTATCACATGCAGTATCCTTCAATTGGGATTAGGCATCATACTTTCCATGGAACGATTTAGTTCATAGCCCCAAGAGGGGGTTTTTTGAGACTATTTTCTCCTTGACGAGAGGAGGGAAATTTTTATTCATTGAGAAAGGCCATGATATTCTAGGGTGATTCTGCAAATGTTGGTTGCGAGCTGGTTTTAGCCTTTTGATAGATTGTTTTTTTGTGGGAACATTTGGTTTTTGAATATTGTTTGTTTATTTTCATAACAGAAATCATATTTAGCCTAGACGAGGTAAAATGCTCATACATTTTGTCTCCATTTTTTAATGTTATCGAGGAATGGCCCAACAGAACCTAAAAGCAATTTCTATGTATGACAGGGAAATCCTGTAGAATTCAAGATGTCTAAACAACAGAAGAAGAAGGCTCCCATAGTAGAGGAGGAACCCGAGGTTGAAATCATCACCAAAGTTGAATACACTTACGAAGATACTAAATGCATAGTGGGTGTGGAACCCGAATATAAATGGGGGGAAGTCTACAAACTGATAACACACTGGGAGGTACCTGACACCAGTTTTGAGGAGGAAACCATATATGAAAATATAGAGAGATTTGTGTTGATGAGAGTTGCTACTAGACCTGAGCTTTTCCCGTGCTCAGAGGTGATTGGATGGATTCTGCCCAGGGCAGATGTTACCACCATCATTTTGGAAAATGTTGACAAACAAGGTTATGCTACTTATAGCCATGGGTATGTATCACTGGCCTACCACTTACCAGAAGCACAAGTGTATTTGATTGAAGATTGGCTAAAGGAAATTAAGCTGGACCTAGTTGAGACGTTGAAGAGAATGCTGGTGCCTGGCAAGAAATCTAGGACTAGGACGACCGGGGAATATGATACTGCCACTTTAAGGACCCCTTACAGGTTTATTTCCCTGATGCTGAATAGGATTTTCGAGAGGGCCCACAGTAAAAGCTTCAAGTTGGAGTGGGTTCCTATCATCTTCTATGGTGCAACATAGGGGATAGTGTTCAACTGGGCAAACATTGTGTCCATGCAGGCTCTCAGCCTGCATTGCTTCAGCATTAGGAGGGGTATCCTAGAATAAATCAGAGTTCTACATGAGCTCTATACTGATTGATTGCATACTATGCAAACAACCCTTCCCAAACCTGAGGTGTATTTGGGACCGAGAGAGAACACTCATCTACGCAGCTTACAAGCCACTGTGGGCACACAAGTACCACAGTCACTATAGAGAAGTGTGTGAGCACTTCATCATGCCATTATATACATTGATCTTCTTAAAAGAGTGTGACTGCATGTCGGAGGAAGCATTGCATGTGATTGAAGAATATGCAGACTACTACTTAACGGAGGATGGATTGTATTTAAGAATGTATGGATGCTCTAGAGCACCCTCACTACTGCCAAAATATGCCACTGACTATGTAGTTCACAAAGAGGGAGTTAGGAAAGTATTTTTAGATGGCATAGGGAGATTTTTATTTGAACATAAGAAAGCAGCTTATCCTCCCTTACCATTCAGGTTGGGAAGCTATAAGTTCACAAGAGTGAAGAAAACTGATGAATTTGTGGAGGAATTGAGGAAATTCCATTTTGGGGAAATTAATTTCCACAGGAACGATTCCCGAAATAAAGTGGCAGAGCACTGCAGGGAGGAAAATGTACGTTTTGAATACACAAGCCATTGGGATAGAGATGGATCCATTTTTCGCAGTGCAGAAAATATAACGACATTAAGAAGAAGATTTAAAAAGAAAATCACCACCAAAGGCGGGAAAGGATAGGATGAGCAAGAAAAGGCAAAGGAGGAAGAAGCTAGAAAAAGGATTGAAGATGCTAGGAGACTAGCACAGGAAGCCGAGCTCAAAGGTGAGGAAGAAGAAAAGAGGAGAGCTGAACAAGAAGCAGCTAGAAAGGTAGAAAAGGCTGTCCAGAGTGAAGAGGAGGAAACGAAAAGAAAGATGGAGGAGGAGCTGAGGAAGCAGGAAGCAGAAAGACTAAAACTGACAGGGGAAGTGACAGAGCAATCAGCTTCTGATCCTGTAGATAGTCAGGCTTAGGACTTGGGTAATCCTGATATTCAAAATCCTAAGGTAGCACAACAGGACAAGCTATTGTCCCTACCCTAAGGCTAATCCATTTCGAGTAGAAGAAAGGGGAGGAGATACCGGATTTCAACACTATTTTTTATGATAGGGAAAGGAAAAGAATAGTGAAGAGGACCGAGAGAAAGGTCGAGATTGGGGGGCAGTCGGGTAAAATGATAAATGATACAACTGTAGTATATGGGAAAGATAAGGACCCCAGAATCACCATCAGAGCTGGGGCTGCATTGATCCATGCTTCTAAGGACAATGTAGATAGAATATTGACTGATCTTGAACAGTCAAAGAAGTGTATTGCCCAGCTAAAGGACACCCTGAGAAGAGAGAGAGAGGAAAGTGGTAGATTGAAAAGAAATTTTGAAGACATACAACATGAAATAAAGTCTTCAAAAGCTGAGCTCCAATTCCTCCAAGTCAAGAAGAGATCTCTGGAGGCCGCCCAAGGAAGTATGGAGAAATTGCAGCAGGAATGTCAAGGATTGAGGACAAAAAAGGAGCAGCTTCTAGGAAAGATAGGGGAGTTGGAGTTACAGAAAGCTACCTTGGAGGAATTTGAGAGGCAATATTAGGGGCAGACTACTGAGCTTAAAGAACAGGTTGCCTCATTAACAACAGCTCTGGAAGAGGCCAGGGAACAACAAGTCAATCTTCAGCCTTTCAAGGAGCATGTTCTAGCACAAAGGAAGAAGATGCACCAGCTGCAAGTAGCCATAGAGGAAGAAAGGTGCAAGATATTGCAGGTAGACAATCGGCTGGAAGAGATTTTGGAAACCTCTTCATATTTTGTAGACAGATCATAGGATATCTTAAAAGTCATGACAGGAAGAATGGCAAGATTAGAAGAAAATGAGGAAACCTCTATAGATCTACCAGAAAAAGATCAACAAAGCCTAAGGAAAGACTATGATCTACTGGATTTTCCATAAACATAGCTGAAGAATTCAAAAAGGCTGTCAAGAAGACAAAGGGGGCTTGTGCAGAATTCTTTAGGAGGCTTTTGATTACTTATAATCGTTGCCAGGTTGAGGCTGACTAGAGAATGGATACCTTTCGAGACCACAGCCTATTTTTGGAGATGTTGCAAAGAAGATATTAGGAAGATGAACAAAGGATCCACCACATCCAAGCATTAGATGAGCAGACCCTGAGGAATGAAGTAGCTCATTCCGCGGTTAGTGTGCAATTGCTTGAGGACCAACTTTGCCTGAGTGCAGCCAGCATAGAAGTAATAAGAAATCAGGCCTCTGAATTTGAAATTAATATTCGTTTCTTAGAACCTTCCGAGTTCGAAATCATTGCCTCAGAGGCTTCAGCGTGGAAGAAGTTATTGAATAGTCAAGTGGGGCCCTCCTCATAAGCACTTTGCTTTATTGTAATATATTGTAAATTCAGTAAGCACTTAATGAATGAAAAGTGTGGGAGGTGAAGAGTTGGGGAAGCCCAAGAGTCATTCGTGGGAAGCCCAATAGTTTTTTTCTTTTTGTATAAATATAGAAGATTTAGATAAGAGAGGGGATTTTTCCCTGGAGAAACTTGTGAACCACTTGTTGTAAGAGGAACTACTTCATTTTACAATAATAAATTACAATTTTTTCTTGTTGGAGAAGGTGCTGTGTGGAATGTTCGAATGTGATAAAATGAACAATGTTGAAGGGGAACTATTTCATTTTCAACTGTGTTTCATTAACTGTGAGAGTGTTCTAACTTTCTGAGCCTATGTTCTTACTTGAATGTTCTTTGGTTTATTCTGTGATAATTTCCACTATGAGTAATGGAGGTTTTAACGGTTGATGAGATATCTTGTTGTGTATATATTTATTCATGTTTATGTGTTTTGATTCTAAGAACAACTATCTGTGATTTATCTTAACATGTGAACAGTATTACATTACTCATGAATTAATATCTTGCTCCCTAGGGACCGCTTAGTTAGTGTTGTTTTTTCTAGTTGTGTGTGATTTAGATGTGAGAGAGTCTAAGACAAGAGGTAAGAACCTGCGCATCACATTGTGACCACTCCTTGCATTCTTAATCAATTTGAATTTTAGATAGGCACTCGCATGTCATACTTAAAACTAAAAACACAAAAATATACACGGTGGACCTAGCCACAACCGGTAAAACCTTTTATTGTTGTTACTTGACCTACAGTAGCCGGACCGCAAACCGGACGGATTCCCTACACCAAACAGTCATGGGCTAGTTGGGAACATTGACTGGGGAGAATCCCTTGCTGTTGTTTCTTGCGAATTTCCAGGCCTCAACAGTTTCTTGCGCTGGAAGGAGGGCCACCATTGCATGGCTGGCCGGGGAAATCCATTTCCTTGAAATAACTCCACCAGTGATAGTTTTGAAAGCATTTTATTTCCTGATCCAAATACTGAAGAAAATAGAGAACATTTGTTTGCTGTGGACAACCAAGTGGTAAATGATTTGAGAAGACACACACGGGATTATGTGAAGAGTATTGTAGGATTACCATTTATCCCTGTGTTGTAGCTGCAACTATTTCCCAAAATTCAAAATTTTTTTTGGGACCCTCCTTTAGTTCATTTTTGCTCAGTTTTGGTTTTGCTTGATATTGAATAAAGATTACTTCTAGGCAGACAATGTTTTAATGTTGGAATTAATTTTTGCCTCGCCATCAGAAGTATTTTGGAATTTGAGTTGGGACTCTAGTCGTCTGCGCGTCTACTGTTGCGGAAAAGAACTGGACATCAAGTCCGAGGTCAAGTGTATTTGGTCTCTGATGTATTTTTCTTCATCGACAATTATTTTGAAATCTCGTTGGAAATTTTGTCTGTATGTTTTCTGCAGTTGCAGAAATGGTTCTGCAAATTTGTTCGAGAGTTGTTTCATCCATTTCCGACCCCACCGTGTTGTTTTGTAGGTCTTTGGTTCTCTTCAACTTTCACCGTTGTGGCTCTAGAAAGAACTATGCTTCCGATAGTTTGGTTTATTTGTTCCGCTTGGTCGATATTTATTCGCTTGATGCATGTTTATTTTGACTCCGATTTTGCCGGTCTGCGGAACTCGTTCTCTTATGTTTTCACTGTTATGGCTCTCTAACCATCTTTTGACCCGAAGCCTTAGTATCATGAGCTTTGATGTGAGTGATGATTTGTTTCTCCCACCAACGCCATTGTGGGCGTTCCGACGATTTCTTCATTCCCCGTTGAGGAGGAGATAGTAACTTGGTCACCGATCCCGTAGCCTTTTTGCCGCCCGATAATCTAATTCTTCCCATCGATTGCATGTTGACTACGACGTATATATAGTGGGGTGTGGGGTGTTTCATTTTTTATTGTTATTTTGGATTTTTCTCCATGCTGTCGTTTTCGCTTGAGCAGACCAAGATTTTCGTTGTTGGTACCTTCGCTCCTAGGTGGCTCCGTCGTGGAAATTCATCGGTTCTCATCCACCAGTCGCGCAACACAGTGCCAGGTAGGCCCTTATGCCCATTTTATTATTCCGTTTGATTGATTGAACTACTTTTGTTTTCTCCGTGGTTAGTGTTTTCCTAGGTTTTCCCATCCCGACCTGTATATATTTTCGAGTTAAGCGTATGGCTGCCCGGTGGGGAGTTTCTTAGTTTTTTGATAATGACTCCCATGGTCGTTGAGGTTTTGCAGAACACATTCCATTGCTAGGGAAACCGATGCAGACGGCTGTTACGCTGTCTGCACCAATTTCCCCCAGTCTGTGTGTGGCCATCCAAGGGGGGGGGGAGGCGTTTTAATGGTTTTTCGCCAGGATGCCTTGAGTCTGGTTCCATAGCTTGGTCGCCCTTGTCTTCACAAACCAGGACCGCGATGTTGTTTTTACTACCTGCTTAGGGTGAGACTATTCGAGCTCGAAGATGAACCCCGACCTAGTTTAGGGTCCGAGTGCATTACCTGTTCAGACCATGAAGTGAGCGTTTTTACAAAAAGCTAGCTTTCCCTTATCTTCTAGTGCGCTACCACTTATAGCGTCCTCATTTGAGATTAGGCACCATGTAACATTGTAATCCACAGCGCTGAGAGGGGGTTTTTGAAGCTATTTTCTATTCAGCATTAGGAAGAGGATTTTTTTCGTCATTTTAGAAAAACCATGTTTTTTATAAGCTAGTTTTAGTCTTTGGACAGGAGCATTTGATTTTTGAACATTGTTTGCTTATTTTTTCATAGTTGCACTCATGTTCAGCATAGATGAGGTAAAACGCTTATACCGTTGTCTTTATCTTTGAATGTTATCTGGAAATGACCCAACAGAACCTAAAAGAAATTTCTGTATATGATAGGGAAATTTCTCAGAATTCAAGATGTCTAAGCATCAGAAGAAGAAGGCTCCTGTAGTTAAAGAGGAACCCGAAGTTGAAACCGTTACCATAGTCAAATACACCTACGAGGACACCAAATGCATAGTTGGTGTGGAACCCGAATATCAATGGGGGGGAATTTATAGATTAATTACGCACCGAGAAGTACCTGACATAGGTTTTGAAGAAGAAACAATCTATGCCAATATAGAAAGGTCTTCATTAATGAAAATTGCTACCAAACCTGATCTTTTTCCCTACTCAGAGGTGATTGGGTGGATTCTCCCTAGGGAATATGTAACCACCATGATTTTAGCAAATGTTGATAAACAGGTCTATGCTGCTTATAGCCCTGGGTATGTAGCACTGGCCTACCACTTACCAGAAGCACAAGTATACCTAACTAAAGACTGGCTAAAGGCCATCAAGATGGACCTAGTCGAGACACTGAAAAGGATGCTCATGCCTGGCAAGAATTTTAGAACTAGGCTGACTGGGGAATATGACACTGCAAGTCTAAGAACCCCTTACAGGTTCATTGCTCTGATGCTGGACAAGATTTTATGGAGGGCCCACGGTAAAAGCTTCAAATTGGAGTGGGTGCCTATCATTTTCTATGTTGCAACACAGGGGACAGTGTTCAACTGGGCAAACATTTTGTCCAACAGCCTTTCAGCTTGCATTGCTTCAGAACTAGGAGGGTTGTCCCATAAGAGATCAGAGTTCTACATGAGCTCTATACTGATAGATTGCATATTGTGCAACCAACCCTTCCCCAATCTGAGGTGTATCTGGGACAGGGAAAGAACACCAGTCCAATCAGCATACAAGCCACTGTGGGCCCACAAATACCATAGTCACTATAGGGAAGTGTGTGAGCACTTCATTATGCCATTGTATACCTTGATTTTCTTGAAAGAGTGCAACTGCATGTCGGAGGAGGCATTGTAGATGATTGAAGAATATGCAGACTATTACTTGACAGAGGATGGATTATATTTTAGAATGTTTGGATGCTCTAGAGCACCCTCACTACTGCCTAAGTATGCCACTGACTATGTAGTCCACAAAGAGGCAGTTAGAAAAGTATTTTTAGATGGCATAGGGAGCTTTCTTTTTGAACACAAGAAAGAAACTTACCCTCCTTTTCCATTCAGGTTGGGAAGCTACAAGTTTACTAGAGTAAAGAAAGCTGACAAATTCGTTGAAGAGTTGGGAAAATTCCATTTTGGGGAAATGTGTTTCCACAGGAATGATTCCTGGAATAAGGTGGCAGAGCACTGTAAAGAGGCAAATGTACATTTTGAATACACCAGCCACTAGGATAGAGAGGAATCCATTTTCCGTAATGCACAAAATATGACAGCCTTAAGAAGAAGGTTTAAGAAGAAAATCACCACCAAAGGTGGAAAAGGACAGGATGAGCAAGCAAAGGTCGAGGAGGAGGAAACTAGAAAAAGAAATGAAGATTCTAGGAGACTAGCACAAGAGGCCGAAGGATGGCTCAAAGGAGAAGAGGAGGAAAAGAGAAGAGCTACATAAGAGGTAGCCAAAAAGGCAGAAGAAGCTGCCAGGAGCGAGGAAGAAGAAAAGAAAAGAAAGATGGATGAGGAGCTGAAGAAGCAGGAAGCATAAAAGCTAAAGCTGACAGAGACAGTGACAGAGGAAACAACTTCCTATACAATAGATAGTCAGGCTTAGGAATTGGGGAACCCTGATATTCAAGATCCTGAGGCGGCTGCTGGCAGCACACCAAGACAGGCTATGGTCCCCACTCTTAGGCTAATCCCTTTTGAACAGAAGAAAGGGGAAGAGGTACCAGATTTCAACACTTTATTTTATGATAGGGAAAGGAAAATGATAGTAAAAAGGACCGAGAGAAAGGTCGAAACTGGGGGGCAGTCCGGTAAAATGATAAATGATACAAATGTAGTATATGGGACTGAGAAGGACCCCAGGTTCACTATCAGAGCAGGGGCTGCATTGATCCATTCTTTCAAGGACAATGTGGATAGAATAATGACTGATCTTGAATAGTCAAAGAAGTCCTCTTCCTAGCTCAAAGATACCCTAAGAAAGGAAAGAGAGGAAAATAATAGGTTAAAGAGAAAGTTTGAAGACATACAATGAGAAATAAAGTCTTCAAAAGCTGAGCTTCAGTTCCTCCAAGTAGAGAAGAGATCTATGGAGGATTCCCAAGAAACTCTAGAGAAAGTGTAGCAAGAATGTCAAAGGTTGAGGGCAGAGAAGGAGTATCTTCTAGGCAGGATAGGGGAGTTGGAGTTGCAGAAGGCTAACTTGGAGGAATCTGAGAGGCAATCTCAAGGGCAGAATGCAGATCTCAAAGGACAAATTACCTCATTGAAAGTAGCTTTAGGAGAGGCTAATGAACATCAGCTCAGTCTTTAGCTTTTCAAGGAGCACGTTCTGGCACAGAGAAGCAAGATGCACTAGCTGCAAGTGGCCATAGAGGAAGAGAGGTGCAAGGTCTTGCAAGTGGATAGTCGGTTGGAAGAGATTTTGGAAACCTATTCGTATTTTGTTGACAGATCACAGGACATCTTAGAAGTCCTAACATGAAGGATGGCAAGATTAGAAGTGAATGAAGAAACCCCTGTAGATCTACCATTAAAAGATCAGCAAGCCCTAAGGCAAGACTATGATTTACTAGAGTTTGCCATAAACACAGCCGAGGAATTCAAGAAGGCTGTTAAGAAGACAAAAGGGGCTTGTACAAAATTCTTCAGGAGACTTCTGATCACTTATAATTGATTCCAGGTAGAGGCTGAGCAAAGAATGGATACTTTTCCAGACCACAGCCTGTTTTTGGAAATTTTACAAAGGAGGTATCATGAAGATGAACAAAGGATACAACACATTAAAGCTTTAGATGAACAGACCCTAAGGAATGAAGTAGATCATTCTATGGTTAGTGTGCAGTTATTGGAAGACCAACTTCGCTTGAGCGTAGCCAGAATAGAAGTCATACGAAATCAATCTGCTAAGTTCGAAATAAATATTCATTTCCTAGAACCTTCTGAATTCGAAAGTATTGCCTCAGAAGCTTTAGCATGGAAGAAATTTTTGAATAGTCAAGCAGGATCCTCCTCATGAGCATCTTATTCATTTTATTGTAATATATTGTAAGCACTTAATGAAAGAAAATGTGGGAGGTGAAGAGTTGGGGAAGCCCAAGAGTCATTGCATGGGCAGCCCAACAGTTTTGTTCTTTTGTATATATATAGAGAATCTAACATGAAGCAGGGACTTTTTCCCAGTTAGATTGGTGAAGACATATTGTAAGAAGAACTATTTCCTTTTGCAATAAATAACTACAGTTTGCCTATTGGAGAGAGCTTGGTGGAATGTTCAAATGTTATGCTATGGATTTGTTGTAAAGGAACTATTTCGTTTTCAACTTTTTGCCCATTAACTGTGAGATCGTTCTAACTCTTTGAACCTATGTTCTTGTATGAGTGATCTCTGGTTTATTTTATGGAAATTTCCACTATGAGTAATGAATGTTGTTCATAAACAATTGGCTATCTGGTTGTTCAAATATCTTTAAATTTTCATGTGTTTGAAAGAAGTATCAACTATCTGTGATTTATTCTTGTAATGCATGCACAAAATACATTACTCATTAATAAGTGACAATCTTGATCCCTAGGGATAGGTTAGGTAGTTAGTTTTAATTTCTTGCTGTGTGTGTGATTTAGATGCAAGAGGGCCTAAGACGAGAGGTAAGAACCTGCACATCACATTGTGAACACTCTTTGCATTCTCAATCAATTTGCATTTTAAGATAGGCTTTTGCATGTCATACTTAAAACTAAAAAAAAAAATACAAAAATATACACGGTGGGCCGGGCTGCAATCGATAAAACCTTTTTAGTTTTTTTACCTGACCTACGGTAGCTGGACCGCAAACCGGATGGATTCCATACACCAAACAGTCATGGGCTAGTTGGGAACGTTGACTAGGGAGAATCCCTTGTTGTTGTTGCCTAAGAATTTTTAGGCCTCAACAGTTTCTGGCACTAGTAGGAGGGCCGCGAGTGCATGGCTGGCCAAGGAAACCCATTTTATCGAAATAACCCCACCAATGATAATTTTGAAAATAGTCTGTGTCCTGATCCAAATACCCAAGAGGATAGGGAACATCTATTTGCTGTGGAAAACCAAGTGATAAATGATCTGAGGAGACACACGCGGGCCTATGTGAAGAGTATTGTAGGATTACCCATCATCCCTGAATTTCCTAGAAGAGAATACAAGGGGAAAGACCATCCCATATTGAAACATTCAGTGTTGGTTGGAGACTTGGAAGGGCTAGTAGAAGGAGCATTACAGGAGGTTGTTCAGACTTTGAATTAAGTAGGCCCAAACACACCTTACCGTTCACCTGGGCGGACTCTTGTTCCTTCACCTCCTCACTCCCCACTCAGACTCATGGCAAGTGTAAATGCAAACCATCCTAACCCACCGAATCCACCACTGGCTTGGAAAGAAAAATCACCCTTGAACCTAACACCTCCGTTGCATAAATTACCTCAAGCTTTTGAGAAGTTGCTGCCTAAGTTTGATCCTAATGAGAAGGTTGTAGTATATGACCACTTGCAAAGTTTCTATTTGGCAATAGAAGGATTAAGGGCTGGGGAATATGAGGATGTTGTTTGTAGAATTTTCCCACATACCCTTAAAGGAGCAGTAGCATCCTGGTACTTTGGTTTGCCTGCAAACTCTATCCGAGATTGGGATACTTTTGAAAGGATTTTTAGAAACAAGTATGCATCCCAAAATACGTATGCAACACTCATGAAACGTCTAAACGCTTTAGAAAAATAAAGGAATGAGAAGGTACACAATTTTACTCAAAGATTTTCAGCTTACCTCGAGAACTTCTCTGCAACTGATAAGCGTTTCGATAAAGTTTTGATTGAGTATTATACCTCAGCTTTAGGTCCTGACTTGGCTATGTTCACAAAAGCTCAAGTTAAGCCTACGTTAGCTGAGACTTATGAAGAAGCAGAAAGAGTAGAGGCTAAAAAGGAAAGTATATATGACTATCCCGAGCAATTTGAAAAAAAAATTGCTAGGAAAAGAGCCTTATTGCTGTCTAAACCTAAAGAGGAGCAATCACATAATTTTGAGGGAATGTTAAAGATGATGCAAAAGATTTCCAACAGAATAATAGATTTGGAGAAAGAAAAAGAAGCTCAGAAAGCTTATAAGCCTTACTACAAAAAAAAGGAAGATAACAACCAATTCAAGACCCCTCCACACAATTCAACATCCATGAATTTGACAGAGGTAGGGATGGATAATTTCTGCACTTTTCACCAACTATCCCATTCTGAAAAGAATTGTCCTCAATGGTTAAATTCAATGACATTGGTAATGAATTAGCTTTTGGACTCTAAATTGTCTGAGGACAGTAATGAAGAGGAAAAAGGTAATCAGATTATAGAAAAACAAGAAAATGATACCATGTTTTTATGGGATTGTGTCTTGTTGTTTGATATAGAAAAAAATACTCTTAAACCTGAGAACATACCAACAACAACAAAATACATGAGCGTGGTAAGTAAAAACAATTCAATAATTTCAAAAATTAAAAAATTGCAAGAGAATGTTAGGAGACAACCAAAGAACAATGTTGAAGTAAATTACCATTTTCAGCCAAGAGATGGAGCAGATCAACAAGCCTGCTAAACCTATGAAAGAACAAGTAGGTGTTAACAAAGAAAATACTGAAAAGTTTGAAGAGTTAGAAGAAGAGATGCCCACTGAAAACTAACCTGTAGAACAAGAGGTCGAATCAATTGGGGAAGAGAAAGCTATAACCCCACCTTTCTTTTGAATCTAGAAATGCTAAATCATAAGGTGCATAATTTTTTGGTAGATTCTGGATCATCAATGAATGTTATACCACTTGCAATTTGCAAACAAATTAATGGACAGCCAAAACCTACTACTTGGGAAGTCGCTCAACTAGACAAAACTAATGTTAAAGTAGTGGGAGAAATGGAGAATGTTCTCATTCGTTTATCTGCAAACAACAAGATATGTCAATTTATTGATATTGTGGTGGCTGACATACCGGATGGATATGGACTTATTCTGAACCGTGACTGGTCCGCAAGGTTAAATGGGTATTTTGCGTCAGATTGGTCACATTTGTGGTTGCCTCATAAAGGGATCCCAAATCGGATCAAAATCTTGAGAGAACCTTACATGAAACACAATATCACCAAGTTGGAAGAAGGTAATGAATATGCTAATTCTATTTTGGGGAATTATCTAACAGAGCTTGAAATAAGATATCATGCCTCAGAAAAAGCCAGTAATATGACTGACATTCAGCCTGATCTCCTTCAACTTTCACAGGCTGATGAGATTGATGGTAAATCGGTAGACATAGTTTCGGTTTCAAAAATAGCAGAATTAGACCATGGTTAGGTATCTCATGTCTGCAACCCAGCCTAGCCCCTTGATTCATAAGGTGAAATATTTTTAGGGGTGGGCACAATTTTATTTTTCTTTCGATTTAATGACTTTGTACATAAATAATTTGATGTAGTTTTGCTTTGATTTACCACTTTATTTCTAGCTATTTTGGTTTGTTTTTGAATAAAAGAGGCAAACTTTTGGTTGCATGGAAAGCATCAGGGTTCTCGATTAACTTAAATCTTTGGGAAAAGACTCTGCGTTTATTTTGAAAGGATAGAATGTCTTCTAGTAAGTAGTTTTCCTAAATGGATATGCACTCATTGAAGTCCTGCTTAGCCCCTAAAAATAGCTCAGAATTAAGAGGTCTGGAATACTATTTCGAGGCTTCATCCATTTCACATCTAATATGTCCTAGGGAGTAATAGAAAAGGACCCACGGAAAGGAAGCAAGGTAAACAAATTATTATATATAAATGATCCCATGCCATGATTTCAAAAGCCTAAAGGTTGTTAAGAGTCAAAACTCCTAAAAGAAGCAATACAAATCAAAGAGAAGTATCAGAAATATGAATATCAATCTGCTAAAAGTTCTTCTCTGTCCATGAGCTGAAAAGTAAATACATCTCTCACACAAAAGGACACTATGGATGGAAGAGCCTGAATAAAAAATTCAAAAAGAAAAGTAGATGGAGGACTCATAAGAGCAAAAGTTCAAAATGGCACAAAAGTGCAAGTGGCATGGGAATGAGGAACAAATGAGAAGTTCTGTTTGCCATATGTTACGATCCTGTGGTGTCCAAGATAGAAACTACCCAAAGACAGAGGTAAAATAAAACTCACCTACTAAGCCTCAAAAGAGTTATCCAGACTTTCAACTATTTTGGGTGTTCCCATTTCCCAAAGAATGGACTGTTCTCAATGATTTAAATGCATGTGTATGCCATCTTAGGAATACAAGCATCCAAAAGTATTCAACTTATGAGCTGAATGATTAAAACAGTCTTTTACTGGGAATAAGTTAAGTCAAAACTCTGGGGTTCACCAGGTAGTCGCCAATTGTTGCAGCTGCAACTATTTCCCAAATTCAAATTTTTTTTGGGAACCTCCTTTAATTCATTTTTGCTCAGTTTTGGTTTTGCTTGATATTGAATAAAGATTACTTCTGGGCGGGCAATGTTTTAATGTTGATATTAATTTTTTCCTCGCCATCGAAAGTGTTTTGGAATTTGAGTCGAGAGTCTAGTTGTCTGCGTGTCCTCCATTGCGGAAAAGAACCAGACATCAAGTCCGAGGTCAAGTGTATTTGGTCTCCGATGTATTTTTCTTCACCGGCAGTTATTTTGAAATCCCGTCGGAACTTTTGTCAGTATGTTTTCTGCAATTGTGGAAATGGTTCTGCGAAGTTGTCTGAGAGTTGTTTCATCCATTTCCAACCCTGCCATGTTGTTTCGTAGGTGTTTAGTTCTCTTCAACTTTTGCCGTTGCAGCTCTAGAAAGAACTATGCTTCCGATAGTTTGATTTATTTGTTCCGCTTTGTCGATATTTATTTGCTTGATGCATGTTTATTTTGACTCCAATTTTGCTGGTCTGCGGAACTCGTTCTCTTATGTTTTCATCGTTGTGGCTCTCTAACCATATTTTGACCCGAAGCCCTAGTCTCATGAGCTCCGATGCGAGTGATGATTTGTTTCTCTCACCAACGCCATTGCGGGCGTTCCAACAATTTCTTCATTCACCATTGCGGAGGAGATAGTAACTTGGTCGCCGATCCCATAGCCTTTTTTCCACCTGATAATCTAATTCTTCCCACCGATTTCATGTTGACCGCGACGTATATATAGTGGGGTGTGGGGTGTTTCATTTTTTATTGTTATTTTGGATTTTTCTCCGTGCTGTCATTTTCGCTCGAGTAGACCAAGATTTTCGCTTTCGGTACCTTTGCTCCTAGGTGGCTCCACTATGGAAATTCATCAGTTCTCCTCCACCAGTCACATAGCACAGTTCCAGGTAGGCCCTTATGCCCGTTTTACCATATTGTTTGATTGGTTGAACTACTTTTGCTATCTCCATGGTCAGTGTTTTCCTAGGTTTTCCCATCCCAGCCTGTATATATTTTCAAGTTAAGCGTATCGCTTCCTAGTGGGGGGTTTCTTAGTTTTTTGATGATGACTCCCATGACCGTTGAGGTTTTGTAGACCGCATTCGATTTCTAGGAAAACCGGTGCAGACGACCGTTACGTTGTCCGCACCAGTTTCTCCCAGTCTGCGTGTGGCCATCCGAGGGGGCGTTTTCATGGTTTTCCGCCAAGATTCCTTGAGTGTGGTTCCATAGTTCAGTCGCCTTTGTCTTCATGAACCAGGACCGTGATGTTTTTTTTACTACCTGCTTAGGGTGAGACTGTTTGATCTCGAATATGAATCCCGACCCAAATTAGGGTCCTAGTGCATTACCTGTTCAGACCGTGAAGTGAGCTTTTTTACAACAAGCTAGCTTTCCCTTATCTTCTAGTCTGCTACCACTTACAACGTCCTCATTTGAGATTAGGCAATGCGCAACGTTGTAATCAACAGCACTGAGAAGGGGTTTTTGAAGCCATTTTCTATTCAGCATTAGGAAGAGGATTTTTTTCGTCATTTTAGAAAACCCATGCTTTTTATGAGCTAGTTTTAGTCTTTGGACAAGAGCATTTGATTTTTGAACATTGTTTTCTTATTTTTTCATTGTTGCTCATGTTTAGCATAGATGAGGTAAAACACTTATACTGTTGTCTTTATATTTGAATGTTATCTGGAAATGACCCAACATAACATAAAAGAAATTCCTGTATATGACAGGGAAATTCCTCAGATTTCAAGATGTCTAAGCGTTAAAAGAAGAAGGCTCCCATAGTTGAAGAGGAACCTGAATTCAAAATCGTTACCAGATTCAAATACACCTATGAGGACACCAAATGCGTAGTTGGTGTGGAACCCGAATATCAATGGGGGGGAATTTAGAGATTAATTACGCGCCGAGAAGTACCTGACATAGGTTTTGAAGAAGAAACCATCTATGCCAATATAGAAAGGTCTTCATTAATGAAAATTGCTACCAGACCTGAGCTTTTTCCCTGCTCAGAGGTGATTGGGTGGATTCTTCCCAGGGTAGATGTAACCACCATGATTTTATAAAATGTTGATAAACAGGGCTATGTTGCTTATAGCCCTAGGTATGTAGCACTGGCATACCACTTACCAGAAGCACAAGTATACCCGACTGAAGACTGGTTGAAGGCCATCAGGATGGACCTAGTTGAGACACTGAAAAGGATGCTCATGCTTGGCAAGAATTTTAGAACTAAGCCAACCAGGGAATATGAAATTGCAAGTCTAAGAACCCCTTACAGGTTCATTTTTGGGAGGGCCCACGTTAAAAGCTGCAAATTGGAGTGGGTGCCTATCATTTTCTATGTTGCAACACAGGGGACAATGTTCAACTGGGCAAACATTTTGTCCAACATCCTTTCATCCTGCATTGCTTCAGCACTATGAGGGTGTCCCAGAAGAGATCAAAGTTCTACATGAGCTCTATATTGATAGATTGCATACTGTTCAACCAACCCTTCCCCAATCTGAGGTGTATCTGGGACCGGGAAAGAACACCATTCTACTCATCATACAAGCCACTGTGGTCCCACAAATACCACAGTCACTATAGGGAAGTGTGTGAGCACTTCATTATGCCATTGTATACCCTGATTTTCTTGAAAGAGTGCAATTGCATGTTGGAGGAGGCATTGCAGGTGATTGAAGAATATGCAGACTATTACTTGACAGAGGATGGATTATATTTCAGAATGTTTGGATGCCATAGAGCACCCTCACTACTGCCTAAGTATGCCACTGACTATGTAGTCCACAAAGAGGCAGTTAGACAAGTGTTTTTAGATGGCATAGGGAACTTTATTTTTGAACACAAGAAAGCAACTTACCCTCCTTTTCCATTCAGGTTGGGAAGCTACAAATTTACTAGAGTAAAGAAAGCTGACGAATTCATGGAAGAGTTGGGGAAATTCCATTTTGGGGAAATGCGTTTCCATAGGAATGATTCCCGAAATAAGGTGGCATAGAACTATAAAGAGGTGAATGTACATTTTGAATACACCAGCCACTGGGAGAGAGAGGAATCCATTCTCTGTAGTGCACAAAATATGACAGCCTTAAGAAGAAGGTTTAAGAAGAAAATCACCACCAAAGGTGGAAAAGGACAGGATGAGCAAGCAAAGGCCGAGGAGGAGGAAACTAGAAAAAGAAATGAAGATGCTAGGAGACTAGCACAAGAGGCCGAAGGTTGGCTCAAAGGAGAAGAGGAGGAAAAGAGAAGAGCTGCACAAGAGGCAGCTAGAAAGGAAGAAGAAGCTTCCAGGAGCGAGGAAGAAGAAAAGAAAAGAAAGATGGATGAGGAGCTGAAGAAGCAGGAACTAGAAAAGCTAAAGCTAACAGAGATAGTGACAGAGCACTCAACTTTTGATACATCAGACAGTCAGGCTCAGGACTTGGGGAACCCTGATATTCAAGATCCTGAGGTGGCTGCTGGCAGCACACCAGGATAGGCTATGGTCCCCACTCTTAGGCTAATCCCTTTTGAACAGAAGAAAGGGGAAGAGGTACCATATTTCAACACTATATTTTATGATAGGGAAAGGAAAAGGATAGTACAAAGGACCAAGAGAAAGGTCGAAACTGGGGGGCAGTCCGATAAAATGATAAATGATACAACTGTAGTATATGGGATTGGCAAGCACCCTAGGTTCACTATCAGAGTAGGGGCTGCATTGATCCATGCTTTTGAGGACAATGTGGATAGAATAATGACTAATCTTCAACAGTCAAAGAAGTCCTCTTCCTAGCTCAAAGATACCCTAAGAAAGGAAAGAGAGGAAAATAATAGGTTAAAGAGAAAGTTTGAAGACATACAACGAGAAATAAAGTCTTCAAAAGCTGAGCTTCAGTTCCTCCAAGTAGAGAATAGATCTATGGAGGCTGCCCAAGAAAGTCTAGACAAAGTGCAGCAAGAATGTCAAGGGTTGAGGGCAGACAAGGAGCAGCTTCTAGGTAGGATAGGGGAGTTGGAGTTGCAGAAGGCTAACTTGGAGGAATCTGAGAGGCAATTTCAAGGGAAAAATGTAGAGCTCAAAGGACAAATTACCTCGTTGACAGCAGCTCTAGGAGAGGCCAAGGAATAGCAGGTTAGTCTTCATCCTTTCAAGGACCACATTCTGGCACAGAGAAGCAAGATGCACCAGCTGCAAGTGGCCATAGAGGAAGAGAGGTGCAAGGTCTTGGAAGTGGATAGTCGGCTGGAAGAGATTTTGGAAACCTCTTCATATTTTGTTTACAGATCACAGGACATTTTAGAAGTCCTGACAGGAAGGATGGTGAGATTAGAAGCGAATGAAGAAAACTTTGTAGATCTACCATCAAAAGATCAGCAAGCCCTAAGGCAAGACTATGATTTACTAGAGTTTTCCATAAACATAGCCGAGGAATTCAAGAAGGCTGTTAAGAAGACAAAAGGGGCTTGTGCATAATTCTTCAGGAGACTTCTGATCACTTATAATCGATGCCAGGTAGAGGTTGAGCAAAGAATGGATACGTTTCCAGACCATAGCCTGTTTTTGGAAATTTTACAAAGGAGGTATCATGAAGATGAACAAAGGATACAACACATTAAAGCTTTAGATGAACAAACCTTGAGGAATGAAGTAGATCATTATGTGGTTAGTTTGTAGCTATTGGAAGACCAACTCCGCATGAGCGCAGCCAGAATAGAAGTCATAAGAAATCAGGCTGCTAAGTTTGAAATAAATATTCGTTTCCTAGAACCTTCTGAATTTTAAAGTATTGCCTCAGAAGCTTTAGCATGGAAGAAATTTTTGAATAGTCAAGTGGGACCCTCCTCATGAGCATCTTATTCATTTTATTGTAATATATTGTAAGCACTTAATGAAAGAAAATGTGGGAAGTGAAGAGTTGGGGAAGCCCAAGAGTCATTGTGTGGGCATCCCAACAATTTTGTTCTTTTGTATAAATATAGAGAAGCTAGACATGAAGCGGGGACTTTTTCCTAGTTAGATTGGTGAAGACATATTGTAAGAATAACTATTTCCTTTTGCAATAAATAACTACAGTTTTCCTGTTGGAGAGAGCTTGGTGGAATGTTCAAATGTTATGCTATGGAT
Source organism: Pseudotsuga menziesii (assembly GCA_001517045.1). NCBI lineage: Eukaryota > Viridiplantae > Streptophyta > Pinopsida > Pinales > Pinaceae > Pseudotsuga > Pseudotsuga menziesii. The sequence goes on from LPNX010040712.1 coordinate 90,901, forward strand.
TTGTTGAAAATGAACTATTTCATTTTCATCTTTTTGCCCATTAACTGTGAGATCGTTCTAACTCTTTGAACCTATGTTCTTGTATGAGTGATCTTTGGTTTATTTTATGGAAATTTCCACTATGAGTAATGAATGTTGTTCATAAACAATTAGCTATATTGTTGTTCAAATATCTTTAAATTTTCATGTGTTTGAAAGAAGTATCAGCTATTTGTGATTTCTTGTTACAATGCATGCACAAAATACATTACTCATTAATAAGTGACAATCTTGCTCCCTAGGGATAGGTTAGGTAGTTAGTTTTAATTTCTTGCTGTGTGTGTGATTTAGATGCAAGAGGGCCTAAGACGAGAGGTAAGAACCTATGCATCACATTGTGAAAACTCTTTGCATTCTCAATCAATCTACATTTTAAGATAGGAATTTGCATGCCATACTTAAAACTAAAAAAAATACAAAAATATACACAGTGGACCGGGTCGCAACCAGTAAAACCTTTTTATTTTTGTTACATGACCTACGGTAGCCATACCGTAAACCAGATGGATTCCATACACCAAACAGTCACGGGCTAGTTGGGAATGTTGACTTGGGAGAATCCCTTGCTGTTGTTTCCTGTGAATTTCCAGGCCTCAACACCTTGATTTATCCCGAAGAGAACAGAAGAAGAAAGACCTTCCCATCTTGGAAGATTCAATGTTGGTTGGAGATTTGGAAGAGTTAGTAGAAGTAGCTTTACAGGAAGTTGTTCAGCCTTTGAATCAAGTATGCCCAAACACACCTTACTGTTCACCTGTGTGAACTCCTATTCCTTCACCTCCTCACTCTCCACCTAGACTCATGGCAGGTGTAAATGCAAATCCACCACCAGCTTGGAAAGCTAGATCACCCTTGAACCTAACACCTTCGTTGCATGACTTACCTCAAGATTTTGAGAAGTTGTTGCCTAAGTTTGATCCAAATGAGAAGGTTGTGGTATATGACCATTTGCAAAGTGTCTATTTGGAAATAGAAGGATTAAGGGCTGGGGAACATGAGGATGTAGTTTGTAGACTTTTTCCACACACCCTTAAAGGAGCAGCAACATCATGGTACTTTGGTTTTCCTGCAAACTCTATCCCAGATTGGGATACCTTTGAAAGGATTTTCAGAAGGAAGTATGCAGCCCAAAAGACACATGCAGCACTCATGAAAGGCTTAGGTGCTTTAGAAAAAGAAAGGAAAGAAAAAGTACACAATTTCACTCAAATATTTTCTGCTTACCTCAAGAACTTATCTATAACTGATAAGCCTTCTGATAAAGTCTTGATTAAGTACTATAAATCATCTTTAGGTCTAGACTTGGCTATGTTCGCAAAATATCAAGTTAAGCCTACGTTAGCAGAGACGTATGAAGAAGTAGAAAGATTAGAGGCTGAAAAGGAAAGTATAGAAGATTATCTTGAGCAATCTGGAGAAAAAACTTCCAGGAAAAGAGCCTAATTGATGTCTAAACCTAAAGAAGAGCAATCACATGATTTTGAGGGGATGTTAAAGATGATGCAAAAGCTTTCCAACAGAATAATAGATTTGGAGAAGGAAAAAGAAGCTTAGAAAGCTTATAATCCTTACTACAAAAAAGGGAAGATAACAGCCAATTCAAGACCCCTCCGCACGGTTCAACATTAATTAATCTGACCGAGGTAGGGATGGATAATTTTTGCACTTTTCACCAACAACCCCATTCTGAAAAGAATTTCCTTCAATGGTTAAATTCAATGATGTTGGTGATGAATCAGCTTTTGGATTCTAAATTGACTGAGGAAAGTAATGAAGAGGAAAAAGGTTGTAAGGCCACGAAAAAACAAGAGAATGATACCATGTTTTTATGGGATTGTGTCTCGTTGTTTGATACAGAAAAAAGTACTCTTAAACCTGAGAATATACCAATGACAACAAAAGACATGAATTTGGTAAATAAAGACAATTCAATAATCTCAAAAATTAAGAAGTTGCAAGAGAATGTCAGGAAACAGTCAAAGAACAATGTTGAGGACAAAGTACCTGAAATTACCATTATCAGCCAAGATCTGGAGCAAATCAACAAGCCTACTAAACCTATGGAAGAACAAGTAGGTGTTAACAAAGAAAATATTGAAAAGCTTGAAGAGCTAGAGGAAGAGATACCTACCGAAAACCAACCTATCGAGGAAGATGTCGAATCAATTGGGGAAGAGAAAGCTAGAACCCCACCTTTCCTTTTAACTCTGGAAATTTTGAACCATAAGGTGCGTAATTGTCTGGTAGATTTTGGATCATCCGTGAATGTTTTTCCACTTGCAGTTTGCAAAAAAATTAATGGGTAGCCAAAACCTACTGTTTGGGAATTCACTCAAGTAGACAGAACTAGTGTCAAAGTAGTTGGGGAAATGGAGAATGTTCTCATTCGTTTATCTGCAAATAACAAGATATGTCAATATATTGATACTGTAGTGGCCGACATACCGGATGTATATGGGCTTATTTTGAACTGAGACTGGTCTGCAAGGTTAAAGGGATATTTTGCTTCTGATTGGTCACATTTATGGTTGCCTCATAAAGGGGTCCCAAACTGGATCAAAATTTTAAGGGAACCTTACATGAAACATACTATCACTAAGTTGGAAGAAGGAAATGAATCTGCAAATTATGTTTTGGGGAATTATCTAACGGAGCTTGAACTAAGATATCATGCATTAGACAAAGCCAACAGTATGACTGACACTCAGCCTGATCTCCTTCAATGTTCACCGGCTGACGGGAGTGATTGTAAATCGGTAAACATAGTTTCGGTTTCAAAAATAGCAGAATTAGATCACGGTTAGGTATTTCACGTTTGTAATCAAGCCTAGCCCCTTGACTCATAGGTTGATAGATCTTTAGGGGTAGGGCACATAACTGATCAGGTAGTGGTTGGTTCTCGAATTTTATGTTGATTTTTATTTTATTTTTTATTTGATGACCTTGTACATAAATAATTTGATGTAGTTTTGCTTTGATTTACTGCTGATTGTTTCTGGTTATTTTGGTTTGTTTTTGAATAAAAGAGGCAAACTTTTGGCTGCATGGAAAGTGTTAAGTCAGTAGCTTGTTTCTTTAAATTTTGTGTTTGATTTGCATTTTTTCAAGTTACCCCTTTTTGTTTTAGTTTGGTTTTTTGCTTATATTAGGATATTTTTAGTTTTTAAAACAAATTCTGAACTTGGCCTTTATATTTTTGCTTCATTTTTTATCCTTTACATTTTGATGGGGTTTTTAAAGGTCATTTTATCAAATGATGGATTCATAAATCATATTCTGAGCATAGTCATTACTTAAACAGTTTTTAAACTTCATGCAAAATGCCTAAAAGCTGTAAAACAACAATAAAATAGTGTTAATATTATTCTTGTAGCGCAAAGGGGAAAAAATAATGAAAGGGCGCTACAAGAATATCGCGACCCTCAATTCCTCCGATTTTTTAGCAAAAAATTCGCATGTTTTCGAATGATGAGTGACTAATCATGTTTTTTGGAGAGTTTGCTATGTGTTGTCTCAGGGATCATCATGAGAATAGGTAGTTTCATATCGTGAGGAAGAGCGTGGTCATCATGAATTATAAAGCAGCTTATCACGATAGATGGTAAGTTAAATCAAGTTTAATCTGAGGAGAATTACTTCTTATCTTTTTCTTAAATATGAGGAGTTAATGGAATGATGGCGCCTGCCTAAAAACACGGGGATTGCAGTTGCAAAGCCTAGTGGAGGTTTACATAGTCGCTCAACAAACTAGGGATTCTTCATTTTGACACCTGGACTTAAATTGGACCCTGAAAGACACCTGTAACTCTCAGGTCGGCACTCAAATAGTATGAAGAGTGGTTCAAAGTATCTACAGTCGATCAATTAAAAGGTATTCCACGATAAGCCAATATAACTGAACATTTGGGGCTTTTTCGGTGGGGTTCGTTCTAGCAAAAATTGATCGAGGGAAATGTTAAATTGTGCTTTTAAATGAAATTTCGTCCAAATAAATAATTGCCTAAGACATTCTGAGATGCTCTGCTAAGTGGAGAACTGACAGATAGCTCTATATTGAACTATTCATTTGCTGAATTTTAAAGAGGCTGGGTTGAAAACTGTGTATGTTATAGTACTTAAATTTCACAAAAAGATCTGATACTTATACACAGTGGGATAAATGAGTTGAATGGCTAAGATTACAGGGAGACCTAGTGTCATTTTTGATACTAAGGCTATAGGAAGCATAATGTGAATAGATTGTAGATTGTTTTATTTTGCTCATCCAACACACAAGCAGTCTCCAGTTAACCTGAGAATCCAGTGATTGATATCACATTTGCAAAATCTTAACTGTGCAGAAATTGTTGATAGGTGATATCAAAAAGTGTTTGAGGATTGATGTTAGTATTAATACATAGGGATAAGAATACATGCTGGAGATAGACAGCCATTAGAACAACTAAATTGAGTGACAGTCCTCAGTTGCAGTAAAGAGTCTGAATACTTCAAATGGTCTAAGTTTTGTTTTCTGTGATAAAACTCAGCTTGTATTAAGAAAAAAAAAAGGAGCATTCAGAAAAGATTAAGGAGAACTGTTTTTGAAACCTGAGAGATTTGAAAAAGAAACATCACCTGTCAGGTTATCAATTGAACCCAAGAAGCCAGACAGTTTCCAGCCCTTAGAGACAAATGGGTAAGAGTGGTAAGATAAATAGAGCAGAACCTACTGATGTAGGTTGGATTGAAAAACTCCCTGGGTGTGTTGAACTATTCCAACAGGTTGGTTGGATGGAATTTTTCAAGAAGATAGATGGGTATAATGCTGAAGTTTCTTGTAAGTTTGCACAATGTTTCAAAAATGACATGGTGACCTTTGATACTCTTAAGTTCAGGCTGACAGTAGAGTTGATTGCAGAAGCTACAGGGATTAAGAATGAAGGTGAACTATGGTTTAAGAAATTGCCCTTTACCTTTGATCCTCAGAGATATCTATTGCCAAATATCACCCCAGACTGGAGTAAGGGCATCCTTATTCAAAATTTCAGAAAAGAATGGGTTGAACCAATCAGAATTTTGCAGAGTTATATTACTTACGAGGGCAGGTATGCTTATGTATTTAAGTACCACTTCAGATTTCTGCAACATATGGTGGGGGTGTCCAAGATGAATCTTCCATTGTTCTTATTCAAAATCTTGCAAAAAATGGCTAACAGGGTCAAAGGGCATATGGACCATTCTTCTCAGTCCATCTTTCATCATGGGTTAATTAAGTTGATTATTAGCATTGCTTTGCAGCATGAAGGTAAAACTTGGGACTTTTTTCTTTTTTGGTCAGGTTTTCAGGTCAAACAAGAAGATCAGTAGCCTAAGAGGCAAACAGACAAAGGGAAGGTAATGATGAGAAAATTAGGTCAGAAAGCTAAAATTGAAGACAAGGAGGATGTCAAAGTTGAGAAGGCAGCAGAGCATGTGGAGGTCGATAGTAAACTCAAAGTGTTTTTAGTTGGCACTACAGGCAGGTATTCATTGTTTTTAGAAGAGGAATTGCAGCCTAGGCAGCAGTTGACACCAGCAGCAGTTTCCAGGGAAATTAAAGCTGTTGTTGTAGAAAAGGTTGCTATGCCAGAAGACGAGGTTCAAACCCAACAGAGAAGTCCCATCACCATTTTTTCTGATGATGAGAGATATTTATTGGAAGAGGAGTAGCCAATTGCTAAAGCAAAAGTCAATGTTGAAACCTGTAGAGAATTCTTCACTTCATAGATCAAAGCAGTCAAACCTAATAAGAAGAATAAAAGGATTGTAACCCCATATTGGAGGCCTAAAACTAGGCCAACAAATAAGCTAAGTTGGAATATGAAGAGGTTGCTCAATCCTAAATTGAATTCCAAGCAAGAGATTGTCCTGGATGACATTTCTTCAGGTGAAGAACTAAAATTTGGCACAATTAAAGTTAAAAACAAGGGAAAAACAGTTACCAAAGCTCCCTCTTCTCATCCTGCAAAAGTAAAAGGATCATCACAGTTAGTAAAGGAGTTAAGGCAGCCTGAGTCTGAATTGTTTGCTATATTCCTTGAAATAAGAAATGAACTTTTAAAGCAACAACAGAAAGAAAAAGCTGAAATACCTCTTGTTGAAGATCAAGAATGGGAAGATGAAGATGAACTTATACTTGGGCAAGCAGGTATTCTGAAAGACCCTAATATTCCTGCCGTTTCCATAGACCTGTTAAATAAGGATGCAAACATTTTTAAGAAGTTTGACATACCTGAGATGCCCAGTTATGAATAAGAAAGCATGACAGGAAGGTCAGTTGATTCAGATAAAGAAGATTTGCAGAAAATTATTAAGCGGTACAAACAGCAGATGAACTATATGCAAGAGGTCAATGAGGGGCTGATGATGGCTAATAGAAATCTTAAAGAAGATCTTCAGGATGTCAATGACCACTGTCAGGAGTTGACAGCAGTATCTAAAGAGGTTCTCAAGAGAAAAAGAACTACTGACTTGCACTATACAGAGTTGGAGAAGAGAGTCAAGGACTTGCAGCAGGAAAATGAGGAGCTCACCAAAATGATAGGTGACATGGAGCAGGAGCAAAGGCGAGCTAAGAAGAAGGCTCAAGCATTAGAGGGCATTGCTTTGCTTGCTGAGGTAGCAAAGGATCTATAAGTCACTTGTTCATTTCAGTTATTTGTTATCTTTTTGAGAAACATATTAGTTAGTGTTTACTATTTTTAAAAAAATCATGTTTTGTAATATTGTACTTTTTACTTTACCTCATCGAGTGGATAAAAGGAAGTTAGGGTTAGATCCCTAACTGATTTTGTAAAAAACACTATTTAGAGAGGTCAGAAAATCATTGAGAGGGTTCGGTTTTTGGGATAGCTTCAAGAGGTATGCAGACTTGTCCATGAGTTCAGACTTGTTCATGAGTTAAGTATTATGACTCTTGTATGCATTTGATGATGAAATTATGAGATATATGACACTTTTACCCTTCAGTTTCTGTGTTGGCTTCGTTATTCATCTTGTCTAGTTGGTTAATTGATATACTCATTATTGGTTTATGTTTATATGCTGGTGATGCTTGTCTTTTATGAATGAACTTCAATACTGTGTTCTGTTGGATCTTGTTGAATGTATCATGCATATTTGTCTTCTTTTGTTTATGATTCAGTTATTACTTTGCTTATGAGTGTATTCCCTGTCTTTCACCAAAATTTTACAACCACTAAAACTTTTCAGAAACCCTAAACCTAGTTACTTTATTAATTTTATCTTGAGATTGTGTTGGCTTGTTTCTTTGGCCTTGCAAACAATTTCTGGCACAAACATCTTTGGCATCGTTGCCGGGGACGAAGTTGAAGACATATCTTCCCTAGGATACTCATCTATTTTACTGGTTTAAGAGGTGGACTTAAACCAGCACTTTTGAAGGCTAATTTTTCACCAAAGTTGTCACAGTGGCTTCTAGAGGAGTGGGAACTAGGAACAGACCTACTTCACCATTACATTCAGGGGTTTCAGACCCTGAACAAATATTGAAAACAACAAGAAAACTCAGAAGGTTTCAATCTTTACCAGCCCTCTGTGATCCTGACTAGTTGGGTGCTTCATTACATTCAGCTCAAACCTCACCTTGGATTAAGCCTACTATACCTGATAGCTCTTTTCAAATCTTTTCAAATCCTCAATCCTTTAGAAAAGCCAAAGCTGCCTCTCCTGGTAAAATACCTCTTTTTCAATTGAAACTAGGTAAAAGTTCTTTTCAATCAATTTCTAGTCAAGCTTCTTCTTCAAAACCAGACAGTCCAAAGATGGCAGCCCAAAACCCTCCTATAGACATGATGGACCGGATGGTTGCAGCCAGGTATGCACCATTAGTCTTACGTCAGCCTTTACATGCATTGCCTGGAGGTGATTACCAGAAGTATATGCCTAGGTTCAATGGACAGGGGGAAACCACTGCTGAAAAACATTGGGAGGATTTTCTAAGCTATGTTGACAATCAAAACATTGAGGTCAAAGATGTATGGATGAGGGTATTCGTTCAGAGCCTTGATGGGGATGTAAGGAAATGGTTCAGAGAGTTTCCTGCCAACTCAATCACTATAATTGAAGAGCTCCATGATCTCTTCATGAGGCAATGGGGAGACACAAAATACCACACCTACTATATAACTGAGTTTGGAGCTCTCAGAAGGAAAAAAGAGGAGACTGTTGCATATTTTTCCAAAAGGTTTAACAAAATGTATAGTAGGATTCCAGCAGAAATTAAGCCTACTGAAACATCAGCTAAACTTACCTATGCCAATGCCTTTGACCATGAATTTTCTTTATTATTGAGAGAAAGGAGACCTATCACCTTACTAAACATGCAAGATGCAGCATTGGAGGTAGAGCCCAATTTATTGGCTTCAAACAGATTTAAGAAAGAAACATCCCAGCAGCTTTATGATAAAAAAGGAAAGAAGGAAGCAGCTTCAGGAAGTTCTTCTCCTCATTCTGTGGAAGCCAAGATTGATGAAATGGCTAAGCTGGTGAAGATGCTCACTGCAAAATTGAATAAATTAGAACTTGAAAATAATTCTGGTAAACCTGCTCCAGAAGCTGAACGAAATCCAAATAACCAGAATCAGTTCAGAAGGAAATTTGCTTCTAGATTCATACCAAGAGAGCGCAGGAAAAATGATATCCATCGAGAAAGAAGAGAAAATGAAGATCAAAGAGTGCCCCCACCTCTTCAGAACAATGTAGCTGATGAAGAAGAAGTTGATGAACAGCTGCTCTTTGAAGAGTCTGAGACTGATCAAGATATGAATCATTTTGGAGAAGGATTCTCTGGAGGTTTTGTTACTGAGGAAGAATTTCTGAATGCAGAATATTATGATGATGACATGTTTGAAGCTGAGGATGACTTGGATTTGGAAAATACTGCTGTAACTGCTGCTGTACATCAGAATGGACTCAAGAAGACTATAAATCTCAGATCAGGACCAAAGCAAGTGGTGCAGGCCCCAAAGAAGAAAGCTGTTGTTCCTGCTGCCACTGTTCCTGCTAAACAAACAGCTGATCCTATGCCAAAAAATAGACAAGTTGCAGAAAAATCAAGGAAGACTCTAGAGGTGGAAGAGTGTTGCTAGGGTTTTACCCCTAGCTTGTACGAATGAGTACCTACTAAGGAGAAAGGATTCCTTAGTAGCAGTTCAATAATATGTGAAATAAAAGATGCTAAACAGTAATAAAAATTAATCTAAACATGTTCATGAAGCAAAATAGTAAAAAGTAAAGAATGATTTTTTATTGATTTGACCTCCAATGTGGAGGTTGGTGAAGCTCGTTGCGCTGATCCGAGAGGTTTCTTCGAGCTCCAGCTGCTCCTTCTCTTTCTCCAATGGTGGAAATGGGCCAAAAGGGGCTCTCACGGTGAAAGCAGCTCAATGGTGAGCTAGGATTTCAAGAGCAATTTTGGCAGAGGCAGGATACTTGTGATTGTGGATGTTGAATGAGGGGTCTCCATCACTTATTTATAGTGGTGGAGTGCCGGTTTAGGGTTAGGGTTTCAGTTGTTTAGGGTTTCATCTATTTAGGGTTTTTTTTCTCCTTTTCGTCATTATTTTATATTTTTTCTTCCTTTTTGGAGATTTTTGCTTTTTTGGAGGAATTTTGGATATTTTTTGGAGGAAAAGAGGGTTTTATGGCCTTTTGGATGCATTTTAAGCCGTTTGGAGGCTTTTCATATGGTTTTATGGGTTTTTGATGGAAATATGGTAGGAAAATGGACAAATGAGCCATGTAATGGGGTAGATGAGGTAGTGAACCCTTTTTGGGTGTTAACAGATTGCCCCCTGATGTGCGAGGGTAGGAGCTCATCGTATGGCCGATCGACACATAAGTCATATTTGTTTTTCTTGGGGTGTGGAGAAGAGAAGGAACCAACTGAATCCCGGAACATCAATCTCGAACCAACTGCAAGGACTGAAAAGTACATAACCTCAATAATGGATGAGGAATCATCTGATCATCTGGACGAGGCGAGCATACCCATGCTCGTATCAAGATACATAAAAATAACTGTGAGGCCCGAAAAGAGGGACCTGTAGGATACATAGAAAACCACTGTGTATATCATAAGTATCCAGAGGGGACACAAATCTGGAACATATTGCTGGGCTGACCATGTCTGAACTGAACAACTGATGCACTGGAATGATAGCAGTGCTACTGAATGTGGTTCCAAAGGAACTAATGAGCTGCTGGATCAAAGTGACAACGATCATAAGTGCAATGATACACTGATCTGGAACTGAACTAGGTACTCAAGGAAGCATGGAACTGGATGGCTTCCGAATACAATCTCCAACGCAGCCCGGACATCCATGGGAACATATCACTGTGTGTTCCAAAGTGACTCACCAATGTGCTAGAGTCGGGGGAAATCTAGGGTCTTCGACACATAATGGAAAGGATATACATCCTGCGCAATTCTCAACGATGCGATTAAGGTGCTGAAGTCGAGCATGTGAGAAACAACTATTCAGAGAGGCAATGATGACTCCTCCCAAAATGGTCCGTAGGCACTCACCACCGATGGTGATGGGTCCAAGGCGCAGGGGCCTCTGGGTCTATCCTATGGAATAGAGGGGTTGTCGTCAATAGAGGGACGCCTGCAACTATCAAGGCAATGATGTTTCCTTGATGGGAGCGCGAGGTGAAAAACTGAACTGTGATAGTACTGATAGCGGGAGTGATAAACTGGGGGGAATAACTGGGCAAGTAGAGTGGGTGGACTCAAACTTCCTTTGTTCAGAGTATGATGGCAGGGATGATCGGGCAGCATATGAGACTGACTGGTGGTAAAGGGATCATAGCGGTATAGGATCTGAGGGTGAATGGGCTGAGGGAGACTCAAGCTGTGGTAAAATGGCAGGAGATTGCAGAATACTCTAAACAAAGGAGACCTGATTGGGGGTGCTGCCGAGAGGATTGATCATAGCGCCAAGAAGCACGGGGGGACTTCTTCATGGGTTAGGGGACTAGAAGAAGTGTGGATATAAAATGGTACTGCCATGTGGATTTACGAGCCCAGGACAGTTCATGCTCATGGTTGCTTTCAATTTTAAGGAGTCTGAAAGCAAATAAGAAGACTCTGAAGTAATAGAATGATACTGTCGTGTGGATTTTACGAGCCCATGACAGTTGTTACCGAGAGAAATTCCTATGGCTTGGGGTACCACAACAGACAGCTAGACTCCAGAAATCAATCTTCTCCAATATGCAATAGAAATAAACAATCTAACACTAAA
>LPNX010040712.1:104623-443190 GCA_001517045.1 Pseudotsuga menziesii
TCCCAGGGGATGATTTGTATGGTCCATGTGGGTGGACCGTGGGTTAGGGGGTCGAAACTGCGGTCGCAGACCGCGGATTTAGACCGGGACAGCCGTGGTTGCGGACCGCGGGTTCAGGCCTGACAGCCGCGGCCGCAGACCACGGCTGTAGGTCTAACAGCCGTGGCCGCAGACCGTGGCTGTAGGCCTGACAGCCGTGGCTAGAGACCGCGGCTGTAGGCCTGACAGCCGCGGCCAAAGACCATGGTTGTAGGCCAGACAACCGCGGTCAGAGGCCGCGGCTGTAGGCCAGATAGCCGCGGTCGGGGGCCGAGCTATTCTGGTTTTTTGGGATGAAAGGGAAGGTCTATTAGTTTGATATGAGTCTGATGAAACTTCGTTGTGTGATTGACAGGATGCCGCAGGTGCTATGGAGGGAGCAGGAGATACCGGATGATATTATGACCATCGTCCGAGAGGACCGTCGGGTGCGGTCGATGCTGGGGTTGTTTGGACTATTGAAGTTCGCGCAGATACCTATGATTCGGTCAGTAGGATTACTGCTGAACTGCCTGGTTAGTTTTTGGGAGCCAGAGATCCAGGAGTTCCGTGTATAGGGTGAGAGGGTGGACCTCACCCTGACTGATGTGTACTTCTTGATGGGGCTGCCCTGTCTGGGTCGGGTATCGGATACTCAGCCGCGGGTGTCGGCAGACATCGATATGGATGATATGCTGGAGCAGTTCTGTAGGCCATATTCTCAGGTGCATAGGAATGCACTTCTGGTGAGAGACTTGCAGGAGCCAGCGGTGCAGGACATGGCAGCGTGTGTGGTGCAGGTTCTGGGATCCCAGGAACCTAAGAAGGTGTCTGGGGGCCAGATGCAGCTTGTGGAGCGTGTGCTGGGTGGTGTGTATTATGCTTGGGGCCAGATGTTCCTAACCTGCGTGCAGCGGCAACTGACCACGACGAAGGAATCTGGCAAGGGGTTCTACTATGGTTCCTTTCTATGCGCGTTTTTCATGGAGTGGGTACCCACACTGCGGCCACGAGTGCCGATCAGAGCGGGAGGTGTGCAGGAGCCGAGGATGGTGCGGTGGGGGGAGATGATGCGCCGTCGCAATGGCGACAATGTTGGGAGATACTTCACATAGGAGCTGTACATGTAGTGGCTGCAGCTACCGTTGAACCTGGACGACTATCCATATAGAGATATGGACTATACGGAAGATCCAGAGGCACCACGGCCTCCTGGACAGGCATGGGGGCCAGATGGTACGTATATTTTAATTGCATTGTCAATTTTGTATGTATGATAGTCATTTGGTATATTGTTACTGATAAATGGTTGATCTGCAGATTTGGGCCCGAGGCCGCCACCAGGTCATGTGGCGCGCAGAGGGATTGTGGCCGTTCCAGCTTTGCCTAGGCGGGGGGAGGTGCATCATCGAGATGCAGAGGGGACACTAGAGACCGTACGGGAATTACTCGACCGTCTGCTGGTGGGAGTGACTGACGAGGGATTGCGGGACTTGGATCCGGACGTGGTCCAGGAGTGTATGAGGGCACCTCGGGATTTTAGATCAATCGCGATCTGGGTGGCCCTATTGGCGGACAGGGCACGAGCACAGGATCCTAGACGAGATGAGGACTCGCCGGAGGAGGAGCGGGGGGAGGATTCAGAGGCTGCGGACACTGACAGTGATGCAGGGTACGACTCTCATTAGGGAGAGTAGGGGACTCCCCCTGATTTTGTGTAGCTATGGCCTGTACCTTATGAGGCTTTTAGGGATGTATATACATTTTTTGTAGAGCTGAGTACAGGGGTACTCAGGACATATATAGCTTTGTAACATGTATTTTTTTTGATATGTATATATTTATGCACATGGATGCACCTTTGTGTGATGTTGTTTCATTTGTACGCACGTGGATGCGCTTGATGATGTGTTGTATGTTTGTATTGCACGTGGATGCAAGTAGTCTAGGATGGTGGGCACGTGGATGCCCCTTGTGTGTTTGATGTGATGTGACATGATTTAGTTATGATTAGGCACATGGATGCCTCTATGGATGCAAATGTTTATGCAATGCAGTCTTTTTGGTTTTTTATATAGTTGGATGAGATGCTATGATGTGTGGTGGAGATGTTATATGGTGTGATTGATATGCCAATCTAGGAGGTTATTTGCCATTTGGTATGCGACACTATTCTGAGCTCTTGGGAAATGTGTGAATGTGATGGATTCAAATTGTTGGCTGAGTTGTTTTGTACGCAGGAATTTTCTAAATAGGCAAGGATCGCGCACCTGGTAGCAGTTGTTGATCTGGGAGACAAGTAGCTGGGAGTCCAAGAACACATGAAGGTGATGTATGCCCATCTAGAGGGCAGCAGTCAGGAGACCGGTCACAGCATCATACTCCGCCTGGTTATTGGTAGCAGTGCCTATACAGGTTCCGTCAAGGTGAATCAGTTCGTTGGAAGGGGAATACAAGACCCACGCTGCAGAAGCCAGGTTGGGAGACCAGCGGCTTGCGCCATCAGCGAAGCCAATGTAACGAGGTGGAAAATGGTCCATCTGTGGGCATGCAAAAAACGATGAACGTGAGATTATGGTAAAAAAGGTAAAAAACAAAAAGGGAGCAAACTGTACAATGCAGACCAATGAGGTCGCGGTTTCAGTTATGGGTAAAAACATTTAAGATACAACCCATTGCGGGGGTTGCATAAATGGTGGCCTTCAGAGTCGGCTAAAACGTATGCCCCCTTGCCGAGGCAAGTCTGAACGATGTAAGGGCCTTGCCACATGGACTCAAACTTTCCTTTACCGGTTTTGTCGTGGGCTTGGTCGTAGGCGAGGATGAGGTCCCCTTCGTGGAAAGTTCGAGGGTGAACATGTTTGTCATAGCTGGCTTTGGAGCGGTTTTTGGCAGCTTCGATGTTCTGGAGAGTGGCACGACGATCTTCATCGGCTTGTTCGAGGGATAGCAGACGTTCCTCAAGGGGGGAGGTATCAGGGAGAAGCTCAACGGTAATGTGTAAGGCAGGTATCTGACACTCGATGGGGAGGACAGACTCTACACCGTGAACTAAATGAAACGGGGTACCAGTGGTGGTCTTGGTGGAGGTACGGTAATCCCATAAGGCAGGGAATAGCATATGGTGCCAATTGGACTTATGCCGATCAACAGTGCGTTGGAGTATGGTTTTCAGTATTTTGTTAACCGCTTCGACTTGACCGTTCCCTTGAGGGTACTAAGCCGAGGAAAACTGGTGTTGGAACTTGAGGAAGGTAGATAATTCGCGCCAAACGGAATCTTCAAAGTGTGATCCATGGTCTGAGACCAACTGTTTAGGGACCTCGAATTGAGTGATAACATGGTTGAAAAAGAAACGGGCAGCAGTGTCAGCGGTACAGTTGAAGGTGGGCATGGCTTCCGCCCATTTGGTGAAGTAATCGATGGCAACAATGATGTACTTATGGCCGTTCGCAGATGGGGTTCTACACTCCATGAAGTCTATGGCCCACTTACAAAAGGGACCAACGGTGACGACTGGGTGTAACGGAGCAGGTGGTGTCCGGGCCTTGGGGGCGAAAAGTTGGCAGTTATGGCAATGCTTGACCGCAGTGATGTAGTCGGTGAAAAGTGTGGGCTAGAAGTATCCGGCGTGGATGACCTTTTGGGTAGTGGCCATCCCTGAGAAATGGCCACTGCAGGCACCGCTATGACAATCATTAAGGACCTGTTCAGCTTCCTCGTGTGTGAGGCAACGACGAAGAATTGTGTCGACTCCTCACCGGTTAAGGACATCTCCTAGGAGGAGATAGCGAGAGGCCTGGTGACGGATACGACGACGTCCATTACGAGTGACGGTGGGTCGGAACTTTTGCGTGCGTAGGTATAACAAGATATCACCATACCACGGGTCATCGGATGAGATAGTGAACAAGTGATTATCGGGTAACTCCTCGGAGATGGGTGGGGCCGGGATAAATGAAGGGAGATCAGTGATGAGCTGGGCAAGTGCAAGGGCTTTAGTGCTCTTAGGTGTTCGGAATGTGAGGTCATATTCCTAGAGGATAATGACCCATTTAGCCACACAGCCTTGCAGGAGCCGCCGGTTTAAGAGATATACCATGGGGTTAGAATCGGCGACGACTGTGGTATGACTAAGTAAAATGTAGTGTCGCAACTTTTGGACGGAAAAGACCGCTGCTAGGGATAGTATCTCCTCATATGGGTAACGTAGGGGTGGGCCGGACAAGGTCTGGCTGACGTAGTAAATGACATGCTCTTGGCATGAGGCGTCTTCTTGAACCAAGACTCCAGACACAGCATGCTCGGATGCCGAGACATAAAGGATGAAGTCCTGAGAGAAATCCGGAGTGGAGATCAAGGGGGCTTGTGTGAGAGCTCTCTTGAGGGCTTCGAATGCAGCTCCGGCTTGCTCGTCCCAGACAAAGGGTATGTGGGTACGGAGTAGGCACAAGAAACCGTGAACGGTTGTAGCATAATCAGGAACGAAGCGTCGAAGAAAATTGGATCGCCCTTGCAGACTTTGGAGTTGCCAGAGCATTCGAGGAGAGGGAAGGTCTAAGATGGCTTGGACTTTCAGGGGATCAACAGTAATTCCTTTCTAGGAAATAATGAAACCTAACAATCGGCCTGCCGAAACACAAAAGACGCACTTGTGTGGGTTCAAGCGGATTTGATATTTGCGACAACGCAGAAAAACTTGCCGAAGGTCATCAAGGTGGTCTGATCATTTTCGGGAACGAGCTGTAAGGTCATCAAGGTAGACGAGCAAGATATGGACCAAATCATGAAAGAAATAGGTCATGGCCCGCTGGAATGTGGCACCAGCATTTTTTAGGCTGAAAGGCATGACGCGATAGGCAAAGGTGCCCCATGGGGTAGTGAAAGTGGTTTTGTACTGGTCTTCCTTGCGGATTTGGATCTGATTGTATCCAAAAAAACTGTCCATGAACGAGAGGAATTCATGCCCCGCACACACATCAATGAGCTGGTCAATAAATGGCGTAGGGAAATTGTCTTTGGGACACGCATGGTTTAAGTCTTGGAAGTCAGTGCATACCCTGATGGTGCCTTGTTTCTTGTTGACAAGAACAGGGTTTGAAACCCAAGTGGTATAGGCAATAGGATAAATGAATCCTGCCGTGCGAAGCTTTTCAATATCTGCTTTGACAGCTGGGAGTTTTGAGGGATGAATGGGATGCTGTTTCTGACGAACGGGGGGTACATCAGGCCATGTGTCAATGTGGTGCTCTATAATGGCAGGGTCAATACCAGGCATTTCGGTATAGGACCAGGCAAAGACATCACGGAATTCTTTGAAGAGTGTTTTGTATTCCTCAACCTCCTACACAGTGCAAGATGCTCCTAAAGCGATGAGTTCAGGGGTGCCTCCGGGGGTAGCGATATCAATTTGGATGACAGGTGAGATGTTGGCCATGTTACCCTCTTCGAAGGCGTCAGGAGCAGGAATAGGGTCCTTGAACCAGTCGACCTTGGGGGGAAGGAAGTCTTTGGATTCAACTGCAAATTGGGTAGCAGTGTTAGAGGAAGATTCATCCAGGAGGAAGTAGGAACGATGGTGCATGTCATCCCAAGGATAATCCGGGGCAGTGAGAGCCTCGAGAATCTCCTCATCCATACGGAATGTTTGTGTCATCAAATCGGTTGACGACGGAGTAGTGGTGGAAGAGATCATATAAATGGTATTAACCTCTTCGGAAGAGGAAGAGTCCGGGGGGTGGATTTCCACAATGGTGGGTGGTGCCGTCTCAAGATCCAGATTGTTCATCTCAAAGAGAGTGGTATTGACCTCTCCGGAAGGGGAAGAGACCGGGGAATAGATTTCCACAATGGTGGGTGGTGCCGTCTCAAGATCCAGATTGTTCATTTCAAAGAGAGCTTCTCTGTACTCGGGGAGATCGGGACAGTGATGTGAGTAATGCCCGTAGACACCGCATAAGGAACAGGAGTGGTTAGTGCGCAGGGATTTGTCTCGAGGCTTAGGGGTTGATTCTAGATGGACAACTGGGATAGTGGGGTCGTCGTCAAGCATTTGCATGTATTCCTGTAATGACGGTAACTGAGGACATAGGTGAGTCGCATGGCCCAATTCATCGCATAGCGCGCATTTAGAAGGAGCACGAAACACAGGGGGGTTTTTGACTGTCTTAGGAGGTGGGACAACAGTGTAAGGTTGGGGGCCTCTGCCCCCAGTGGGTTTGGTAAGAAGAGGGGGGGGTTTTGCAGAGGAGGACGGGGTAGTGACACTGGGAGGTGGTTGACTAGTAGTGACAATGGGTTGCACCGGTTGGAGGACGAAATCTGGTGTCGGCGGATGACCGGGAGGCGAAAGATACCAAACGGGTAATCCTAAGGTTAACCCAAGAAGGCTGAGGGTGGCCATGACCGGGGCGCTAACTACTCCTGAGGGAGGGAAGAAGAAAGGAATGGTATGGATGGGTGTAGCACCAATGTGACTAGGTACCAAAGGGGGTTGAGGCAACAAGGGCGGTTGATTAGCAAGAGTTCACGTGTTATGGGACAGGGTACATAGGTCGGACAATTCAGTGGCAGGTGACGGGGGTGAAAGAGATGGGAAGGTCGAGGTCATTGGTGCGTCTGAGTAAACTCCGAGCCCCATAGAAGAAACGAATGAGGTGGTGGCACCCGAAACAGGTTGTTCAACCATGGGGAGAACATTTTCGGGTGCCGCGGGGGCATTGGGATCATGGTAAGTGAGTTGGTCAACCTTGACCACGCGTCCCTCATGGGGGAACATCATGGTACGAAAAATGGTAGAAGAAACTGCCCGCATGGCATACATGTAGCTGTGGCCAAGTAAAAGGTTGTAATCAAGCTGTGCATTGATAACCTCGATGTTTATGAGGACAATTTTTCCAGCCAGTGAGACGGGGACGTTAGTTAATAGGCCTTGGGGTTGAGCTGAACGGCCGTCGTAGGATCGCAACGCAGTAGAGGACTGCTGTAGAGGGGGGGATCCCATTTTCTGCCAGATGGAGGTGGGCATGACACATGTAGAGGCACCTTCATCAATAATGCATTGATGGATGACAAAATTCTGAATGGAAACAGAAACTTGGAATGCCAAAGTGGAAGGCAGGCGAGGTTCGGATTGGTCCAAATCAAATGCCATTAATTGCGAATCATTTGGATCAATAGCCCCAATGGCTGAGAGTAAATTATTGCAATGCAAAGGGCAGTTTTTAAAGACTTCTAATGCAGACATGGCTGCGGGGGATTGGGCTAAGTCATCGACAATGTTGTAGTTTGACGCAGCCCGCGCATTGGGGTTATTGTTGATACGGCGAAGTGGAAAACGGGGTGCTCTGGGAGCGCCATCTAGTGGAGGTGGAGGTATACGTAATGCCTGATCAGTGGGATGTGCGTTAGTAGTTGTATCGGCGGGAGGGGCGTCAGGGGTGGAGCCATATTAGTTCCGCCGGGTTTGGAGGTTGACCTCATCAACAAGTGGTGGGTCCCTGAATCGAACATGGGTTGATCAAGGGCAGCGTAAGTGATTTGTTGGGTTGGCGCGTTAGTTTGAGGGGGAGCCAACGGTTTAGTGTTCACTACGCCTTGGGTTGGTAAGGGCTTTTGCAGCACCAAAGGTGGCTGCTGAGGTTGTGGGGGGTTGGGTGGTGCTTGAGGAGCTGCCTGCCCTTGGCGGTGTACATCCGCAGCCAAAAGTTGCTGAACTCGCTCCATATGTGGACAAAAATGTGTGTAGTGGCCATAGACCCCGCAAACAGAACAAGGATAGTTTGTGCGCAAATTTGGGTTTTTAGCCTGCTTGGGCGGGCGATCAGGGTTTTGGTTATCAGGGGTTGCATTATTACTAGCGGGGGGATTAGGGTGTTGACCAGCTTGCTCGGTCGGTTGGTTGTTCCCACGATTTCGGTCTCTGCCACGGTTTTGTTGGCCCTGGTTGCGTTGGTTGTTCTGGTTTTGCTGCGGGTTTTGTTGAGCGTAAACTTTCCCTTGGACAACAGGTGGATTCTGAGGTTGCGCGTGGGCAGGAGCAGGCTACGGTGGATGATATGTAGGTGGAGGCTGCGCAGGTGCAGTAACCTGAGGGGGTTGCTGATAGTGCTGTGGAGCGGGTTGTGGGTGTGCTGCAGGGGTTGGTGCAGCCTGCTGGTGATAGTAGTATTAAGGTGCGACAGGGGGGGCGTGAGCAGGAGTCGCATGGCTGAAACACTGTGGTGGACATGAAGGTCCATGGGTATGGTGGTGATGTGTCATGGGAGCATACAGGTTGTTTGCTCCAGACTGTGAGGTAGCCCGCAAAGGGTCAGGGCCAGGGGTAGGACGAGCTATGGAAAATGGTTGAGGCTGCGAAGAGACACGGCCAATGATGCCGTCGGTAGCGTGGGATGCCCCCGGTGCATCGCGCTGGGAGGAATCGTCGCGAGGGGCGTCAGGTATTATGGTATAAAGATAACCCGACTGGGCGTAAATGAGATCGAACTGTTGGGATTTAAGGATATCCTCTTCTTCAGACTGGGGTCTTTCGGATGCCACATCCTTAGCAATGATAGGAAGGAGGGATTTGAGGAACCAATCTAGGAAGATCCGGTCATCTAACTTGATTTTGCATAGGCTACGGCGTCGACGCCATTCATGAATGTGGTCCGTGATGTGGGTAGCCGTGTTTTGTTTTCATGATAGTAGGATCTCGATGCCTGCGTCATAGCGGATAGGTAACTGGAAGAACTGCAGGAAGGTCGAGGCAAGGGAAGTAAAGGTGGCATGGGTTCCATGGGGTTGTTCGATATACCACTTGGAAGCAGAGCCAGTGAAAGTGCGCTGTAATAAATGGAGGCGAATAGAGTCATCTACTATGGAGTTGGAGGAACACCATAGATGGAAGGACATGATATGGTTCTGTGGGTCCTCCCATGCCTTTCCCTCGAACTTAGGGATGTCAGAGGGGAGCTTGGTGGGCATGTGAGGCCACGTAGGGTCGTGTCGGATGGGGTCATTGGTTAATCTGGCTAGGTCAGGCAGGTTGAGGCTAGCCATGAATGGCAAACTGGATGAAGGATGTGACACGGTAGTGGGTTGAACCAAGTTGGGGCCAATGCCCCCAAGTGGAGGGGTCATGTGAGGGAGGTTGCCCCCAAGTGGGGGAACTAAGGTGGTATAGGACGGTCCTGCACCACCATGGGTAGTATGGGTCACTAATGGAGTGGGGATAGGGATTCCCGCTGCAGGAATCAGTACTATAAGGGGAACAGTAGAGGGGGACCCCGTGGAGGGCATACCCAAAGTAGGTGTGGTAACGGGTGTCGTGGTGGATGTGCCACCAATGGTCCCTACCAAGATGGGAGTCACGCCAGCCATGGGGCTAGTAGGAGCAGTGTAAAGGGGGTTCTTGGATTCTGGCTTAGAATCGGAGGTAAAATAAGGGGCGTCAGTATCTGGTGATGGAGCTCTATGCCGCTGACGAGTGGAGTCAAGCGACAAGGCTCGAGATCTATGATGAGCGGTATCAAGTGATGATGACCTGTGTCGATGACGGGTGGTGTCCAGTGAACCGTGCTGTGGAGGCTCACCTCTGAGGCACCGAGAATGTCTCAAAGACTCAATGGTGACAAATGGAGTCAAATCTCTGCAGGTTGAGGTAACTACAAATCAGCTCAAAAACTCTAATGCAACCGAGTGTGCAGAAGGAGAGCTCAAAAAATAGGGCGCTCAGGCCAACAACCAACTCAAAACACCCACTATAACTACGTGCTACAATAGGCGGAGTGTCAACAGAAATGGTCAGAATACCAAAAAATAGCAGGTTGCCTACAAAAATAAAAACCGGTGGACTCACTAGACCAAAAGGAGGTAAGGGAGCATGCAAACACCTAACGAAAAGTATTATGACTCAACTAGACAGATCCTCTACAAGGTGATGAAATCCAAGTCAAACAATATGAATAGGGAAGCCAAGTGGCTAAGGTATCCCCCTACCGGGAGGGACACCGGGTAGTCAAATCCTAGAAAAATGGCAACTAAGATACCCCGTTCATGACACGTCCAGAAAGGTAAATCTGCCGCTTGGTCCTTTAACCGCAATACCCCTATACAGGGATATCCCGAGAACTGCGAAAGGTAGCCCTTTAGTTACTGAATGGAGTTTGGTATTCCACTCAGACCTCCGAAACCAATCTCACGACTTCAACCCTCCTAAGGGAGAGGCCCTCTGATGAACCGGTTGTGACCGTGTCAAAAAATACTAGGGGATTTTGGTTCCCTAATGGACAACAACTATGTCTCAAGTGTGAGTAACCGAGGGGTGTTTTTGGAAGCCTATCCCCCAGATCCTACCTAACTACAAAAATTCTTTTGTGTTCCCCAAGTGGGGTTAGAATGTTGGTTGAGTTAAGTAGTTTTTAAGTCTCACTTGAATTAGGTGACAGATTGTGTGCTTGTGAGGTTATGAATCCAGAAGAGAAGTGCCAGGGCAACTTCCTAAATATCAATAATACTGAAAGAAAAATTTTATCATGCAAAATTATCTGAATAATCAATGCTGAAATTTGTAAAAAATTTGTAAAGGGGGACGAAAGTGCAGGTAGAACAAATGGCTGTGTAGGTGCAGAAGATATGGCAGCAAAGGGGCTGGGTTCAAAAGCAGGAACAATTGCAAAAGTCAGATCGGATCGGCGGTCGGACCACGGGTTTGAAGGAAACAGGCGCGAACAGATCGTGGGTTTCTGGAGAACAGACGCGGGCGGACCGTGGGTTTAGAGGAAACAGGCGTGCTCAGGTCGCGGGTTTCTGAAGAGCAGACGCGGGTGGACCGCGGGTTTGGAAAAAACAGGAGCACTTAGGTCGTGGGTTAAATATAGAAAGGCGCGATTGGAGCACTGCAAACAGGGAAAAGGACGCGGTCGAGTCGCAGCTAAGAGCTAGAAAGGCGCGGTCGGGTCGCAGCTAAGGGCTGGAAAGACGCAGTCGGAACGCGACTATGAAACAAAAAAAAGGCGGTTTACGGCGGCCGAAAACGACAGTCGAAAGGACAAAACGGAAAATAAAATAAATTAAAAAACCAGCGGAGTCGCCAAAACTGTTGCTAGGGTTTTACCCCTAGCTTGTACGAATGAGTACCTACTAAGGAGAAAGGATTCCTTAGTAGCAGTTCAATAATATGTGAAATAAAAGATGCTAAACAATAATAAAAATTAATCTAAACATGTTCATGAAGCAAAACAGTAAAAAGTAAAGAATGATTTTTTATTGATCTGACCTCCAATGTGGAGGTTGGTGAAGCCCGTTGCGCTGATCCGAGAGGTTGCTTCAAGCTCCAGCTGCTCCTTCTCTTTCTCCAATGGTGGAAATGGGCCAAAAGGGGCTCTCACGGTGAAAGCAGCTCAATGGTGAGCTAGGATTTCAAGAGCAATTTTGGCAGAGGCAGGATACTTGTGATTGTGGATGTTGAATGAGGGGTCTCCATCACTTATTTATAGTGGTGGAGTGCCGGTTTAGGGTTAGGGTTTCAGTTGTTTAGGGTTTCATCTATTTAGGGTTTTTTTTCTCCTTTTCGTCATTATTTTATATTTTTTCTTCCTTTTTGGAGATTTTTGCTTTTTTGGAGGAATTTTGGATATTTTTTGGAGGAAAAGAGGGTTTTATGGCCTTTTGGAGGCATTTTAAGCCTTTTGGAGGATTTTCAGATGGTTTTATGGGTTTTTGATGGAAATATGGTAGGAAAATGGACAAATGAGCCATGTAATGGCGTAGATGAGGTAGTGAACCCTTTTTGGGTGTTAACAAAGAGGTAAACAAATCTATTCAGAATTTTAGTTTGGAGAATGAATTAGGGAAGTTAAAGATTCCTGTACCTTTAACTGAGTTAATAAAGAATCCTTCATATAAACAAACAATATTGAAAGTGATGAATTCAGCAAGTAATCAGCCTGTTTCAGACACAGTTAATATGCAGGAAGAAAACCCTAGAATCTTCATTGGATTAGCCCTAGCTGAAAAAACTGAAAATGAGGCTGGTGCTTCACCTCCTTTCTATGTCACCCTGACAGTTTATGATCAAATGATTCACAATTGCCTTTTAGATTCAGGAGCATCCCACAATTTGATTCCAAAGGCTGTTATGGAAGCTCTGGGCTTGAATATCACTAAACCTTATCATGACCTATATGCCTTTGATTCCCGAGAAGTGAAGTGCCTTGGAGTAATAAAGGACATGGTTGTCAGCCTAGCTCAGTTGCCCATGAAAAGTGTGATAATGGATGTTGTGGTAGCTAATATAACACCGAAGTTTGGTTTAGTTCTATCTAGGTCATGGGCTAAAAAGGTTGGGGGAACCTTACAAATGGACCTTTCATATGCCACCATTCCTATGTTTGGTGGAGAAAATAGAAGGTTGTACAGAGAGTTGCAGTTTGCTTACATAGTGATAGATGATAAAAACCCCACCAATCACCCACTGTACTCTGTTGATAAAGATCTTGGTACGTGCATGCTACATTTCAGTGATGAGGATAATTCTGCTGGTCTGTTACAAGTGGAAAAATAACAACCAGTAAAACATAGAAGAAATGAAGAAGATGAACTGTGGAAATTATATTTTGATGGTTCCTCTTCCAAAGAGGGTGCTGGAGCTGGAGTTCTTCTCAAATATCCTGGAGGTGAAACAATGAGGCTCATGTACAGGTTGGAATTTTTTACTACAAACAATACTGCTGAGTATGAGGCTTTGCTACTGGGATTAAAAGCTGCTAAAGATTTGGGCATTCAGCAGATTGCTGCATTTGGCGACTCCGAACTAGTTGTTCAGCAGGTGAAGAACAACTATCAAGTGAAGCAGGGTTTGTTGAAGCATTACCGGAATGAGGTATGGGACATGATTGAAAACTATTTTGTAGCTTTTAATATTACCTATATTCCCAGGGATTATAATCAGACTGCAGATTCATTGGCTTTAGCTGCCACACACTTCAGAATTCCTAAAACTACTCAGTTGAAGTATCCAATTGAAATAAGGTATAGACCTTCTGTACCTGATAATGTAAAACAATGGAGAGTTTTTGAAGACGATACTGAGATTAAAAGGTTCATTGAACTTACAGATGAGTTCTCAAATTCCCTAATTGATCAGGATGAGGATGAAGAAGAAGGACAGGAGGGGGAGTTTGCTAAAGATGAGATAGCAGGTCATAAGATCATTGAATTGAAGAGTAACTTTATCCCAAAAGGTTTAGTACCTCTAGAAAGGATATTTGCAAAGGATGATACACCCTCAAAGCTTGTTGTTCAGTCTTCAGAGGAGAATGTGGTGGACTACAACATTGGTTCAGTTGAAAATCCTAGAATGGTAAAAATTTTCAAATCACTTACAGCTGAACAAAGAAGCAGGTATATCAAGCTGTTAAAAGAGCATGTAGATGTTTTTGCATGGTCTTATGAGGAACTAAGAACATATGATATAGGAATCATACAACACAAAGTCCCCTTAAAATCAAATGTCAAACCTTTCCGACATAAATTAAGGAGAATTAACCCAGCTTTGTTTCCTGTGATTGAAAAAGAAGTAAAACAGCTTTTGGATGCTAAGATAATAGTACCTCTCAGGTATTCTTCCTGGGTTTCTAATTTAGTTCCTGTCAGAAAAAACAATGGAGAAATAAGGTTATGTGTTGACTTCAGAAATCTGAACATATCTTTATTAAAAGACAACTATCCTCTTCCTAAGATTGAACAGGTATTGCAGCAGGTGGTTGGGGCTCAAAGGATCTCTATGGTGGATGGTTTCTCAGGGTACAATCAGATTGCAATGCACCCTGATGATAAGGAGAAGACAACCTTTACAATTCCCTGGGGGACATTCATGTATGATAAGATGCCCTTTGGCTTGATGAATGTTGGAGCTACCTTTCAGAGAGCAATGGATATCGCCTTTGTAGGAGAAAAAGATAAGTTTGTGGTTATTTATTTGGATGATATTACTGTTTTCTCTCAGTCAGATGATGAGCATTTGAAGCATTTGAGGCAGACCTTCCTAAAATGCAGAAAATTTGGCCTTTCTCTAAATCCAAAGAAGTCACATTTTGCTGTGCAAGAAGGTAAACTACTTGGACACTTGGTGTCTGTTGATGGCATCAGAATAGATCCTGAAAGAGTGAAAGCTATACTGAAGATCAGTTTACCTAGGAGTAAAAAAGATGTACAATCATTCATTGGCAAAATCAATTTTCTGCAGTGGTTTATTCCCAACTTTGCTGAAACCAATAAATAGATCACAACCATGCTCAAGAAGGATCAAGAAGTTAGGTGGACTTCTGAGGAAAAGGATGCATTTGAGAAAATCAAAGTAGCTCTTACCGAAGCACCTGTATTGGTAAGTCCCGATTTTACTAAAGAATTCCTTACTTTCTCATTTGCATCAGAAGACACAATTGCAACTGTCTTACTTCAGAAGAATAAAGAAGGATTGGAATAGCCTATTGCCTTTTTCAGTAAAACTCTCAGAGATTCTGAGCTGAAGTACAGTATATTGGAGAAACAGGCTTATGCTCTAGTGAAGGCTTTGAAATTTTTCAAAATTTATGTCCTGCATTCAAAAGTTATTTCATTTGTTCCAAATGCTGCTGTGAAAGATGTCTTAACACAGCCTGATAGTGAAGGGAAGAGAGGCAAATGGATTGCAAAGATTATGGAGTATGATGTGGAGATCAGACCAACTAAGCTTGTTAAGGGACAAGGTTTAGCCAAGCTGCTGGATGAATCAAATTGTCAGGCACTGGGATTGCATATTATGGCTGAAGAAATAGCTCAAGAAGAAGATCAAGCAGCACTGAAAAAAGAGAAGATCATGGATTTTTACTCAACATCTACCTGGTATGAAAACATAGTATATTTTCTGTTGTTTTTGCAATGCCCTGAACATTTTGATAGGAAGGATGCTATATATTTAAAGCTTAAAGCTACCAAGTATTGTCTAGTAGAAGAACTGTTGTTTTGGAACGACCCTGGGGGTGTCTTGCTCAGGTGTCTGGATCAATCTGAGATAGGAGGAGTGATTTCTAAATCTCATGAGGGTGCTTGTGGGGGGCACAAATATTGGAAGACAACAGCATATAGAATTTTAAGAGCTGGATACTATTGGCCCACCTTGTTTGCAGATGTTTATCAGCAGGTAAAGGCCTATGTCCCTTGTCAGAAGTTTGCTGGAAAATAGAAATTGTTGTCTTTGCCTTTGAAACCCATTGCAGTCAATGCTCCTTTCCAGCAATGGGGTCTGGATTTTATTGGAGAAATTAATCCCGCATATTCAGGTCAGCATCACTAGATTCTGACAGCAACCGATTTTTTCACTAAATGGGTGGAATCCATTCCTACAAGGAATGCCACAGACAAGGTAATCATGGATTTAATTGAAGAAAATATCCTGAGCAGGTTTGGTTGTCCTCAGAAGTTAGTGACAGATAATGCTAAGGCCTTCAAGTCTAAGGCAATGATAGCATTTTGTGAAAAGAACGGTATTTTGCTGAAGCACTCAACTCCTTATTACCTCCTGGGTAATGGGTTGGCTTAATATTCTAATAAGAACATCATTCAGAGTATCAAGAAGCTTCTTAAGCATAACAAAAGGTCATGGGATTCAATGCTGAAGTATGCATTTTGGGCAGATAGGATTATAGTGAAGCAAGCAATTGGGACTTCTCCATTTTAGCTAGTTTATGGTACATAAGCAGTTTTCCCTGTCCAATTAGGGATACCAGTGATGAAGTTTCTCTATAATTCTCAAGAGGAACCAGATGATATGGAGAGAAGAATTTTTGAAATGATAGAACTGAAGCAAAACAAGGAAAAGGTAGATGAAAAAGCACAGTTGTATAGAGCCAAGATCAAAAGCAGATATGACAAAAATAGTAAAGAAAATACTTTCTCAGTTGCTGATATGGTTCTAAGGTGGGATGCAAGAAAGGAGCAAAAGGGTAAGCATGGTAAGTTTGACAATATTTGGTTTGGCCCTTTCTTGGTGTCAAAAGTTTTGGAAACTAATACCTTTATCTTGCAGTCATTGGAAGGTGAGGAGTTGTCCAAACCTGTTAATGGGTGATTCCTCAAGCATTTTTACAGTTTATAAGGATATTTTCACTGCTCATTGTACATACTGGTGAGTAAATCATAATAAAGACTCCATAGCCCATTGGAAGTTTTGCAGATAAGTAAGTAGGGTAACAGACAGAAGGCACTGGTCTACAGGTTCTTGAAGCCTCACAGGGAGGACTTCATCCCGCAGCTAGAGGTAGATGTTAAGTCAGTAGCTTGTTTCTTTAAATTTTGTGTTTGATTTGCATTTTTTCAAGTTACCCCTTTTTGTTTTAGTTTGTTTTTTTGCTTCTATTAGGAGATTTTTAGTTTTTAAGACAAATTCTGAACTTGGCCTTTATATTTTTGCTTCATTTTTATCCTTTACATTTTGATGGGGTTTTTAAAGGTCATTTTATCAAATGATGGATTCATAAATCATATTCTAAGCATAGTCATTACTTAAACAGTTTTTAAACTTCATGCAAAATGCCTAAAAGCTGTAATACAACGATAAAATAGCGTTAATATTATTCTTGTAGCGCAAAGGGGAAAAAATAACGAAAGGGCGCTACAAGAATATCGCGACCCTCAATTCCTCCGATTTTTTAGCAAAAATTTGGCATGTTTTCGAATGATGAGTGACTAATAATGTGTTTTGGAGAGTTTGCTACGTGTTGTCTCAGGGATCATCATGAGAATAGGTAGTTTCATATCATGAGGAAGAGCGTGGTCATCATGAATTATAAAGCAGCTTATCTCGACAGATGATCAGTTAAATCAAGTTTAATCTGAGGAGAATTACTTCTTATCTTTTTCTTAAAGATGAGGAGTTAATGGAATGATGGTGCCTGCCTAAAAACATGGGGATTGCAGTTGCAAATCCTAGTGGAGGTTTACATAGTCGCTCAACAAACTAGGGCTTCTTCATTTTGACACCTGGACTTAAATTGGATCTTGAAAGACACTTGTAACTCTCAGGTCGGTACTCAAACAGTATGAATAGCAGTTCAAAGTATCTACAGTCGATCAATTAAAAGGTATTCCACAATAAGCCAATATAACCTGAAAATTTTGGGGCTTTTTCGGTGGGGTTCGTTCTAGCAAAAATTGATCGAGGGAAACGTTAAATTGTGCTTTTAAATGAAATTTCATCCAAAGAAATAATTGCCTACGAAATTTTGAGATGCTCTGCTAAGTGGAGAACTGACAGATAGCTCTATATTGAACTATTCATTTGCTGAAGTTTAAAGAGCCTGGGTTGAAAACTGTGTATGTTATAGTACTTAAATTTCACAAAAAGATCTGATACTTATACACAGTGGGATAAATGAGTTGAAAGGCTAAGATTGTAGGGAGACCTAGTGTCATTTTTTATACTAAGGCTACAGGAAGCATAATGTGAATAGATTGTAGATTGTTTTAGTTTGCTCATCCAACACACAAGCAGTCTCTAGTTAACCTGAGAAGCCAGTGATTGATATCGCATTTGCAAAATCTTAACTGTGTAGAAATTGTTGATAGGTGATATCAAAAAGGGTTTGAGGATTGATGTTAGTATTAATACACAGGGGTAAGAATACATGCTGGAGATAGACAGCCATTAGAACAACTAAATTGAGTGACAGTCCTCAGTTGCAGTAAAGAGTCTGAATACTTCAAATGATCTAAGTTTTGTTTTCTGTGATAAAACTCAGCTTGTATTAAGAAAACAAAAAGGACCAGTCAGAAAAGATTAAGGAGAACTATTTTTGAAACCTGAGAGATTTGAAAAAGAAACATCACCTGTCAGGTTATCAATTGAACCCAAGAATCCAGACAGTTTCCAGCCCTTAGAGACAAATGGGTAAGAGTGGTAAGATAAATAGAGCAGAACCTACTGATGTAGGTTGGATTGAAAAACTCCTTGGGTGTGTTGAACTATTCCAGCAAGCTGGTTGGATGGACTTTTTCAAGAAGATAGATGGGTATAATGCTGAAGTTTCTTGTAAGTTTGCACAATGTTTCAAAAATGACATGGTGACCTTTGATACTCTTAAGTTCAGGCTGACAATAGAGCTGATTGCAGAAGCTACAGGGATTAAGAATGAAGGTGAACTATGGTTTAAGAAATTTCCCTTTACCTTTGATCCTCAGAGATATCTATTGCCAAATATCACCCCAGACTGGAGTAAGGGCATCCTTATTCAAAATTTCAGAAAAGAATGGGTTGAACCAATCAGAATTTTGCAGAGTTATATTACTTGCGAGGGAAGGTATGCTTATGTATTTAAGTACCACTTCAGATTTCTGCAACATATGGTGGGGGTGTCCAAGATGAACCTTCCATTCTTCTTATTCAAAAGCTTGCAGAAAATGGCTAACAGGGTCAAAGGGCATATGGACCATTCTTCTCAGTCCATATTTCATCATGGGATAATTAAGTTGATTATTAGCACTGCTTTGCAGCATGAAGCTAAAACTTGGGACTTTTTTCTTTTCTGGTTAGGTTTTCAGGTCAAACAAGAAGATTAGCAGCCTAAGAGGCAAACAAACAAAGGGAAGGTAATGATGAGAAAATTAGGTCAGAAAGCTAAACTTGAAGACAAGGAGGATGTCAAAGTTGAGAAGGCAGCAGAGCATGTGGAGGTTGACAGTAAACTCAAAGTGTTTTCAGTTGGCACTACAGGCAGGTATTCATTGTTTTCAGAAGAGGAATTGCAGTCTAGGTAGCAGTTGACACTAGCAGCAGTTTCCAAGGAAATTAAAGTTGCTGTTGTAGAAAAGGTTGCTATGCCAGAAGATGAGGTTCAAACCCAACAGAGAAGTCCCATCACCAATTTGTCTGATGATGAGAGATATTTATTGGAAGCGGAGCAGCCAATTGCTAAAGCAGAAGTCAATGCTGAAACCTGTAGAGAATTCTTCACTTCAGAGATCAAAGAAGTCAAACCTAATAAGAAGAAGAAAAGGATTGTAACCCCATATTGGAGGCCTAAAACCAGGCCAACAAATAAGCTAAGGTGGGATATGAAGAGGCTGCTCAATCCTAAATTGAATTCCAAGCAGGAGACTGTCCTGGATGACATTTCTTCAGGTGAAGAACTAAAATTTGGCACAATTAAAGTTAAAATCAAGGGAAAAACAGTTGCCAAAGCTCCCTCTTCTCATCCTGCAAAAGTAAAAGGATCATCATAGTCAGTAAAGGAGTTAAGGCATCCTGAGTTTGAATTGTTTGCTATATTCCTTGAAATAAGAAATGAACTTTTAAAGCAACAGCAGAAAGAAAAAGCTGAAATACCTCTTGTTGAAGATCAAGAATGGGAAGATGAAGATGAACTTATACTTAGGCAAGTAGGTATTCTGAAAGACCCTAATATTCCTGCTGTTTCCATAGACTTGTTAAATAAGGATGCAGACATTTTTAATAAGTTTGACATACCTGAGATGCCTAGTTATGAACAAGAAAGCATGACAGGAAGGTCAGTTGATTCAGATAAAGAAGATTTGTAGAAAATTATTAAGCAGTACAAACAGCAGATGAACTATATGCAAGAGGTCAATGAGGGGCTGATGATGGCTAACAGAAAGCTTAAAGAAGATCTTTAGGATGTCAATGACCATTGTCAGGAGCTTACAACAGTATTTAAAGAGGTTCTCAAGAGAAAAAGAACTACTGACTTGCACTGTACAGAGTTGGAGAAGACAGTCAAGGACTTGCAGCAGGAAAATGAGGAGCTCACCAAAAGGATAGCTGACATGGAGCAGGAGCAAAGGCGAGCCAAGAAGAAGGCTCAAGCATTGGAGGGCATTGCTTTGCTTGTTGAGGCAGCAAAGGATCTATAAGTCACTTGTTCATTTCAGTTATTTGTTATCTTTTTTAGAAACATATTAGTTAGTGTTTACTATTTTTAGAAAAATCATGTTTTGTAATATTGTACTTTTTACTTTACCTCATCGAGTGGATGAAAGGCAGTTAGGGTTAGATCCCTAACTGATTTTGTAAAAAACACTATTTAGAGAGGTCAGAAAATCATTGAGAGGGTTCGATTTTTGGGATATCTTTAGGAGGTCTGTAGACTTGTCCATGAGTTCAGACTTGTTCATGAGTTAAGTATTATGACTCTTATATGCATTTGATGATGAAATTATGAGATATATGACACTTTTACCCTTCAGTTTCTATGTTGGATTCATTATTCAGCTTGTCTAGTTGCTTAATTGATATACTCATTACTGGTTTATGTTTATATGCTGGTGATGCTTGTCTTTTATGAATGAACTTCAATATTGTGTTCTGTTGGATCTTGTTGAATTTATCATGCATCTTTGTCTTCTTTTGTTTATGATTCAAATATTACTTAGCTTATGAGTGTATTCCCTGTCTTTCCCCAAAATTTTACAACCACTAAAACTTTTCAGAAACCCTAAACCTAGTTACTTTACTAATTTTATCTTGAGATTGTGTTGGCTTGTTTCTTTGGCCTTGGAAACAATTTCTGGCACAAACAGAAAGCATCAGGGTTCTCGATTAACTGAAATATTTGGGATAAGACTGTGCGTTTTTATTTTGAAATGATAGAATTTCTTCTAGTAAGTAGTTTTCCTAAATGGCTATGCACCCATTGAAGTCCTGCTTAACCCCTGAAAATAACTCAGAATTAAGATGTCTGGAATACTATTTCGAGGCTCCATCCATTTCACATCTAATATTTCCTAGGGAGTGATAGCAAAAGACCCACGGAAAGGAAGCAAGGTAAATAGTTTATTATATATAAATGATCCCATGCCATGATTTTAAAAGCCTAAAGGCTGTTAAGAGTCAAAAATCCTAAAAGAAGTAATACATATCAAAATGAAGGATCAAAAAGGTGAAAATAAATATGCCAAAAGTTCTTCTCCATCTATGAGCTGAAAAGTAAATACATCTCTCACACAAAAGGAAACTATGGATAGAAGAGCCTGAATAAAATTCAGAAAGAAAGGCAGATGGAGGACTCAAAAGAACAAAAGTTCAAAAGGGCACAAAGTGAAGTTGGCATGGGAATGAGGAACAAATGAATAGATATGTTTACCATATGTTACGATCTTGTGGTGTCCAAGCTAGAAAATACCCAGAGATAGAGGTAAAATAAAACTCACCTATTAAGCCTCAAAAGAGTTATCCGGACTTTCGAATATTTTGGATGTTCCCATTTCCAAAGAATGGACTATCATCAATGATTTAAATGCATGTGTTTGCCATCTTAGGAATACAAGCATCTAGAAGAATTCAACTTATGAGCTAAATGATTAAACAGTATTTTACTGGGAAGAAGTTGATTCAGAAATATGGGGTTCACCAGGTAGTTTCCAATTGTTGTAGCTGCAACATTTTCCCAAAATTAAAAAATTTTGGGACCCTCCTTTTATTTCTTTTGCTTAGCTCTTTGGTTTTGTTTGATGTTTGCGCAAAGTTTTACTTTTATGCCAGCCATGTTTTATGGTTTGTGTTGGTTTTTCCCTGCCATTGGAAGTGTTTTAGACTATTGATTCGGGAGTCTTGTTATCTGCACAACCATCATTGCGGAAAAGAGAAAGACATCAAGTCCGATTCAAGTAATTTTTGGTTTTTGATGCACTTTTATTTATCGACAGCGATATTAAGATCCTGTCGAAACGTTTGTCCCTACATTTTCCGCTATTGCGGAGGAAGTATCCCGAATTTCCCCGATGGTTTTATGATCCTCTTCCGATCCCCACTGTTTTGATTCACAGAGTTTCAGGATTTCAGCTTTCACCCTTGTGGTTTTGGAAAGCACTATCCCTCCGATGTAGTTTGTTTGTTCTCTGCTTGATCGATTTTTTGTTTTCGCCCAAGTCATGTTTTATTTTACCTCCAATTTTATTGGTTTGCGGAACTCGGTTCCTTTTTGGTTTCTGCCGTTGCGGCTCTTCAAGAAACTATTGGTCTGAGGCCTTAGCTTGGCAGGCTCCGATGTGAGGTTTTGTTTGTTTCTCTTGCCGATGCCATTGCGGGCCTCCTAACCATTTCATCATCTGCCGTTGTGGAGGCGATACTGACAGGTTCGCCGATCCGGTAGCTGTTCTGCCTCCTGATTGGTTTATTTTTCCCGCCGATTATGTGTTGACCACGACATATATATTGGGGTTGGGTTTATTGTTTTTTATTGTTATTTTGTAATTTCCCCGTGCTATCGTTATGGCTCGAGCAGACCAACGCATTGGCTGTCAGTAGCTTTGCTCCTAGGTGGTTCCACCGTGGAGGTTTGCGGTTTTTTCTCAACCAGTCGCACAACACATTTCAAGGTAGGCCCTTATGCCTGTTTACCTTTCCATTCGAATAGTCAAACTGATTTTTGTTGCCCTTGGTTAGTTCGTTGCCTCTGCGGTTAGTAGATACGTAGTTTCTATTTCAACGTATATATATATATATATATATATATAGATATATATATATATATATATAATCTATAGACGGTATTGCTACCCAGTGGGGGTTTTGTTTGCTTGAGGATTAAGTCCGTGGCCGTTATGGTTTGCAACCCACACTCAAATGTTTGGGGAACCGGTGCAGACGGCCATTACGCTGTCCACACCAGTTTCCCCAAGTCTGTGTTTGGCCATCTGGGGAGGGAGTTTTATTGTTTTCTTCTGAGATGCCGAGGTTTTGGATCCACAGTATGGTCACCCTCATTTTGTGAACCAGGGTCGCAATGTGAAGGTTACTCCCCTTAGGATTATATTGTGAAAATTTGAACACATAGTGAGTCAAATGCACTATCACATGTAGTATCCTTCAATTGGGATTAGGCATCATACTTTCCATGGAACGATTTAGTTCATAGCGCCGAGAGGGGGTTTTTTGAGACTGTTTTCTCCTTGACGAGAGGAGGGAAATTTTTAATCATTGAGAAGGCCATGATATTCTAGGTTGATTCTGCAAATGTTGGTCACGAGCTGGTTTTAGCCTTTTGACAGATCATTTTTGTGCGGGAACATTTGGTTTTTGAATATTGTTTGTTTATTTTCATAACAACAATCATGTTTATCCTAGACGAGGTAAAATGCTCATACAATTTGTCTCCATTTTTTAATATTATCAAGGAATGGCCCAACAGAAACTAAAATCAATTTCTGTGTATGACAGGGAAATCCTGCAGAATTCGAGATGTCTAAATGACAGAAGAAGAAGGCTCCCATAGTAGAGGAGGAACCCGAGGTTGAAATCGTCACCAAAGTTGAATACACTTATGAAGATACCAAATGCATAGTGGGTGTGGAACTCGAATATAAATGGGGGGAAATCTACAGACTGATAACACATCGAGAGGTACCTGACACCGGTTTTGAGGAGGAAACCATGTATGCAAATATAGAGAGATCTGCGTTGATGAGAGTTGCTACTAGACCTAAGCTTTTCTCGTGCTCAGAGGTGATTGGATAGATTTTTCCTAGGGAAGATGTAACCACCATGATTTTGGCAAATATTGACAAATAGTCTTATGCTGCTTATAGCCCTGGGTATGTATCACTGGCCTACCACTTATTGGAATCACAAGTGTATTTGATTGAAGATTGGCTAAAGGCAATTAAGTTGTACCTAGTCGAGACGCAAAAGAGAATGCTGGTTCCTGGCAAGAACTTTAGGACTAGGCCGACCGGGGAATATGATACTGCCACCTTAAGGACCCCTTACAGGTTCATTTCCCTAATGCTGAATAGGATTTTCAAGAGGGCCCACGGTAAAAGCTTCAAGTTGGAGTGGGTGCCTATCATCTTCTATGTTGCAACACAGGGGACAATGTTCAACTGGGAAAACATTGTGTCCAACAGCCTCTTAGCCTGCATTGCTTCAACATTAGGAGGGGTGTCCCAAAAGAAATCAGAGTTCTACATGAGCTCTATATTGATTGATTGCATACTATGCAACCAACCCTTCCCAAAACTGAGGTGTATTTAGGACCGAGATTGAACACCCATCTACGCAGCTTACAAGCCACGTCTATGGGCACACAAGTACCACAGTCACTATAATGAAGTGTATAAGCACTTCATTATGCCATTATATACATTGAAATTCTTAAAAGAGTGCAACTGCATGTCGGAGGAAGCATTGCAGGTGATTGAAGAATATGCAGACTACTACTTAACGGAGGATGGATTGTATTTTAGAATGTATGGATGCTCCAGAGCACCCTCACTGCTACCAAAATATGCCACTGACTATGTAGTTCACAAAGAGGCAGTTAGGCAAGTCTTTTCAGATGGCATAGGGAGATTTTTATTTGAACATAAGAAAGTAGCTTATCCTCCCTTACCATTCAGGTTGGGAAGCTATAAGTTCACAAGAGTGAAGAAAGTTGATGAATTTGTGGAGGAATTCGGGAAATTCCATTTTGGGGAAATAAATTTCCACAGGAACGATTCCCGGAATAAAGTGGCAGAGCACTACAGGGAGGCAAATGTACATTTTGAATACACAAGCCACTGGGATAGAGATGAATCCATTTTTCACAGTGCAAAAAATATAATGGCCTTAAGAAGAAGATTTAAAAAGAAAATCACCACCAAAGGCGGGAAAGGACAGGATGAGCAAGAAAAGGGAGACGAGGAAGAAGCTAGAAAAATGAATGAAGATGCTAAGAGATTAGCATAGGAGAAAGAAGAAAAGGGGAGAGCTGAACAAGAAGCAACTAGAAAGGTAGAAGAGGCTGCCTAGAGTGAAGAGGAGGAAAAGAAAAGAAAGATGGATGAGGAGCTAAGGAAGTAGGATGCAGAAAGACTAAAACTGACAGGGGCAATGACAGAGAAATCAACTTCCGATCCTATAGACAGTCAAGTTCAGGACTTGGGTAATCCTGATATTCAAGATCCCGAGGCAGCTGCTGGTAGCACAATACCACAGGCTATGGTCCCTACCTTAAGGCTAATCCCTTTCGAGCAGAAGAAAGGGGAGGAGGTACCAGATTTTAACACTATTTTTTATGATAGGGAAAGGAAAAGAATAGTGAAGAGGACCGAGAGAAAGGTCGACACTAGGGGGCAGTCGGGTAAAATGATAAATGATACAACCGTAGTATATGGGAAAGATAAGGACCCCATATTCACCGTTATATTTGGGGCTGCATTGATCCATGCTTCTAAGGACAATGTAGATCGTATATTGACTGATCTTGAACAGTCAAAGAAGTCTATAGCCTAGCTAAAGGACACCTTGAGAAGAGAGAGAGAGAGGAAAGTGGTAGATTGGAAAGAAATTTTGAAGACATACAACATGAAATAAAGTCTTCAAAAGCTGAGCTCCAGTTCTTCCAAGTCGAGAAGAGATATTTGGATGCCGCCCAAGGAAGTATGGAGAAATTGCAGCAGGAATGTCAAGGATTGAGGACAAAAAAGGAGCAGCTTCTAGGAAAGATAGGGGAGTTGGAGTTACATAAAGCTACCTTGGAGGAATCAGATAGGCAATCTCAGGGGCAGACTGCTGAGCTTAAATAATAGGTTGCCTCATTAACAGCAGCCCTGGAAGAGGCCAGGGAATAGCAAGTCAATATTCAGCCTTTCATGGAGCACGCTCTAGCACAAAGGAAGAAGATGCACCAACTGCAAGTAGCCATAGAGTAAGAAAGGTGCAAGATCTTGTAGGTAGAAAATTGGCTGGAAGAGATTTTGGAAACCTATTCATATTTTGTAGACAGATCGCAGGATATCTTAGAAGTCCTGACAGGAAGAATGGCAAGATTAGAAGCAAATGAGGAAACCCCTATAGATCTGCCAGCAAAAGATCAACAAATCCTAAGGCAAGACTATGATCTACTAGAGTTTTCCATAAACATAGTCAAAGAATTCAAAAAGGCTGTCAAGAAGACAAAGGGGGCTTGTGCAGAATTCTTCAGGAGACTTTTGATTACTTAGAATCATTGCCAAGTTGAGCCTGAACAGAGAATGGATACCTTTCCAGACCAGAGCCTATTTTTGGAGATGTTGCAAAGAAGATATTAGGAAGATGAACAAAGGATCCAGCACATCCAAGCCTTAGACGAGCAGAACCTGAGGAATGAAGTAGCTCATTCTGTGGTTAGTGTGCAGTTGCTTGAGGACCAACTTCACCTGAGCGCAGCCAGAATAGAAGTAATAAGAAATCAGGCCTCTAAATTTGAAATTAATATTCATTTCTTAGAACCTTCAGAGTTCGAAAGAATTTCCTCGGAGTATTTAGCATGGAAGAAGTTCTTGAATATTCAAGTAGGACCCTCCTCATAAGCACTTTGCTTTATTGTAATATATTGTAAATTCAGTAAGCACCTAATGAATGAAAAGTGTGGGAGGTGAAGAGTTGGGGAAGCCCAAGAGTCATTCGTGGGCAGCGAAATAGTTTTGTTCTTTTTGTATAAATATAGAAGATTTCGATAAGAGAGGGGCTTTTTCCCTGGAGAAACTTGTGAACCACTTGTTGTAGGAGGAACTACTTCGTTTTACAATAATAGATTACAAATTTTTCCTGTTGGAGAAGGTGCTATGTGGAATGTTTGAATGTGATAAAATGAAAAATGTTGAAGGGGAACTATTTCATTTTCAACTGTGTTTCATTAACTGTGAGATCGTTCTAACTTTCTGAACCTATGTTCTTATTTGAATGTTCTCTGGTTTATTCTGTGATAATTTCCACTATGAGTAATGGAGGTTTTAACAGTTGATGAGCTATCTTGTCTTGTATATATTTATCCACATTTATGTGGTTTGATTCTAAGAACAACTATCTGTGATTTATCTTAACATGTGAATAGTATTACATTACTCATGAATTAATATCTTGCTCCCTAGGGACCACTTAGTTAGTGTTGTTTTTTCTAGTTGTATGTGATTTAGATGTGAGAGAGTCTAAGACGAGAGGTAAGAACCTGCGCATCACATTGTGACCACTCCTTGCATTCTTAATCAAATTGCATTTTAGATAGGCACTTACATGTCATACTTAAAACTAAAAACAAAAAAATATACATGGTGGATCGGGCCACAACCGGTAAAACCTTTTATTGTTGTTACTTGACCTACGGTAGCCGGATCACAAACCAGACGGATTCCCTACACCAAACAGTCATGGGCTAGTTGGGAACGCTGACTGGGGAGAATCCCTTGCTGTTGTTGCTTGCGAATTTCTAGGCCTCAACACAATACTATACAGTGGACTCCCACACCCTAAGGGACAAAATGTCAGCATGGGCACCAAATGCAAATAAGGCGCTAACTAGGGTACCCATGTAAGGTCAAGCTCTACCACTCATATATGCCACTTCTAAAACACCAAGACGGTTCCGTGACATAATAGAGTGGGTTCGTACTTAAGGCTATAATGAAATAGTCATAAGGTCATGCAAAATGCAAACGGTGATGAAACCTAACCTATATGCCAGTTTAGACATGATACCTAAAATTGGCACGAATGGGTCAATCCAATGGCTGAAACGACACTCAAATGGGTCTCCTACATCATAAATTAGTCCAACAACGGTCCAAACTATAGGAAAGGGTGTAAAAATTTGAAAAAAATTGAAAAATTTCTATAAACAGTAAAAAATTCAAAACATTATAAAACATTTGAAATTTTTACCCATTTGAGCTTAGAACTTCAACAATGAATTCCGGGAGATCCAGCCGACGGAATCCACTACCATTTTTTCTAGGTACTTACCCATGCTCTACTCCTCCATTTTGATGCAAATTTTGTCAAATTCCATGGTGTATTTGATTTCTAGGCCATTCTAAAATAGCCGCTACGGCCCACGCATAAATTGAGGGTTTTTTCATGTATAGGGCTGGATATACATGGAAAATGCCCTCACAATCGCGTACATACGCGGCTGTTTGGCAAACAGTCGCGTATGCGGCCGCGCTTAAGGTTTTTCACGTATTCTAATGGAAAAATTCAAATTTTTTGTGCAGGATGGTCCTAGAATGGAGAGAACGTGAACATGGTGATGTAAAAGAGGCAGTAAGGGCCGATCTAATGGCTCAACAAGTGTTACGTGCATGTGAGATTTGCAAATTTTGGTGTCTTGGTGGCTTAAGGGCCAAACCAGGACTATTGCATATGTTAGTGGACTACTGGGATCTAGACTCAGAGTCATTCCAGATAGACAGGATCTCCCTCACCATAGAAGTGGAGGACATATACTTTATTACTAGACTTTCACGATGGGGGGAAGTAGTGAACCTACGTTCTCGTGGGCCTGAAGGTGGCATGACTATAGATGAGTACATTGCGGTGTACTACTATTCGGACACAGAGAAGGCGGGGAGTCATATCCCAAATAACTCCATATAGGTGTTGGGCCTAAAGGCCATCCTATTGACACTGGGTAGGATAGCAGGCTTGGATTCACTCCACTAGGCCTTGCGGCCTCTGATTTTCTATGCAGTGGAGTGCATGAGACCCACCGTATATGATTGGATCATAACACTACTGGGAAACATGAAACACCAGATCAGTGAGTGTAAGATGGGAAAAGTGTGAAACTTCGGTTTCAGCAACATACTGAGCACATTTTTCTTTGAGCGTGTTCCAAGATTGAGCCCTAGAGTTGACATTCCTCTACATGGGGTTCGAGATCTGGCCCAATAGAATTGGGCGGATGCGATGCATAGACTAGGTAGAGGTAGGGTGTCCAACCCCTATCCAGCTGATTTCTTTCTGTGGTGGCGATGACAGATAGTTGCCATCGATGACTACCCCTATGCGGGGATAGATTTTTGTGGAGACCCGGACATGCCGCTACCACCAAGATTGGCATACGGTGACATAGGTAACGAATCTCGACCCTCTCTTTAAAATTTTTGATTTATTTAATTTTTTTGCATTTTTTGATTATATGGAATTAAAAGACATGTTTTTGGGTGACAATACATAGTGAAATATACCATATGCATGAAGATGTGGGACCACGACGGCCTGAAGGCTTCCCTCGTCATATATGGAGGGGAAGAGGAGATGTTACCATGGGTGTGGATGCGGAGCAGACACTCCAAAGCATTCATACCAACTTCATGAGGCTGACACACAGAGTACCCATAACGCAAGTCAAGGACTCGCCTAAGGCCATGTAGCGCCAGGTGGTGGGTGTACCACAAGCATGGGTGCGGCTATTTCGATAGCTAGCTAGAGCCGTGGTGACATTCCATGATCACAACCACCCTCCTCCTTCACAGGATTAGATACCTGGGAGCGATACATTTTGTATTACCGTGTATTATATTTTGGTGGTTCAAGACCCCCATTTTTGTATTATGACACTATGTATTACCACATTTTGGATGTTTATAAAAACTTTTATGATGATCGGTTTATTTATTTACATGTGTAAAAATTTGTGTTTGTGATGAGTTTATTGTGTATGAAACAAATGCCAATCTAGCACGTAGTTAGCATATGAGTCAGCAACTTTATTATTAATTCTTGGAATATGTATGTATGTTATATTGTCAAATTTCTGTTCTAATAATCTCACACGTAAGAATATTCTTAATAATGTCAAATCTCTAACATGGTACAAACCATTAAGATGTGACACTATGAACTCTGAATCAAGATGTACCTCAAGAGAGAGAATGCCATGTAGAATGGCATCCCGTAGAAGCTCAATAATGGCACTATATTTAGCAGCATTGTTTGAAGATGGCTATAAACATACACCTCCTAAAGACAATACCTAACCCATAGGAGTATAAATCACCCAAGCAGCAGAGGCTGAGTGTTGAGTGTGACAGCTCGCACCATCCATGAATCCTATGAAGGTGGATGATTCCATTGACATCTGCCAAAAGAAACAGAAACTAATCACAAACCCGATCACTATAACAAAAAGACCTACCTATGCAAAACTGTACGATAATATACAATAACCAGCATTGGCTAAAAATCATGCATAGTACTTTTTGAGATAGAGCCCATTTCTAGGCTCTGCCAAGGCTGTTCCCTCATAATCCACTAACTCATAAGTGCCCTTCTCTAACACATGTTTGACGACATAAGGATCACGCCACATGGGGTTAAAATTTCCTATCCCCAAGGGTTCTTTCGGTTGATCCCACAAAAGGACCAAGTCTCCCTCACTAAATCTCCTTGAACGGACAGACTTATCATACTGGACCTTTAGGCGATGCTTATTTACTTCTAGAGCCACCAAGGCATCTCGACGCTGCTCATCAAGTTGCTTAAGGTGGAATCTCACACTCAATTAAACCCAAAAAGTAGGATATAACATAATGTGCCAATTATTCTTGCTTTTTGTGATGGTTCATTGGAGAATGGATTTGAGTGATTTGTTCACTGCTTCTACCTGTCCATTCGATTGAGGGTAGTAAGAGGAGGAATGCTCTTGTTTGTACCTATTATAGCGGATTTCACCACTCTAGGTGAATCACACTTTGTATGGCCTTCCCCTGTCCCGCTGCAGACTCTTTAGACCCCATGGACTATCTTTTATCCTTTGATGTTTCCTTCATCATCCCTAAAACTATATGAAAAATGATATATGAAGCTTTTTACCCGATAACCGCATACATAAGCGGGTTTGACCCCTATAACCGCATACATCAGGATGTGTTCATAATCCAAATCCTTTTGGATTTTTCCTTGACATGGATCCGACTCATTCGACTCCTGGCCTTCCATATGCCTTGAGATCGCTCGGATTTGACCCTTCATTATCCCTTGTGAAGCTATATGAGGAACCCCTTGGTACATTGAAGGCATATAGAAAGATTGAAAGCAAAGAAACTATAGTCCATTGTTGCCGGAATTTATACTTGAGTCTGCATCCCTTTGTACCCTTGGAGCACTTTTGTGTTCTTCCCAAGCTTTCCTTTTGCTAGTGAGCTTTCTATCGTGAGATGGAGGATTGAGGTGGTGGAGGTCCAAGTGGGGGATTCAATTTTTTCGGTTCGCAGATGTGCCGTCAGAGGTTGTATCTATCTTGTAATCTTTGATTTATATTAATAAGAACTATCTTTTCCTATCCAATGATGTGTATTTGATTGAATATTGTATCCATTGGAATATGTCAAATGCTTTTACATTATTGATTATATATGCTAGAATAGATCTAACACCATGATATATAGTATGCTTGTATTGTTTACTTGTTGCTGAGGAAGTATTATATCAATTCAAGCTGAAGATTGGAAAGCTCAACAGGGATCTACTTCAGTGTATGTCAGATATTTCCAGCCACTATGGAGATCTTGATCTATTGTATATCTTCAGCCATTCTCGAGATCATGGTCCTTTGTATATCTTCATCATGGAGATTCTGATCTATGTATATTGTACATGGCGATGACCACATATGTGATATCATGTATTATGCCTATTCATGGCCATTGTACTCTTATGTATCCGGGACTGCTATATGTACTTGCAGTTATATGCAGAGTTGTATCATTGTACTATGCTGATTGGTTGGATGTTCTTCCATTTGGGATCCTTCATCACTCCACTTCTGGGATGGACTTATAATGTATTTTGGCCATCATATGACCCCTCTGACCTCACACATTAGGGGGCATCTGTTATAGCAGATTTCACCACTCCAAGTGAATCACACTTTGTATGGCCTTCCCCTGTCCCGCTGCAGACTCTTTAGACCCCATGGACTATCTTTTATCCTTTGATGTTTCCTTGATCATCCCTAAAACTATATGAAAAATGATATACGCAGATTTTTACCCGATAACCGCATACATACGTGGGTTTGACCCCTATAACTGCGTACATTGGGATGTGTGCATAATCCAAATCCTTTTGGAGTTTTCCTTGACATGGATCCAACTCATTCGACTCCTGGCCTTCCATATGCCTTGATATCACTCGGATTCGACCCTTCATTATCCCTTGTGAAGCTATATAAGGAACCGCTTGGTACATTGAAGGCATATAGAGAGATTGAAAGCAAAGAAACTATAGTCCATTGTTGCTGGAATTTATACTTGAGTCTACATCCCTTTGTCCCTTTGGAGCACTTTTGTGCTCTTCCCAAGCTTTCCTTTTGCTAGTGAGCTTGCTATCGTGAGATGGAGGATTGAGGTGGTGGAGGCCCAAGTGGGGGATTCAGTTTTTCCAGTTCGCAGACGTGCCGTCAGAGGTTGTATCTTTTCCTAATTTATATTAATAAGAACTATATTTTCCTTTCCAATGATGTGTATTTGATTGAATATTGTATCCATTGGAATATGTCAAATGCTTTTACATTATTGATTATATATGCTAGAATAGATCTAACACCATGATATATAGTATGCTTGTATTATTTACTTGTTGTTGAGGAAGTATTATATCAATTCAAGCTGAAGATTGGAAAGCTCAACGGGGATCTACTTCAACCGTCCGGAATAAGGTATGAGGTCTGATCCTTTAGTGTTAGACATTTTATT
Source organism: Pseudotsuga menziesii (assembly GCA_001517045.1). Lineage (NCBI taxonomy): Eukaryota > Viridiplantae > Streptophyta > Pinopsida > Pinales > Pinaceae > Pseudotsuga > Pseudotsuga menziesii. Next base: position 137,114 of record LPNX010040712.1, read on the forward strand.
TCTATTGCATATTGGGAAAGATTGATTTCTGGAGTCAAATCTGTCTGTTGTGGTACCCCAAGCCATAGGAATTTCTCTTCGTAACAGTACCCTAACTTTGATGCCAACTCTTCCATCATACGATTCTGAAAGTGTGATCCATGGCCAGTGACAAGCTCTTTCGAAATCCCAAACCGAGTAATAATCTAGTTGAATACTAAGTGCGCAGTTGTCTCAACATCGGATTTTACTGTAGGCATAGCCTCAACCCATTTCGTTAAGTAATCGACAGCCACTATGATATGATGATGCCCCCTAGTTGAAGTTGGGTTGCAATCCATAAAATCAAGCCCCACCTTAGTGAAGGGACTGCCAGTGGTGATGGGATGTAACAGGGAAGGTTTCAAGCGCATATTACGTGCAAACACCTGGCAAGGGTGGCACCTCTTGACCGCATCTACACAATCCTTAAAGATCGATGACCAAAAATAACCCACTCTTAATATTTTTTTCGGCTGTAGAAATCCCAGATAGATGACCACCACACGCCCCTCCATGGCAGTCATTCAGCACTACCTCAGCCTCTTCATGAGTTAAACAACATTGTAAAATAGAATCTACCCAATGACAGTACAAAGTGTTATCCACTATGAGGTAATTCTTAGACATGTGACGTAACCGTCATCATTCATCCCGTGAGAGGTGAGTAGGGACCTTCAATGTTTGTAAATATATAATGATATCCCCATACCATGGGTCTAAAGTTGAGATTAAGAATATGTGCTCATCGATAAACGTATCTTCACAAACCAACTCCTCGGCCTCGCTTGGGAAATCCGATATAAGCTCTGCAAAAATTAACAATTTCTTTGATTTTTCCGAAACAAACTCGAGATCAAATTATTGCAGGATGATAATCCATTTATTATATTTTCCCCAAATCATCCTTTGAGTGAAGATGAATTGAAATGGATTGAAATGGGCTACAACCGAGGTCTGGCGAAGGAGAATATAATGTCTCAACCGTTGAACCACCTGTACAGTAGGTAAGGTAAGATTCTCAACATGAGAATAATGGATATTTGCATCAATAAGATTCCAAATCATATAGTATATGACATGCTCTTGGAGCTCCTCATTCTCTTGAACCAAAACCATACCAATCATTTCCATGGACGCAGCACGGGGACTTCACTTAGTGAACCTCTTACATAGCACGTGCGATCGTGGGATATTAAAGAATACCCTTAATTTCAAGAGATATTGGCCCAAACTATTTTTTTTGAAACCCCCTCCCAATACTTAAAACCTCCTCCTCATCCCTTTTTATACCTCAATCCTTATAAACCAACCTACCCACCTCCACCTTAAACCCCTCATCCCCCCAATACCTGCAATATATTGGTTCGATTTTTTTAAATTTTAAAACCCACAATATGAACTAACATGATAGGATATTGGTCAACAAGTGAAGCCCCCATGGGACGCAGCCACATAAAGTATAAAATCACGGCTATAGTCTGGGGGACTAATCACCGGGGCCGATGCTAGGGCTTGCTTGAGCGCATCAAAGGACTTCTGGGCTTGCTCATCCCAAAAAAAGGTGGTCCCCTTCTTCAAAAGACGCATGAAGCCTCTAGTCAAATTGGAAAAATTGAGAATGAATCTCTGTAAGAAGTTTTCCATGCCTTGGAAACATTGAAGATGACGAATATTTTTCAGGGGAGACAACTAAAGTATTGCCTCAACCTTCAAAGGGTCGACTCTTATACCCTCTTTAGAAACAATGAATCCTAACAAGCGACCAGACTTCACACAAAAGATGCACTTGTGAGGATTTAACCTGACCAAATAATGGTGGCAACTTTCGAATACCAATCTCAAATGATAGGAATGACACATTCTCATACGAGAATGAGCAGCAAGGTCATCCAAAAACACTTCGATAATTGATTTGAGATCGTGGAATATCAAGGTCATAGCCCACTAAAAAGTAGCTCCGGAGTTCTTAAGGCCAAAAGGCATTTTTTGATATGCAAAAGTTCCCCAAGGACAAATAAATGCAGTCTTATGTTGGTCCTCAGGTTTAATTTGTATCTGATTGTATCCGGAAAAGCCGTCCATAAAGGAAAAAACCTCACTACCTACACACTCATCCAAAATATGTTCAATAAATGATGTGGGGAAATTGTCCTTAGGACAGGCACGATTCAAATCATGAAAATCAGTACATATGCGGATCGCTCCCTGATTCTTGTCCACTAGAACGGGGTTTGAAACCCACTCCATCAAGGGAATGGGATAGATAAAATCGGCTTTCAATAGTTTCTCTATTTCTTTCTTAATCGCAAGTGCTTCCCTAGGATTCACTGCACGCAAGCATTGTCGAATAGGCTTAGCATTGGGATAAGTCTTAATCTCGTGTTCAACAATGTGAGGGTCGATACCTGGCATTTTGTTGTAAGACCAAGCAAAGATATCACAAAATTCTTTAAACAAATCTGTGTATTCTTGAATCTCAGCATGGGAACATTTTTCCCCAATATAGACATTCTCTATCCTGCCAGGATCACGAGAGATATTGACAAGAATCATTGGAGATATATTTTCCATGTTTCCATCAGCCATCAGACCAGGAGAGCTTAATGGAACCATAGGACTACCAACTCTCTCACAAAGAACCTCTGTAAAGTCCTCACGCTCCAAGCGGTCAAGCTTGGGAAGAAAGTAAGATCTATGATGAAGCTCTTCCCATGGTGGCTCAACTCCTGACATGGCCTCAATAATCGCTTCGTTTAAAGGAAAAACACTATCAAGGAAGTTGTGTGCGTGAGAAGATTGTACTACCCATGCAAGCAGCACATATGGGTCCTCCTCCTCTATCCGCGAAGAGGAAGGACTAGGCTCTGCAACACACTCAAGATTAGCTTGATAAGCTACCATAGTTACAGGAAACGACACGTCTATCATGATGGGATCACTCGAAGTACTCGGTGTAGAAAGAATCCAAGGATCTTCCATATGACTTGTGCGAAAAGACACCAATCTCATAGATGTCGAAGCCTCACCGGAACTAAAACCTATCATAAGGATAGGTGCAGGACAACTAAAACTTCACATGAGGGATGGATACATACCCACACCCACACTCCCAATTGTCGACTGAGAGTGCTCTACAATCGGGATCGAAGCTCCCGAAGATGCGGTAACAGACGGATTCTTGAATGAGGTTTGATCAATCATAACTATCTTCCTATTAAATGGAAAGCATATAACACGAAATAGGGAAGAATCTATGGCTTGCATACTATACATCCAATTCCTACCCAGCAAGAGATTGTAGTCAAGAGGTGCATCAACCACCTCAACCTCTATCACAATGGTCTTCCCTCCCAAACAGACCTTAAGGGAAGGAAGGATCCCATGCGGTTTAAACGATCTCCCATCAAATGCAGTCAACATGGTCGCTGATTTAGACAACTCAGGCGAACCTAAACCCTTCCAACATGATAAAGACATCACAAAAGCAGCAACGCCTTCATCAATCACAGTGCACTTGACAGTCATGTTAAGACATTCTATGTGAATCAAAAGAGACACATAGTAAGGAAAGCGAGGCTAAAGTCTTGTGGTTTCAAATTTAATCACGGAGGAAGAATTATCATCATTCACACCAAGGGTAGAAAGCAAATCCTTCCTTTGTGAAGGAAAACTCTGAAGTACTTCTAGTGCAAACATCGCATAAGGAGTGTGGCCCAAATCCTCGACAACATAATAGTTTTGGGCGGCTAGGGCATTAGGATTGTGCCCCGAATGCTTAAGGAATCCCTTAGGAATGCGAGGTATAGCTTCAAGTTTATCCACAAGTTTTTCAATATGCAAAGGAGTCCCTGGTGGATCAGGTTCCTTTCTTGGGTTGGATTGTGACAAACCATATTCCTTCGCATGGGTCACAACTTTTGCAGCACGTACCATGTTAATGCAACCACGACCACTACCCTCCGGCGGATCTTGATCACCACTAGACTGATCATGGGTCCTCGAATTCATATTTTGATTGTGAGGTAAAGGGTTAGTCAGCACAGCTCGGCCCTGTGCTAATAATCTCAAGGCTTCATCGATACGAGGGCACAAGTAAGTGAGGTGATCCTCCTTACACAACTTGCAAGGAAATTTAACCTTACATTTAGCTTGCTTGTCCCCCCAGCATTACATGAATTATTGTCATTATTATTAGAATTTTCATTCCTATTCCCACCCTTATGATTGTTCTTACCCTTCTTTTTATTTCGTCTGGGCTGCTGGTTACCCTTCTAGTCTGACAATTGCACCGAAAGCACACTCGCCATTTGGGCGGGTTGAGACGAAGCTGTGGCTTGTCTGGAAGAATATTGGTTGATTCACAATCAAATAACTTGTTTTGCAACCAAATCCACAGGTTTAGCACTCATACAAACAACAATGTCATCAGCATGTCGTCCAGGTTTAACCTTGGGGTCGAAACTAGCACACAGAGCATTGAGAATGATCTCATATAACAAACCAGACTGAGCATAAATCAAATCCAGTTCCTACACCCTAAAATTGTTTTGTTCCTCATTTCACACTCCAGATGTAGAAACATCCTTCGCTATATACGACAATAACGACTTGAGGAACCATTTGAGGAAGAATTTCGGTGGTATAAAGGCTTTAATTAAACTCTTCCGTCTATGCCACTCTTAGATATGATCCGAGATATGTGTGGCTTTATCCTGTCAAAATGTCGACAAGAGTTTTGTACCAATGTCATAACGCACTGGTAGCTGGAAGTGGTTAATAAAATTCATCGCTAGGTCATCGAACAAAGCGAATGCCCCCCTAGGTAGCTCTATATACCATTTCGCAGCAGGCCCTATAAGGGTGCATTGAAATAGCCTTAAACGGATTGAGTCCTAGTGTAAGGAATTCAAATAGCACCATAGGTGAAAGGTAGTAACATGTTCACTCAGATCCTCTCCTAGTTTTCCCTTGAATTTGGGTATGTCCAATGGAAGCTTAGTAGGGACAGCTGGCCAAGCCAATTCATGAGCTACAGGATCGTTCGTCAATATCGACAAGTCAAGAAGATTCAGCATTGCAAGGAAAGGGATCCTCGGATGAGTAGGTCAATGGACTGCTCCCTGATAGTTCTGATTCACATAGGTCTGATTACCATAACCACCATGGCCTTGGCCATAGTGCCCTCCTCTTGTTTGACCCGTATAGCGTGGCATGGAAGCACCATAGTATGGTGTACCTTGACTACTTGGAGCTACAAAGCCGTAATTTGGAGAGTAAGCGTGGGTTTTTGATACCCATACCCATAAGGTGAAGAACCCTGTCCATATTGCGTCCCATAATAGGGCCCATAATTCATTGCATGATATGTCCCATGAGACACTCCGTAAGTAGGAATATGCGCTCCAGAAGTAGGAATATACATTCCGGAAGTAGGAATATATGCTCCAAAAGTAGTAACATGACCTCTAGAAGTATGAACATGACCTCCCGAAACAATGGGTAGTACTTGAACCTGAGACACAATTGGTCGAGTAACCGCAGTACAGACATGACTCGTAGCAACGTTCCGGCCTGAAGGACCACATGAATGAGGTGGAGGGTGAACATTCAAAGAAATAGGGACATAGGAAGAAGGGACTTGTGTAATTATATACGTGTTATTCCCTATCGTCACTCATCTTGGATCTGGTAACCTAATAGGATCACTAACCCTAGACCTAGGAGGAATATGTGATGTAGCTTCTACCCCTGGGATGGAAGGTGCAATGTGACTTGTGCTCCCAAACCTCTCCGCACGGTAAGGAATGAGAGTGCCCCCAGGCATAGTGTTAGGCTCAGACTTAGACTTGACATGGAATTCCAAATCATGTGTGGGAAAACTAGACATACCATAACTACCATAACTAGTGCTCATGGGTTCAAAATGAGTCTCATCATCTTCCGGCATTCCATACCGGCAATGCGTCAATGGGGGATCAACACTAGAGTAAGTAGGTCTATCATGAAAAGTACCTATCTCAAAAATTATAGGACCTAAATCAGTCAAATCAGGTGAAGGATCATAGTTAGGAGTAAACTCCCCATCTTCCACTTGAATGGGAGAAGGTGGTTCAGGAATACCTTCTACATGGTCTCCCATAGTGTGTGAATCAATGTGCAAATTAGTCCGCCTAGACTGTCTATTTCTCTCTCCCAAAGGAAAAGGAGATGTAGAAGGCGGAAGTCCTACTAAACAATGAGAACAGTGAGGAGCCGCACCCAAATCCACAATGACTCAAAAAATATAAAAGACTCTCTATCTACGCAAACCCTAGGCAAGCTAATGTGAACAGAGCAATCACCAAGAAAATATAAAGCCAAACAGAAGCAATCAAGGGTAGGATAAGTGAGCTCTAGAATGAAGCAGGTATGTCTCGCCTAGGAGAGGCTTGAGACTCCCTTACACAACAAGCGAAGGAACATAACCAATTATTGTGGCCCTCAGCTTCAATGCGTAAAGCGACTATGCTGTATGACCCCAACCTGGCTGGGACACCCGTAGAACAACCCCTACAGAGTACCCCCTCAATATCCTAGGTAAGGCCACCAAGGTCACCTCAATATAATCAATGCTCAGGCAGACAGTCGCAGGTGGGATTGATTGTATGGGTAGGGTAGCAAAGCCCGAAACTCTCGAAAGAGCCCCCAGATACTAATACAATCCTAGAAATATCTTTGGTGCTACTTAGTTATGACTAGGGGTCATCCCAATCAATAACCACTCACACTGCCTCGTGCTTAATTCCCTTTTGAGAGGAGGATCTTGAGAAACACTGGTTATACCAAGGAATTTCACACACTCACTTGGATAGACACATACATGTTGTTGTTTAGTGGTCTTGGAGAATTTACTCACAATGAACTATTCCAAGACCCTAAAACCTAATCTTGTTGGTGAACCCTATCAAATAAAATAGTGTAGTTCATTTTAATTAAGCGTTGATTTTAATTGGATTTATTACTCAAAATAGGTATATGGTCGTGCAACTAATGGAGTTATGACACAACATGAAGAAAAATGCACATCTAACAATCAATGCAAATGCATTGTGTCCATGAAAAATAGGGTATGCTACTATGTGAAATGCACAATTTTCTTCAAATGATAAATGCAAGCTTTCCTATATGAAATCCTGACTAATACTCCAAAGCAAATCTAGTGCAAGTACTATGCAAAATGCAAGATGCAATGCATGATGATAAGCAAATATTTTTGGATTTTTTGAAATAAAAATGAGATATTAAAGCAAAAGAATGGCTGTACAATTCCTAGACTCTGCAAGAACACTCAAGAAACACTCAAGCAAAGTACTAAGGTAAAAGAAATCTAATGCACTAATCCCAAAACAAAAAATCAAAAAATTCCATGACAAGAACATTCTTCAAAAAAGAAATTTTACCCTAAAAAAAAATGTCTTTGGTTAGAAATAGAGGTGTATACAGACTCTAGCAGTATCAAAGGAGACTCAACAATTATCAAAATTCACCCAGCAACCATCCAACTTCCTCTAGAAGGCCAAACTAAGGGCATACGTGACTGTTCGCAGTAAACCCGCATGTGTATGCAGACATAGCAGTGAAACCCACGTATATACGTGACTGTGAGTTAAAAACTCCCATACAGGAAGAAAGGTGCATAAAAATAAAGGCAAACAGACAAGCTGAGACAAACTTCACACCAATCAGACACTACTAGGAAAACATGCCCCAAGACCCAACACAGAAACAAGAGAAAAAGAGCAATTCAAAGTCATTGAATGCCGATGGGAAACCCCCAAAGGACAACTACTAGGAACTCCCCAGCGGAGTCGCCAATTATGTTATGAAGAGAAATTCCTATGGCTTGGGGTACCACAACAGACAGCTTGACTCCAGAAATCAATCATTTCCAATATGCAATAGAAGTCAAATATCTAACACTAAAGGATCAGACCTCGTACCTTATTCGAGATGGTTGAATTAGATCCCTATTGAGATTTCCAACTTCAGCTTGAATTGATAAATCACTTCCTCAACAACAAGTAAACATGACAAGCATACTATACATATGCGTGTTAGATCTATTCTAGCATATATAATCAACAATGTATAAGAATTTGAAATCATCCATGGATAAAATATTCATTCAAACATACATTATTGGACATGAAAAGATATTTCTATTAATATAAAATCAAAGATTATAATGGATACAACCTCTGTCGGCACGTCTGGGAATCGAAGAAACTGAATCCCCCACTTGGGCCGCCACCACCTCAATCCTCCATCTCTCGATAGCAAGCTCACAAGCAAAAGGCAAGCTTGGGAAGAACAAAAAAGTGCTCCAAGGGACAAAGTGATGCAGACTCAAGCACAAGTTCCGGCAACAATGAACTATAGTTTCTTTGCTCTCACTTCTATTATGTCTTCAATGTGTCCAAAGAGTTCCTTATATAGCTTTTCAAAGGGGTAATGAAAGGTCGAATCTGAGCGATCTCAAGGCATATGGAAGGTCAGGAGTAAAGTGAGTCGGATCCATGTCAAGGAAAACTCCAAAAGGATTCAGATTTTGTACACATCCTGATGTATGCGGTTTTAGAGGTCAAACCCGTGTATATACACGATTAGGGGTTTAAAATTCGCGTGTATTAATTTTCACATGTTTATAGGGATGGTCAAGGAAACATCAAAGGACAAAAAATGGTCCAAGGGGTCTAAGGAGTCTGCAGAGGGATAGGGGAAGGCCATACAAGTGTGATTCACCTGGAGTGGTAAAATCAGCTATAACAATAGGGAAGGATGATAAATGTGTTGAAGGTGATATCCTACCCATGTGTTATTCCTATTTTGAAGTAATATGACACATGATTAAATTTCCTAAGCAGAAACATAAGTTAGAGGAGATGGTGCATTCCAGAAACCCATATGAAAAAGAAGATGATAAAGAGGAACAGTCGTGCAACCCCTCTCCCACTATTGATATGTCGAAAGTTTGTGATGAAATGTTGAGTTATGAAGAAGGAGATGATATTCCTCAAATAAATACATTTTTCAATTTTATGTCTTCAGGATTGTCACCCCGTGAAGGAGGAAGGGGATTGCTTGGTCCCGTCGAAGAAAAAGAGGACATTCGTGCTAAGGCACATGAAGAAGGCAAAGTTCTAGTTGTAAGGATTTCAAGTGCAAAGGTGAATGTTTCACTAGAGAACAATTTTGTTGGCCCTCCTTTATGATATTTCCAGTATCACCCTGACAGCTCACGAGAGGAAGGAAGTTCTGGACAACTTTCCCTTGAACAGATGACAGAAAATGCTGGAGGTTGTCGTGTTTTCTATGACCCCATAGCAGAGTACATGGAAAGGCTAGGTAATGGTAATGACTGGTCACATCTCTACTGTAAAGATCAGTTTATTTTTTATAGCCTTCTTCCATTTCGTATTTCATTCCTATTCATCAAGCATGAAAAGAGAATAAAACTGATAGGCCAGCTGCTTGATTGGCTTCATTGGAAGTCTGATTTCACTTAATAGGACTTATGCACTAAGTTAGGTAGAGTAGGTAGGAACAAATAATATCGGCAATCATCGAGCATTTCCTTCATTACTATTTTATTTTGTTTTCATTTTTAGTTGTAAGCACAAGTTTGCAGTCACAACTGTTCTCAGTTTTAGAATATGGCCAAGAGCATGGTTTGCAGAGTGACATAAATTCGCTAAAGTAGTAGCTTAGACAAGAATGGAGGCTTCGAAGGAAATATTGGGTGCAACCTAATGGATTTGGCACTTATTCTACAGGGGTTCTTTTCTACCTCGCTCGGAGGATAGCATCCCTCATGGATCCAGCTGTTAGCACTCCATTTGCAACAGTTGATTTATGGGCCTGACATAGTTCAAAAAAGTTCCTATTCATTTGAAAATTATGTGAACGCCCTTCAAATTATTAGAGGCACATTTTCCATGTTTTGAGACCATTAGATAATTAAGAAATCTCAACTACATTGGTAGATTCCTACGGAGGTGGAGACTTGTAGCAGTGTAGACGATAGAGAAAGGCTTCGTAGACCAATGATCCAAGAGCACAAGGAAGAAGAGTGACGATAGAGCGTGATTTTGGCCAAAAGATGCAAGGGAATGGTCAAAGTTTGGCATTCGCAAAGTCCATTAAAATAGGCAAACAATGAATGGCCAAGATCAAGGAAAAGCCTGATCGACAGTCTGAAACAGTTTTGTTGAGAAAACATGCTCGATAGAAGGAACTTTCCCAAATCGCGAAACAGGTTAAAGGGCAGAAGTATATGATGGCAGGGATGAAAGCAGAAGCATATCTATGGCCCCAAATTATTTTGCAATCTAGACTTGTGCAGATAAAGTCATGATTCCAAATCGTGAAACGTGGCACTGGCTACAAATATCAATGGTCACAACAAAGAAGGGAATAGAGCTACGGTCGAGATTCTTTTCACCATCTAAACTAGCGTAGACAATGTTAGGATCCTGATTCACAAAAAGGTGGTAGGACACACTTAGATCAACGGTTACATGGGAAGGCCAATCTCAATCAACGGGTAAGAACACGCCACGATATAAAGCTGCTTGTTTTATTAAGAGAAGAGAAGTTGGTGACAGAAGTAATGAAACATGGACAGTGGACGTGAAAGGTTCCCCAAATCGGAGGGCTGAGGAAGCCTCAAGGCTTTAAGTGTCGCATCTAGTGCGGAGATCACAATTGAGGGGATGTTCATATGCATAATTTTCCTCCTAGATGATTAAATGATTCCCCTGATGCCATTTGTAGCATGCATACAGGTAAAATCATCCTTGTGGCAGAGCCGTATCGCCTAAAGACAGGCGGCTTCTATGTGAAGTGGCCTGCGGAAGTAAGGAAAATAGACAATGAATCTACTATTCACATGGAGCGAGGCCTTCACAAAGGGGGAAACCATTATGTTTCCTATGTCATAATAGCAAGGAAGTGTGGGAGTTTCCACTTCATGTGCTTTGCAGCATGGATCAACTATACAAGGTGGCATCCGAAAATATTTCCCACAACAAATGGTAAGGTGCCATAGCCAATGAGGCATCATACTTAGAATCCACAATAGTAGCCAAGAATGTCAGGCTGTCACACGGGCTGGGTGCTCCCACTTTATCCATGATTTTTATTCACATTTGTAAATCATGGCGATAGTTCCACTCTCTAGACTGTTAATATTTGATTGGGACTGGAAACCATTTTTAGGTTTGTTTCAGAGAGTAATCTCAACGTTGAAATAGTATAAATACACTCCCGATAGAGGGAGATAAGGGTTGGTTGGGAAAATTTCAAGGGCTAAGGTGCTCCATTGTAATTTGTCTTTGGTTTCTGTGTTATTAATAAATTTGCAGAGGAAGGATTGTCTTTCAAGGCATATATTCCTGTGTCGTTACTTCTTTCAATATGTAATCTCTTTACGTGAAATGTTCATTATGTTTTCATTCCAGTTTTTTAATTTCTTTCATGTCTGAATGAGTATATAACAGTTTGGAATTCATACATGTTATGCTCCATCTGTTGTTTTAGATATTCATTTAAGTTTTCTTCTAAAGTTACATAGAATTCATATTGTTGGTGCTCTGCGTGATGGATTGTTCCCTCTCTTCTACTAATCACCCTCTAAATATCTCCTGATTGTAATATCGATGAATATCTTGCCTCTATTTGTAAATTTATTTCATTCTTTACCGCCTGCAATATGTTCCCTACCCGAAACTTCGACTCCATTCCCCAATGGTTCCTTACTCTGATAGTCCCACCTACATCTTACATTGACGCATCCACCCCATTTAGGAGTCTGGCCTCCTGACCATTCTTGATCGAATATCCTACGTGAAGTAAACCGAAAAACAAGTGGGAGATCCCTCTCTAACTACGCAGGGCCAGAGGCGCAGTCTAAAGTGGTTCTGATGTTATTTGGGAGCGTGCCTTGCACAGCCTTTGGCTCAATTCCAGTGCTAACAGATGGGATTCCCCTCAACCTTTATTTTGAGGATATATAATTCATTACAGAACTCTCCCGAAGAGTGGAGGTGGTCAACCTACAAGTTAGTGGGTTAGGAGGTGGCCTCACAATAGAGGAATACATTGCAGTTTACTGCCTCCTTGATACAGAAAAGGTTGGGATCCAGATCCCAACAAACTCAATCTAGAACCTAGGGCTGAAGGCCATAATATTGGTACTTAGTAGGATTACAGGATTGGAATCCCTTCATTAGGCATCTATACCATTGATTTTCTATGCAATGGAATGCATGAGGTCCACCATTTATGATTGGAGTACCTCACTGTTGGGCAACATGAAACAACAATTAACAAACTGCAAGCTGGGAAGAGTGAGAAACTTTGTCTTCACAAGCATATTGAGTACCTTTTTCTTTGAGTGCATATTGAGGCTAATCCCAAGAGTGGATATCACTCCTCATGGTGCTCGGGATCCATCTCAGCTGCACTAGGAGAATGTGATGCAAAGACTAGGAGGGGGACGAGGACAATCCCTACCCAACAGACTTCTTCCTCTGGTGGCGCAGGAAAATCATAGCCATAGATGACTACACCTATGAGGGGATATACTTCCATGGTGACCATGATATGCCCATTCCACCTGGATCCACATGCAAAGACATAGGTAACAATCCCGACTCAATCTTGTTTTTGAATTATTAATTTCTTTTGTGTTTTTGGATATAATGAAATAAAAAATACATGTTTTTGTTTGATGACATATATTGATACTTGGTCATATATACGCAAATGTTGGACCTAGACAGACATACGGTTTCCCTCGACATCATCAAAGGGGGAGGGGTGATGAAATCATAGGTGTGGATGCGGAGCGTATGCTCCAAAACATCCATACGAATTTCATTAGTATGACACACAGACTGCCATGGCACAATTTGAGGATTTTCCTAAGGCTATGCAGCGACAGGTGGTGGGTGTACCTTGTGCATTGGTTCTCTTATTCCAATGGCTAGCTAGATTTGTTGTGTGTTATCATGATCAACACCCTCCACATGCTTAGAATATTAGATGTAATTTTTGTTGTATTCATCGTGTAGTATATTTTGGTGGCTCGAAAGCCCCATTTTTGTATTATGACACCACTTTTTGAACTATATTTTAATTTAAAAGACTTATGATGATCGGTTATTTATATTTACATGTGTAAATGTGTTGTGAATGCTTCAATGTCTATGTATCAAATTCCAATATAGTACGTAATTTGTATATGAATCAAAAACTTGATTATAATTTCTTGGAATGTGAATGTATGTAATGTTATCAAATTGTTGTTCTAACAAACTTACTCTCAAGAATATTCGTAATAAAGTTGGATCTCTAATATTATACACACCATTTAACTTTAAGACCACTAACCGCGAGTCAAGACATACCTCAAGAGACCGAATACCATGTGAGATGGCATCACGTGATAACTCAATCATGACACTATATTCAACAATATTATTCGATGAAGGCCACAAACATAGACCTCCTGAAGACAAAACCTGACCCGTAGGAGTATAAATCACCCAAGCTACTGAATCTGAGTTTTGAGTGTGGTGGCTGGCATTGTCAGCAAATCCTAGATATAGTGAAGACTCTGTCGACATCTACTACAACAAACAGAAGAAAGTCAACCAACTCGATCACAACAAAAGAACCAAAACTAAACTATGCAACGGTACAATAATATACAAAGTATCAGCCATTGCTGATAATTACGCATAGTATTTTTTGAGATAGAGCCCATTTCTAGGTTCCGCTAAGGCTGTCCCTTCATAATTGACTAGGTTGTAAGCACCTTTCTCTAACACTCCCTTAACCATGTAAGGCCCATGCCACATAGGTTTAAAATTTCCCATCCCTAACGGTTCACTAGCCTAGTCCCACAAAAGGACCAAGTCACCTTCACTAAAATTTCGAGCATGGACAGACTTATCGTACTAGGATTTAACACGATGCTTATTAAACTCAAGAGACACTAAATCATCCAAACGTTGGTCATCAAGTTTCTCTAACTGGATAAGACTTTCCTCTAGTGCAGAAGTCTATGGTAAAAGTTCCATGACTAGCTTCAAAGAAGGGATTTCAAATTCAAGAGGTAAAATCGACTCCACCCCATGCACCGACTAATATGGGGAAAAAACGATGGTACTCTTAACCGCGGGTTGATAAGCCTAGAAAGTAGGATATAACATGATATGCCAATTGGTCTTGATTTGTGTGATGGTTCATTGGAGAATGGACTTAAGTGACTTATTTACCGATTCAAGCTGTCCATTCGCTTAAGGATAGTAAGAAGAGGAATTCTCTTACTTATACCCTAACTTCAAAGAAAACTCGGCCATCATCTTATTTTGAAAGTGCCTATCATGGTTAGTGACAATATCCTTTGGGATACCAAACCGGGTGATAATATGATTGAATACGAAATGCACAGTTTTCTCGTCGTCAAATTTGAGTGTGGGCATAGCCTCTGTCCATGTCATGAAATAATCAACAACCACTATGATGTGATGATTTCCCCCAGTCGAAGCTAGGTTGAAATCCATAAAATCAACCCCCCACTTAGTGAAGGGACCGACGGTGTTAATTGGATTTAAAGGGGACGGATGCAAGCGAATGTTCTATGCAAACACTTGGAAAGGGTGGCATCGCTTGACCATATTAACACAATCCTTGAAGATCAATGGAAAAAAATAACCTGCTCTCAAAATATTTTGAGCTGTAGAAAACCCTGATAAATCACCACCACATGCCCCTCCATGGAAATCATTCAACATAGACTCATCCTATTGATGGGTTAAGCACTGATGTAAAATGGAATCAGCCCCACGATGATATGAAGTGTCATCAACAATGAGGTAATTCTTCGCTATATGATGTAACCGTCGATGCTCATCTCATGAGAGGTGAGAAGGAATATTCAAAGTTTGCAAGTAAACAATAATGTCCCCATACCATGGGTCTGTATTCGAAATGAGAAAAATATTCTCATCAACTAAAGATTTTGTGTGAACCTCCCCTTCATCCAAACAAGGAAAATTAAATATGAGCTCCACAAAAATTAACAACTTTTTCGATTTTCAGCAAAATCGAGATTTAATTCTTGCAATTTTAGAATCCATTTATTGTATTCCCCCCTATCATCCTTCTTGTGAGGACAAATTGAAATGGATTAATGTGAGCAACAACCAAATTCTGGCGAAGAAGAATGTAATGCCTCAAACATTGGGCCGCATGGACGGTAGATAGGGATAGCATCTCGACATGAGTGTAACAAAGTTTTGCATCAATAAGGTTTTGCATAAGATAATAGATGACATGCTCCAGAAGCTCCTCATCCTCTTGAACCAAGACCATACCAATCGTCTCTTGAGACGCAACCACATATATCAAAAAGTCACGACTATAGTCAGGTGGAGTAAGCATGGGGGCCAATGCCAAGGCTTTCTCTAAAGCATCAAAAGACTTCTGGGCTCACTCATCCCAAATAAATGGTGTGTCTTTATTTAATAAACACATGAAACCCTCAGTCAATTTGGAAAAATTGATCACGAATCTTCGGAAGAAGTTCACCATCCCTTGCAAATTCTGAAGATGTCTAATATTGCGTGGGGGAGTGTTAGCTGGAATATTTCACCTCCTGCAGATAGCAAGGTGTTCCACTGGTCTGAATGGTTCAGATCTAGGACAAATAGAGGACATAGGTTGAAGACTCTCCCTAGATGCTGTAGATATCTAGAATACAAGGCTTTGATAGTCCACCTGCGTACCTGCAATCAAGCTCAACATGAAACAAATCAAATCAACTAGAATATGATCTAGTAATCTATGCTAGTGACTAAGAAATCTAGCAACATATATGCGAAATCACAACAACAACAACATATGTGGGACAAAAATCAACTTGCATTAAATAAATATGAATAAGTTTACAACCAAGCCTTAGTGTTGACATGCATCTCCATGAAACCAGACCTTCCTATCCCCAAAATATCCAACTCTAGTTCTCTATGCTCTCTCCAAATGATCTTAGGCCAATGGTCAATCCAACATCATAAAAATACCTCCAGTGTTCCCTCCTCAACCCTGGCTATGAGCTCTTATTTATAAGGCTTTAATGGATAGAGTAGGTTGAGAAATTAGTGGGTGAGGTGGCTTCTAAGATCCTAGGATGAGGGATCTTGAGCTCAACCAACCCATAGCAGTAGGGATAAGGCAGGACATGAGGCTTATCATCTAGAAGCCTTGAGAAACTTCTCTTTTTCCCTTTTTACCTAGGGTACCGCATTTCTCCTTCTATGACAGAGCGGTTTTGGTAATAACTACTTATGGACCAAGGACAATAAGAGGTGTCACTGCTTATGGGCAGCAGATGATGTGCGGTGCGAATAGGGGTACTGCTCCTAGATAAAGGGGCATGCGTGGTGCTAGGAATTTGTATGAAAGATTGATGAAAAACCATTTAGTTTCCACTACAGAAGCTTGGATTCAGGGAAAGTAGGTACGTCAAATGTCTTATCACATGATGGTGACAGGATTTTGGTATAACAGGATGCCCCCCAAAGCATGAGTCTTAGAGGAATACGATAAACGAGAGCTTTGAGAACAAGTCATCGCCAAGAGATGAAAATTTCAGCTCAATCAGAGCATGTTGTCAAGTAGGCATCTGTAGTACCTCAGTATGTTGACTCATAAACACAAGTAACCAAACTCATAGTTACAGATCAATACAAGGCAGATCCATGAGAGGAATAAACAAGCATGTCTACTAGAATACAATGTAGATCCATGTGAAAGAGGACTCAAACCCAGAGATAGCTACCAGACATACAATGTAGATCTATGTCATACAAATGCAAATTTGAGCATAGCCACAACCATAGAAATGTGGATCCATGCTAGATATACAAAACTCCATTGCAACTTGGGGGAAAAGCAATGAGCACTTTTAAACAAATACCCAGGGTCTTCGTCTCATCTTCCACAAAGTACGATTCTACCCATGTGATTACAATGATCTGAAGTTGAACATGGTAGAAACCACTTGATTACCGGTTAATGATGTGAACCGTTAATAAGTGCAAGGGAGATCACCATTAATGTCAATGATTCCCAAGGTACCCTAGTAAAACCTACTGAGTGTGAATAGATGTCCTGATGTCGAACACCCAGTCGATTCTATCGATCAAAGGTCAATGATGTGAACCTATGTTGAGAACAAGAGAAACTGTCATTAAGGCATATGGATCTCAAGGTACTAGATATTTTTTCTAAGACTATTTACCGGATAATGAGCTGATGTCGACAGGAAAAGTCTCGTCGAAGGAGGGCCATGATGAGTCCCAAATCGATGACATGAAACTCGGAACATAGTTCTGGAATGATGTGAATGTAGTAACCATATGACTGACTCAAAGGTACTGACACAAAGACCATGTAGACTGCAGAGGTAAAACATCTTCAAATTCCCCTTGAACATCAGGCGGCATGACAAAATGACTTGGTAGCATGACTAGACAGGACAGACACACAATGTGACAGTGGAAAATGCATTCTTTTGAAAGACTCAAAGGATTGACATGACTCATGAAAGTGGATCATCATGGAGATCAGCTGAATACCCAATTGACTGACATGATTGTGCAGACAAGTGCCATGTTCAAAGGTAACGACAAACAACTGCCATTATTTACAAAATGATTCCCTTCCCATTTCCCCCATCATGATTGATGAGTGCCTCTTTTCGGTTTTACAAGTTCAAAGAGGGTAACAAACACTCGATATAGCTTGTCGAAAGACAAGTCCAGTCTATTATGTTTTATGAACCTAAGAGAGGAGGGGTTCATTCCCAAAAACAGGTCTCTCAATGTTTAATTTAACAAGTCCACTGAAAGAAAACTTGGTATCGTTCATGTTTAGAGAGTCTAAACGAATACGGAAGAAGACTCCAAAGGGGTCCTTTTTCGTATGATTTAGTCTCTATGGCTTGAAAAAGTATAAAATCATACCTTAGAGAACTCTTCTAGTCATGATTGGTTGGAGTGATCCTTTTTCGTAAATAGTCTGATCCTAACCGAAAAAGAGATAACCTACCGTCGGATGGACGACTCTTCAAATACTTTAACGAGCGTGAAGAAGACAAGATCGCTCGATGCTCTTTTCATATTTAGGGAGCTTGAAAAGGGTTTAAAGAGAACTCCATAGGGTTTCTTTGCACAATGTCATATTTTACGAGCCTGTAAATAATCGAAAATGGACTTGATGACTTTTCCGTATTTAAGGAGCCTGAAAAAGAGGTGAAAAGAGGACTCCATCATGCTCCTTTACACAATGTTGTATTTTACGAGCCTGGAAAGAAACTTGAAATGGACTCAGAACTTTGATACTAGATTTTTAACGAGCATGACAAAGTGTCATAATAAAAACTCAACGACCTTTTCCATTTTGTGAAAGTACGAAAAAATCCATAAACAAACTTTCCAAAGCTTCTTACTAAAGTTCTCTTATCCTACAGACGACTCAGAAACAAGTGTTAAATGCATTTAAGACCAACATTAAGGGATTACGACAAATGAATTTTGACTAAAATACAATTTTATATCAAAACTATAGTAAGTTGGACCCAAAAATGTCTATATAAGTCAAGTAAATAGTCAAAAATCAAAACATTTCACTATTTACCTCTAGCAGAGAGCACTTGGAGCATTTTCTAACTAGATCTTCCATAGCTGATACCGGAAGTTTCCATCGTCCATTTTTAGCATCATCAGTTGCAGGTAACATCTAAGACCTTCATCTTTCATTTCATAGATTCTATTTCGAGATTTGGGGGGGGGGGGTTGGTTTATCTAGAAATCCCTAAAACCCAATATGAGGGCACCACGGCTACCCCTTACAGGATATGCAGTACCACCCAAGAACCACGTCAATAACACAGCAAATAGGCGGTTCCACTACTTGTCTCCAACGGGGCACAGGCGGTGCTGACCGTGGAGAACTTAAACAAATGATATGGGTAGAAAAAACTCATTCTTTTGATTTCCAATGACTCAAGGATGATTCTAATGCATACCATTGTTGTTTTTGGCAGGTCTAGGTGACTCAAAACATGGTGATATGGAAGCAAAGAACACATGATAATGAGGATTCTGCTGCTGAACGAAATGTAGGTTGCATTGCCGCACTATAGGAGTGTGGACTATTAAAGTTATTTCGAACCCCAAGCATGGTGTCCCACGAGAGATTACTGGAACACAATACTGCAGATGTGAAATCCAAAAAAGTAGTATTTCGAGGTGGGGGCACATATACTTATAGTGGAGGTAGAGGATATCTACTTCCTAACTGGTGTATTGAGATGAGGTGCCCCCATCTCACTGACAGGTTCTCTTGGTGGGGACATCACCACCAGAGAGCTTATAGATCAGCACTATGCACCAGGTACAGGTACATTGGGGAAGAAGATCCCCATCAGGGCAGTCACAGGTAAGGCTCTACGAATCGTTCTGTTCACCATGCAGAGGGTGTCTAGGAGCCAAGGTGTGCACCAGGATTCTAGGGTACACATGTTGTATGCCATAGAGGCTATGGCACCTACGGTGTTCAACTAGGCAGAAGCAATGCTTCCAGTCTTCAAGGATCAGCTGACTAAATGTCGGTGGGGAGAGCTGAAGCAGTTCGACTTTGGTTCCATCTTAGCCTGCTTCTTCTTCGAGCGGGTCCCACAGATGATGCCCCAGGTGACTTTCCGGAGTCTGAGAGCATGGGACCCTTGTATGATGAGGTGGGTCCAGGTCATGGCTCGCATAGGAGCGGGTAGGGGCAAAGTGAAGTTCAGTGATCCATTCTTCAGATCGCTGCGGGATCAGATGCTCATGGTCAAGGACTATGCCTATGTAGGAATGGACTTTATAGGAGATCCCAACCTACCACTCCCACCTGGAGGGCAGTGGGGTGACATCAGTAAGAAGCAAGAAACCCTAAAATGGACAATGTTTTTATGTTTTTTAAAGTTTTATATTTTTTATGATAAGTGACGAGACCTGCTTGTTCTCATGCAGATGTTGGAGCAGCGAGGCCTGTAGGAGCATCTCCATTAGATAGGCGAGCTAGAGCTCGCTTCGTACCACAGGGTGATGATATCACCGGGGAGCTGGAGGAGAATCTAGAGAGGTTGACTCTGGACATCCCAGATGCTGACATAGATGACCTCCCAACTAGATATTAGAGATCTACAGCTGGAGTACCGGGCAGACTTAGCAGGCTGCTACGTAGGGTGGCTCGGGTAGTGATGTGCTATCACGAGCACCATTAGTGTATGAGACACGTATACTGAAAGCTGATAGCTTCAGGATTTTGTATGATGATTTTTCCTGAAATCTTACATGCTTCAGAGGAGGTCTCGGGACTTATTTTTTGTAAAACTTTTCATATAGATATATACAGACTTTTACACAGTGTTTATATGTTTCAAATGGACCAATGCATTTTCTATGAGTTCTATGTGTCTTCAAATGTTTATTTACAATATACCATGTTTGATTTAACGTCATGAATGGGAAATATGGCAATCTAGGATGTAATTAGCCAATCAGTCAGCAACTACATTATGTTCCCTATGGATATGCCTATAGGTAATGGTTCCAGATGATCTTTCTAATAAACGTACCCTTTGAAAGAGGCGGAGGAGCACCGACTTCCTAATGGTGTAGACATGGTTCAAATGACAAACCACAAGCTGCAAGTCCATCAATACTACTAGATCACGAACATCCTGGGAGGCAGCTTTAGTCAAGAGACCGATGACTGCTTCATACTTGGCAATGTTATTAGCAGTGGGACCTATGCAAACCACTCCTGAACTGACCAAATCTTCAGCTGGGGAATAGAGAACCCAAGCAACTGAAGCGATATTCAAGGTGTGGTGGCAGGCACCATCAGCGAAGCCATAGAAATCCATCTGCATGACCAAAACATGGTATAAACAGACACAGACACTAAAACTCAAAACCATCTTGAAAATACTAAAAGCACATTGAAATTCAATCAATATACATATATACAAGATACTATCCAAGAAGACCTAGACATAGTACCTTTTTAGGTACAATCCATTACGAGGTTTCCCCAAAGGGATTCCATCAAAATCAATGAGCCCGTAATCTCCTTTCTCTAACACCTTAGAAATAACGAAAGGTCCATACCACATGGATTCAAACTTACCCATCCCTAGTTTGTCATATCTCTGGTCATAAGTCAATACTAGGTCACCCTCATTGAAGACACGAGGTTTGATATATTTATCGTACTGTACCTTGACGTGTTTCTTATGCACATCATTAGCCAAGGTAGCATCTCTACGAGCCTCATCAAGGTTATTCAAATACAAAAATCTTTCTTCCTCTGTGGAAGTATCTGGGAGAAGTTCAATGACAAGTTGTAAAGATGGAATCTAACATTGGATCGACAAGACAGCTTCAAGTCCATAAACAAGATGGAATGGCATGAATCCAGTAGCTATTTTCAAGGAAGTCCGATAAGCCCAAAGAGAGAAAAAAATAACAAGGTGCCAATTGGATTTATGATCTCCAACCATCAGACGAAGCATAGTTTTCAAAACTTTGTTAATGGCCTCTACCTGACCATTAGCTTGCGAATAATACAGTGTAGAGTTTTCATGGCATAAACCTATCTTGGCACTCAGTTCCTCCATCATTTGATTACGGAAATGAGATCCGTGATCAGTGACAATGGACTGTGGAACTCCAAATCTAGCTATGACATGATTGAACAAGAAGAGAGCGGCAGTCTTACCATCTTATGCATATGTAGGCATGGCCTCAGCCCATTTTGTGAAATAATCCACGGCTACAATGATGTAACCATGCCCCCCGGTTGAGGTAGGATTACAATGCATGAAGTCAATCCCCCATTTGGCGAATGGGCCAATGGCAATGACGGGGTGAAGCGAAGCAAGATGGGTGCACTTTTTAGGATAAAAATGTTGACAAGGTGGGAATTTCTTAACAGCCTCATGACAGTCTTTGAAGATAGAAGGCCAGAAATAACCAGTGTGAAGGATTTTATGGGCTGTAGCCATCTGAGATAAATGACCACCACATCCTCCAGAGTGGCAATCATTCAACAGATGTTCAGCCTCCTCATGGGTGAGGCATCACGGGAGAATGGAGTCAATCCCACGTCTATACAAGGTATCATTCAAGATAAGATAGTACTTTGTGTGGTGATGGATACGGTGACGATCATCACAACATAAATGTAGCTAAAAACGCTGGGTCTGGATATAAATCAGCAAATATCCATACCAAGGATCATTAGTGCTAATCAGGAACAGGAATTCATCCAAAAATGAATCACTGGGCTCATATTTCGTTGTAGCACAAGGAAGATCACACATAAGCTCTGCAAAAACCAAGGATTTCTTTGATGTGGCCTTGGAAAACTCTAGATTGAACTCCTGAAGGATGACGATCCAACGGGAGTACTTGCCCCTACGTACCTGACGAGTCAGAATGTAATACATCAGGTTTTGGTCTACCAATACGGTGGTAGTGGGGAGCATAATGTAGTGATGAAACTTTTGCACAGCAATGACCATGGCCAATGCTAACTTCTCCACATGTGAATAATGGGTTTTAGAATCAATAAGATTCTTGCTAGCGTAATAAATCACATGCTCCTGACTGTGGAGACTCCTACACTAAAACCATGGCGATGGTAGTAGCGGAGGAAACAATATACAAGAGAAATTCCTTTGAATAATAGGGGGGGTGTATCATGGGTGAATGAGTCAGAGCGTGCTTAAGATTATCAAAGGTGCATTGGGCCTGGTCATCCTAGAAGAATGGAGTGTTCTTCTTGAGGAGATGCATATAACTGTGTGTTTTCTCTGCGAAATTGCACACGAAATGGTGGAGAAATTTTTCCTTCCCTTGCAAACTTTGGAGTTCAAGGAGGTTGGTTGGTGCTGGTAGATTAATGATAGTGGAAATATTCAAAGGATTGATCCGAATGCCATCTTTGGATACCACAAAGCCAAGCAGACATCCCATCTCAACGTAAAAAAAACATTTATGCGGATTGAGTTGTATATTATAATGATGGCATCTCAGGAATATGTCTCTAAGATGATCAGGGAGGTCCTCCTATCACTGTGAATGAGCAGGGAGGTCATTAAGGTATGGTTCAACAATATGTTTAATGTCATGAAACACATAGGACATCGCACATTGGAACATGGCTCCAACATTTTTCAAGACGAAAGGTAACTTCTTATATGCAAAGGTTCCCCATGGGCAAATGAATGTCGTCTTATGCTGATCGGAGGGCAATATCTCAATCTGATTGTAGCCAGAGAAGCCATCCATGAATGAAAAGATGACAATTCCAGCACAGTTGTCGATAATCTGATCGATATGCGGGGTAGGAAAGTTGTCCTTGGGACAAGCTTTATTAAAATCCCTAAATTCGATGTAGAATCTAATGGTGCCCTGCTTTTTATTGACAGGGCCAATGTTTGATACCCATTCCGTCAAAGGTATGGGATAAATAAAACTAGCTTGCAGAAGCTTCTCAATCTCAACTTTAATAGTTGTGGCCTTTCGAGGATGGACTTTCCTAAGTTTATTCCTGACAGGTTTATCCATGGGATAAGTTTTAATCTCATGGACCACGATGGAAGGGTCAATCCTTGGCATCTCTTCATAGGACCAGGAAAAAATATCACAGAATTCCTTGAAAAGTGCCTTATATGCTTCAGATTCATCCGCGGAGCAGTGCTGCCCAACATGAACATGTTCGATAACATCAGGCTTGGCTGATATGTCAATTGGGTTCATCTGAGTAATGTTGCAAAGGTTTCCTTTAGAATCTGTATCTTGCAACAATATAGGACTTTGCAGAATGTTGACAATATCAGTAGGAAACAAGGATGCAATATCATGGCTTCCCGGACTAGTGTTGGGGAGGAACATGGATCTATGGTGGTGATCCTCCCAAATGAGCTCATCCATATTCATGATCTCTATAATGGACTCATCGGAGGGAAAATTATTGGAGAGATAGTCTAGAATCGAAAGAGAAGGTTCAAACCAGTACGGCAAATGGTAAGGATCTTAAGCCACTAGATGAAGGTCATAAATGTGATCATCAAAAAAGGTTTGAATGGTGTCATACATAGCTTCATGAGGACTCAACAACATTTTTTCCCTTAGGCTCATAATCAAATGAGGCGATCATATGTACTGTCACGGTATCCGTGCTAGGAAGAGTAGATGGAAAAATCCCCATAAGGGATGAATCCTTCAACATGCCTACCCGAATCGACTGGTAAGGAGGAGGGGACTGACCTAACATGGGGATGTTATTAGCCATGGAGGTAGTAACATCCAGCATATAGAAATCAATTTGATCAATCGTAACAATTCTCCCTAGATGTGGGAATTGGACCGTTCGAAATACTGTTGAAGCAACAGCAGTCATGGCATAGAACCAATTCCTTCCTAGAAGGAGGTTGTAATCTAAAGGGGCATCTACCACTTCTACTTGGATCGAAATGATTTTCCCCCCCAGCTCGACCGCGAGGGATGATATGAGACCATGGGGTTGGAAACCCCATCCATCAAAGGCTTTAAGGGTCTTAGGTGATGTAACAAGCTCGGGAGAGCTAAGAGCTTTCCAGTAAGTCAGAGATAACACCAAGGTTGAAGCTCCTTCATATAGTACCATTTGAAAGACTTTATTTCCCACTACTTTCGTAATGATCTGAAAAGAAAGCTTATACGGTAATCTAGGTTTATAATTCTCAACGTGCAAATGAATCAAGTTAGTGTTATCCGGGTCTAAAGCTCCTAAAGAGGTCAACAAGTTCTTGCGCTGTGTGGGGCAACTTTGGAGTACTTCTAGGGTAGACATGGCAGAAGGTGCCTAAGTGAGATCTTCAACTACATTATAGAATTGAGCAGCTCAAGCATTGGGATTAAAGATAGCCTTCTGAATAGTACTCTTAGGTGGGCACAAAATCATGCCGAGAGTAGGCTTCTCGATAGATAAAGGGACAGTAGACGAGGATTCCGGAGAACTAGTAGAGAGATATTTCCCTGAAGAAGATTGATCTTCTTTATTATTTGTAGGTTTATCATAATTCTGACTTTGAGTTTATAAATGGATGGTATCTGAGGACATCATATGAATTTCCTCCGATGAACTAGAGTTACCTTGGTTAGACATGTGGTCTACTAGCTATTGTTGAGAGGGAAAGGGATCCGTAAGTACTATGGGTGCGGGATTAGACTTCAAAAACTGGGAGATTTTGTCTCGACAAGGACACTCCTTTGAAAAATGGTCAACATCACATAACAGACAGGGATATTTAGCCTTCCTTTTCCTTTTGTCGTTGTCGTTATTGGTTGGTCATGGAGTCTCCTGTTGGTTTCCAGGTTTTTTATTTCTATTTTCTCCTTTCTTTTTATTACCCGAGGTTTGAGTACTTTGAATGGAATTGACCTTGGTGGAAACCTTAGGAGTCGAAGGAGTAGCAGTTTGGGTTTGCATGGTAGTTTTCGTTGTGGATGGGGACTGGATTGAACCAACAATCCCATCAACAGGTACTTCTGCTAGTGGCTTGGAAGGGTCAGTGCTGGGGCAAGGAGCTTGAGGAATCAGGTCATAAAGAGTTCCAGACTAGGAATAGACAAACTATAGGTACTGATCCTGACTAATAACCTGCTCTTCAGTAACGGCACCACCCATAGCCACATCTCAAGAAATAGGAGGAAACAAGGACTTACTGAACCAATCAGCTAGCAACTGATCCGGAATAGGGGCCTTAATAAGCCTTCTCTACCTTCTCCATTCATGAATATGATTGGAAATGTGGGTGGAGGTATTCTGTTGCAGAGAAGTTAAAAGATCAGTGCCCATTTCATAACGAATAGGGAGCTGAAAGTGTGTAAGGAACACGGTTTCCAACGAGCCAAAATCCACAAACGAATGTTGTGGGAGTTCAATGTACCACTTCGTGGCTGTACTGGTCAAATTTTGTTGAAAGATTCATAACCGGACGAAATCATCCATGAGGGAGTTCGAAGAACACCATAAATGAAAACTCATAACATGGTTCTTTGAATTGTCTCCCTGCTTTCCATCGAATTTCAGAATATCCAATGGTAACTTTACCGGAATGGGAGGCCACAAGGGATTGTCTCGAATGGGATCATTAATCAACTTAGACAGATCCGGTAAGTCCAAAGTTGCTAGGAAAGGTAACTGTCAGTTGGGTTGCACATACTGGTAATATTGATATGGCATATAATTACTAGTAGGACCATAGGTAGACTAATAAATAGGTTGTTGTGAGGAAGAACCACCAAAATATTCACCCATGGGGGGTTGATTTCCAAAATTAGGATCACTAGGACCACCAGGGCCTCCAAGAGGAGGACCGCCAAGGTCACCGGGACCACTGGGACCACCAAGACCACCAGGACCACCAGGAGGTGGACCACCAGACCCTCCAAGAGGTGGTAAACCTCCAGAGCCACCAAAACCACTAGGTAGAGGGCCACCATACCCTCTAGATCCAAAAGGAGAAAAGCCACTAGGTCCCCTAGGACCACTAGGAGCACCAAGACCATAAGGAGGAAAGTTTCCAGATCCTTCGGGACCATTAGGTCCCCCAGGGGGAGGACCTCCATATGGTGTTCCTCCCGCACCTCCCGCAGTATGTATAGGTATCCCTCCCATAGCTGGCATGTAAGACTATTTGGGTTGCCCCCATGACATAAAAGTGTTACTAGGGTATGGAATTCCAATATAAGGCATTCCTATAGGATTATATGGGTGATTACCTACAGGAATTTAATAACCATAACCTCTAGAAGACTAAATGATTACAGGTTGTGCCCCCAAGGGCTAACCTAAACTAGATGGGGGATTTACCACATTAGTATGGGTGGGAGGGACAAAAACTGTAGATGATTCTATGTTAGAGGGCTGCCTTTGACTAGGTAAATTTCTAGCATCAGATAACGTAGGTCGTGCTGGGGGTTTCCCCCCGGCATTAGAAGGTACTGACGAAACATGAATTGAAGGTTGGTTTAACGTCCCTGACCCTTCGACTTGCAAAGAATATGCTACTAACACCAATCATATGGGAAAACAGCCCCATGAACATGAATAGGGATAAATGCTGAAATTAAAAGCTTAACATAATACATACTAAGATGCGTAAAACATACAAGGATACATAGTTACTCAACATTCAGTGGAAGCAAACATACACATTCCAGCATTCAACATGTTCATCATAATTCATGAAACAATATATATAATTGTAGAGATGAAATAGTCAGGAACACTTATCTTTTAATGAATAACTTGTCCTGCAACCAGCTACGTCACTGCAATGTTCTGCCCAACCATAGGCCAGCATGCTCATCAATCTGTCAGCAACACTGCCACCCTTGAGCTGGGCATGATTCCTCAAGGAATAAGGGTCAATGCAGGCTTGCACATAGCCAAGGTACACAAAACAGCCAAACCCACACAGTAGGGTTTTACCAAGTCATCAAGGAGCTAGGAAAGGATAAATGCTAAGCTGGTGGCCTCAACACTAGTCTTCTCAAGCATACCCAACCTCTAATCCCACTCTCAATAGTCCGAAGACCAACCACTGCATAGCGCAGCAAAACAATCCCTTCACAGCTCTATGAAGAAGGAAAAGACAATCGAGTGACAATCCCAAAGAAAAGATGAAACACAGTTCAGGTCTAACCACACTCCAGAGTTGTTCTTGGCCCTAGCGTGGCCAAAAAAACTTAGTAACAATCCCCAGAAGGTGTCTGCTGCCTCAGCAACCAAGAAGCAATGCAAAACCAGGGTGAATCGACAGCCCAAACTCATAATGAAAACTATGGCAACCTTACACAGTCCCAAAACAAGGGAGAAGTCTGATTCTCAATCTTGGACAAAAGGAGTACATAAATGCAGACCACAATCTGATGAGGAAACGACGATAACCTTACACAGTCTGCAGTTGGGGTAGAAGCAGAACTCCCAGCATAGACATGGGAGGACTCAACCAAAGGATGTGGAAATCAATGGTCGTCCAACATCTAAAAGCCCACAGTGATTCTTCACAGTCTGGCCATGGTGGAGGAAAAAAACGCCGACTCCATGCGTGAGGAATATTAATCGGCCCCCTCATGTGCGTCCCAGCGTAAATGATGTCCTCCGCATCCCCACTGGCTGATTCATCTTTACTTGCTCAATTTCCTTTGAGTCTTCATGCATGGACTGTTTCTTAACAGTTCGCTTGGACGAATGTCCCATCACTGATCCACCTTCCTTTCCCTTGCTGATTGCTCCCAGAAGGATTTTCACCTCCCTTTGCAAACCAATAGAGTCTTGCAAAATCTAGTGGTTCATTTCATTCTGCCTTTTCTATACCTTGAGCATCTCCCCAAGATTTTCTTGGGTCTTGGCAATCATTTGAAGGAGACTTCTAGCCAAGTCCAGCAACTTTTGATCTGCTGCCATGATCAATGTGCACCACCGGGTTTCACTTTTCTCACCTATGAAATGAATCATT
Organism: Pseudotsuga menziesii; assembly: GCA_001517045.1. Taxonomy (NCBI): domain Eukaryota; kingdom Viridiplantae; phylum Streptophyta; class Pinopsida; order Pinales; family Pinaceae; genus Pseudotsuga; species Pseudotsuga menziesii. The sequence goes on from LPNX010040712.1 coordinate 165,807, forward strand.
GAAATTCTATCAGACCAAAGCATAATATAGACATTAAATTCAGTCAATTAATTACCCAATTGGCATGACATTCCAAGTCTCATCAAGGAAACTTTCATATTTTCCATGCCTTTTAAACAGGCACACGAGCTCATTCATTTCTTGGGAAAGGAATTAACTATTCTAGCATTCACAATTTACTTTAGAAAATACACACATTCCATTTTCAGTCATGCATGCATTCAACAATATTTTGTTTTCACAATGCATAAATATATATAATTAAAAGGGCAAGAGAGAGCAACAAGAGTTTTTTTTCCTCTTTGCTTTGTTCCATCCTGGAACCCACACCATCGTTTTGGCTTTTCATGCTCTCAGCCTCTTTCAATTCACCGTGAATGTTGGACCAATCCCTCTTGGTCATGAAACTTAGTGTCTCCGGTCTATCCCAGACCTCTAAACCATGTAGCCTCCCCACATGGTTTCCTCGGCTGCTAGGAACTTCACGGTCTCACTAGCACCTTTTTCATTACCACTCATTCCTAGATCTCCAGGACAGTCACATGTCCACATGCACCCCTAGGATGCTCTCATAGTCCTCACTCCCAGCGATACCTATATCCAAACATTGAATAAATTCACATGTTTAGTTTATTCTCATCGGTTTTATCTCTAGAAAAAGAGCTTAAAACACCATAACCAATCATATACACATGTATATTCATAAGCAAAATAGTCCAATACTTATCTGTATTGTGCATTTCCTTGTTGGTCCACATGATCCTGCTTCACTTTGCAAGCCTTGGGATCACCTATGGACTTGGATGTTAGGTCAGCACACAAGCTGCTCCACAACATCAAATAATTCATGTCCAACCAGTACACCCTCATGTCGATTGGGCTTGGAACTTTACCATGACCATTTCCAGGTCCAGGATCTACAATGGATCCCCAGGAATATAACAAACCAACATACACTTATACCAACATACACTTATATCAACAATAATACATACACTTATATCAACAATAATGCACACTTATATCAACAATAACCCTTACTCCGCAACCCCTCACAGCAACCGTTTTCCTTTTCTCTTTAGGGTGCAACACTCAACTGCATCTATTTAGCCTGACAAGCTAAGCAATATAAGCAAACTCATCAGCGTTATTGCTCTAAAATTGTAATCATATTTCATATCATTCACTATCAAGTATTGAGACACCAGGAGTGCATCCACTCCCTAGGGTGTAGTAAGTATTGAAAACCCTTTCATGACTCGACATCGAAAAAGTGTGCACCCTTTCCTGGTGTGTGCCATGTAGGCCCTATTCATACTCAAGCAATCGGTCATCATGGAAATAAAATCAAAACATGTTTTGCATATGGAATTTTAATAATTTGACATGCATATTCTTAGCAAGGGTCACTAAACACTTATCCATTTGCCGACGTAGTATTCCTTCATTAAGGAGGAATGGGGCTCCCTTCTCTGAGTTGACAGTCCCTCGGTTAGCCATCCCAACTCCTTTTTACATTTCATATCCACACATGGCTTACCGACATAATCTATACCATCTCACTCATGTTGCTTACCAAACATGTAGTGCAGATCAGACATTTCCAAAATGTCTAATGGAGTTTCACCCGCAACCCATTTCCAAGGTAAGGGAAAACCTTCCCATGAAGTTTGGCTCCTGCAGGCCATCACACATGATATTCCTGCAGTGTGTACCCCTGTGACATTCATGAAATAGCCAAACAGTCAATCATTATCTGATAATACAATCCAAATTGATTGTTCCATAACCAAGCAATGACATTAGTGATTAAATTCAATAAGAATTTGCAATTCTGTCTACTACAGAAACTGATTTGCTTAGCAATGGGGTGATCTTCATTTGTGGGTCTCTTGTAAGTAGCACCACTATGCCCATTATAATTTTATGCTTCTAGCATAATATGAATACCCACTTACAATGCGTCCTCCTGATACAATCAACTATTTTCACAGCCATGAAACTCTTCTCATAAGATTTAGCTCTTTCACATGGTAGATTCTGGCATTTGTCATGGTCTTACTCTCATTGCAATGCTATAAATAATCTACCTGAAACCTGAGCTTCAATCAACCAAACACTTGGTAAGTCTGGATTCATATAACCTTTTCATTGCTGCAACCATCACTGAATCATTTTCAGAATTTATAAAATTCAAATACTTGTAGCTATTAATCACATCAATATTACCAAAACTCATTTACTTCACGCAATCATCATCATATTAACATTTGTAAGGTATAGTCACATCATTCATGCAATTAAATGAAATGTTTAGATACTCCTTACTTCACAAGCGTATCATTTGTACCACCTTGCTCTTCCATAGAGCATTTCCGGCAGCCAATTTATCATGACTATCCTCTTTATGCACTTACTATCCTACATTCATAATATCCTTTGAAATGGTTCCTAAATTGTCATCAATTTATCATTTCAGCCATTAGTTATTCATAATATCACATGCACTCATCTCAATGCATTCATGCAATGCATCACAACATTTGCACCTATACTTATGCAATCAGTCCCTCACTCTCTTCATATGCATCCATTCAATGCATGACTACAATATTCATAAAATATTTTTAATGCATATCCATTCAATGCTATCTTGCATTGATTCAGGAATACTATGCATGCAACAACCATGTATGGCCTAACCATGACTACTTCATATAGAATACATTACTACAATCAATATCATCAGTACTTACTTTACTTGGGCTACTAAGCTATATACAGGCATGACACATTTATATATGTATGTAGTATAACATTCAAATATCCATATGGTATGAGGTCTCTTACCTTTACCACTCCATGGAATTTGTCATAATCAAAATCTTACCTTCATGGGTCCTACTTACACCCTTGGCATGACCAATTTGGTTGGTCCTTTGTAGGATATTGCATAATTTTCCCACCAACTTTTGTTTATGGAATTTTTTCCACATCCCTTTCTCCAGAGGGTTGCTAGTCACATTCGTCAACATCAGCAACATATTCAACCAGGCCCATGTTTTCGTTGGTTTTTTTTTCCACTAATGCCAACACCAATGCAATAACTATCATTAGTGGTTCAGTATAGATGTATAATCCTCAATATCCTATGTATACAAAGCATATCCTCATGCATTTCATGGATAAAACTTAGGAAATGTAGTTATAATCAGCAAGATAGGGTTTAAGGAAACTTCCTTTTTCAAGTCCCACATCCTTGCATGGAACTCCTCTTCCACACAACAGCTGGTTTGACTCCATAGTCTTGCTACCACCGGGCATGCAATTCCTGGATTTGTCCATATTGATAGCAGCAGCCATCATTAGCACTTTTCTGCTCCATACTCAGATTCTGGTGACCTTCCCTTGTTCCCTACTGGATAAGCTTTCCAACGCCTATCCACATGCTTCATTCTGACCTTGGGTGTGAAAACCGCACCACTTCTAAAAATGAAGATTTTCACCAATTTTAGGAAAAACACACAATTGCATTTTGGTCTGGAATGCTAACTTCAGCCACCTAGGATTTTCTTCTCCTTTTCAGCCTTGAAGCTGCTAAAATACTATTGAGAATTTCATTGAAAACCCCCTGAAATATCTGAAAAATCCCACTTGAAAACTCCAAATTTTCTTTTGTTAAATCGGGTCTCTTCCCAACTATCATTCCGACGTTTCGGTAGTCAGAACGACTAATTTCCTCCACTGCTCATCGGCGGCCATACAGCTAACCCTTTCCACAGTTTATCTACGCTTCTGGACTTTATCTGCAATGCTAAAGGCTATCCCTTGGCAGTCAAACAATTAACGTTTTCTACCATTTCGGGTTTGTAGTTATCTAATCTTCTAATCTTTATTGGCGATTAGAACTCCTTAATCCTGGTGCTGCATCGGTGATGCCAAGTACTGTTCATCGTTGGTCAAACAACTAACGTCTTCTGCTATTTTGGATCTCCATCCATCCAAGCTTCTACGTCCTTTATCAGCGCTGCAAAATCAATCATCAGCAATCGAATCCTCTACCTGTCGGATGGCTATTTCTCTAAGCTTCCGACACTTCAGTGGTCTGATCTTCATCTTTCATCCGACACTCATCGACGGTCTAAGCAATTAAATTTTTCTGATGTTTTGGGCTGATCCTCCTCTGACTTTCGACGTATCGGCGGACTGATCCTCTAATTTTATCCGACATGTCGGTGGTCCAATCCTCTAAACTTTTCCAATGTTTTCTGTACTTAGAAAAAAAATTGGAAATTTTTCTTCTTCCTTCTGCCGCTGCATCGGCTGCTCGATCGTCTAAATTTTTCCTATGCATCGACAAACCAAACAACTAGCTTCTCCCGACCTATCGACGATCCGTTCAACTGACTTCCTTCGATGTATCGGCAATCCAATCTTCTAATTTCTTTCGATGGTTATAGCACTTTGACAAAAAAATTCTTTCCTTGTCTATCGCCACGTCAGCTCCTCAAACAACTAACCTTCATCGATGTTTCGGCAATCTTCAGAAGATCTCCATTGAAACTGTGGCTCTGCCTTCAACTATTTTTTGCCGAAACCTTCTCTTCTCTTCTGCTGTTGCATCGAAAACCTCATTCTCTAATTATTGGTGATACAATCTTCTATTTTTCTCCTATACTTGCCACTGCATCGGCTGCTCAAACAGTTAAATTTCGCCGACGGTTTCCATACTTAGAGGAATTTTCAAATTTTCAAAATTTTCAAAATGTTTCTCTTTCTACTTTCTTCTACCGATGTATCAGCACCCTCAACATCTATTTTCTGCTGACATCTTGGCGGCCTTCAAGAGATCCTTGCCACAACTACGGCTCTTCCTTCAACTAAATTGAGCCGGCATTTCGGCGGTCTTAGGCTGATCTCTGCCGAAACTGTAGCTCCACCTTCCACTATCCTCCGCCAAAAGCCGATGAATACTTAGAATATTTTTAAGCAATTTCTTCCTCCATTATCGTATCATTGGTGGTTCCCCCATCTATACTTTGCCGACGTTTTGATGGTCTTATAGTTATCTCTGCCATCGTTTTGGCTGGTCAATCCACTAAATTTCTCTGATCTGCTTCACTATTCTTCGCCGCTCCAAATAGCTGATTTTCACCGATGATTTCAACACTTAAACGAAATTTTGAAACTTTCTTCTTCTGTCAACGAAAACTTTCTCTATCTTCTGCAGACTCTGTTGGCTCCATAATCCAGTAACACCTCGGCATCGGTCAGTGGAAGACTAAAGCAAGGGCGGGTTAGTTCGATCAGCAGCCACAATGGTGGCTCATCATCTTCGATCCTTTCCCAATCGGCGATCCAATATGCTAATGCTTTCTGATCGGTGAACTGATTTTGACTGCCATCAGCAATCGAAGCTTCTCCCTGTCGGAAGACTAGTGCTCTAGGATTCTGCAATGGTGGATGCATGGAACACTATCCATCGGAAGCATTGTGGTCTAGCCATCTGCAATGGTGGGCGCTCAATCGGCTAAGTATTGGTGATCCATCCTTCTAGGTGTTTCGATGTGCCGACAGCCAAAACACTTAGAAAATTTCCACAATTTTTCTTCCAACTGTCCTCCGTCGGGTGTGCTTCCGTCTAGCTCTCCGTTGCATCGGAAGTCCGTCCCACTAAGTTTTTTGATGAACTGACAGTTCCAACACTTGGACAAATTTTGTGAATTTTCCAGTCATTCACTGATTTCTTCTGGGCAGAAGGCAACATGCCTCTGCTAACTATTCCTCATGTCCCTCTAAGGCCCAATTGCTGCAACATACACTCTATCATTGCACCTTCATAGGCCATTCAGGCCCATGCTGCAACCCTTGCTCTGATACCACTCTGTAATGTCCCCAACCCTCCGACTGGTGAAGAAGATGCTACTAACACCAATCATACAGGAAAACAGCCCCATGAACATGAACAGGGATAAATGATGAAATTAAAAGCTTAACATAATACATACTAAGATGCATAAAACATACAAGGATACATAGTTACTCAACATTCAATGGAAGCAAACATACACATTCCAGCATTCAACATGTTCATCATAATTCATGAAACAATAGATATAATTGCAGAGATGAAATAGTCAGGAGCACTTATCTTTTAATGAAGAACTCGCCCCATAACCAGATACATCACTACAACATTCCACCCAACCATAGGCCAGCATGCTCATCAATCTCTCAAAAATAATGCCACCCCTGAGCTGGGCATGATTCCTCAAGGAATAAGGGTCAATGCAGGCTTGCACATAGCCAAGGTACACAAAACAACCAAACTCACACAGTAGGGTCATCAAGGAGCTAGGAAAGGCTAAATGCTAAGCTGGTGGCCTCAACACTACTCTTCTCAAGCATACCCAGCCTCTAATCCCACTCTCAATAGTCCGAAGACCAACCAATACATACCGCAGCAAAACAATCCCTTCACAGCTCTGTGAAGAAGGCAAAGACAACCGAGTGACAATCCCAAACAAAAGATGAAACACAGTTCAATTCCGACCACACTCCAGAGTTGTTCTTAGCCCTAGCATGGCCAAAACAACTCAGCAACAATCCCCAGAAGGCGTCTGCTGCCTCAGCAACTGAGAAGCAACCCAAAACCAGGGTGAATCGACAGCACAAACTCACAATTAAAACTATGGCAACCTTACACAGTCCCAAAACAGGGGAGAAGTCTGATTCTCAATCTTGGGCAAAAGGAGGGCATAAACGCAGACCACAATCTGATGAGGAAACAACAAGAACCTTACACAGTCCGTAGTTGGGGCAGAAGTAGAACTCCCAGCATAGACATGGGAGGACTCAACCAACGGATGTGGAAATCAATGACTGTCCAACATCTAAAAGCCCACAATGATTCTTCATAGTCCTGCCATGGTGGAGGAAAAAAACGCTAACTCCATGCATGAGGAAGATTAACCGCCCCCCTCCTGCGCGTCCCTATGGGAGAGTGAACCCACAATGGAGAGAATGGCCTCCTAGAGAGAATGGCGGTGGTGGTTTTTGCTTGCCAACATGAGGTCAACCTGCTGGTGGAGTGTGCGTGTGGGAAAGGACTGACAGTCCTACCACACTCCACTCCCAGCCATAATTGCCTCAACTACTCAACAAAACATTAAAGAGGTGGTTGAATGATACAAGGGAAGGTGGAAAAAATAAACAGGGTGATGACATGTAGCATTTTCCCCCATGACTCAAGGTTCATCATTCCCCCCCCCCCTTATCCTTTGGAATCATGCCCTTTTCATTTTAACGTTGCATCGTCGTAGCTGGCTGTAGGTTTATTTTAATTGATGTGCGTATTTACATGATGCCAAACTATAATGTGCCAGATAGCACGATATACCATTGGAAACTATCCCTATTGCCGAAACATACACAACCAAATCAATGGTGGGGATTTTTCCTTTATCTCCTCACCACGATTAATTACATTATATACATCATGCAAACGAGATCAAAACCGAGGTATTACAGTTGGGCCCTAGGTGTAGAAGACCTAAGAAGATTTGGAACAGACATAACATGAGAGGTGAGAGGGGTGGTAAATTGACCTGGGTTGTGGGTTGTTAATGGATGATCTATAATCGGTTCAATGGGTCTCATAGAATTGGCCAGTGAACGATATCCCACAGGAAGAGATGTGGAACATACTGGTGTAGAGCCTAATAGGTCATCAATCTGCTTTTCTACCTCCTTTACATAGAGAATAGCAGCACGGTATTTCCTGCGTTCTTCTTCATCATCATGAGTACTTACATGGGTTCCAAATGAGGCAATGGCCTGTCCTATAGGTGTCTCCCAAAAAGGAGCATTGGGACCAAAGTCCAGACAGGTTGTATCATCAACATGACCTTCTAAGGGAGAATGGAACGATGAATTTTCTCGAGAAGGTTGTTGGACCAAGGGAGGCGAGTGTGAAGAATATGGTACTCCACTTTCCACCACCACATTATCTCCCACTTGGGAGGTGGTAGAAACTCCTTGGTTGATAGCTTCCATTGTATTTTCTCCTAAAACAGGAATAAAATTGGGTTTCAAGCCCCGTACTCTCCTGGACTGTCTTAACTCAGCCAGTTTGTACAGTTCCTATCTAACCTAGGGCTTGAAAATCTAGAAAAAAACACACCAAAAGACTTCCCTACACAAACTATAGGTCAAAACAAGCAGACTTAAAATGGTAGGAGGAGTTCAAAAGTTAGGTCTCTCACTAGGATTGTCAAGAAGGTGCCACTCGCAATATATCTCAAGGGTACGTGTGTAGTAATCTCCCCGAATGTTGTTTTCAGTGTATGGCTCCAAACAAGATGGCCAAAGGGCTTTTCTCAGATAGATAAGGTACCCTAGTGGGGTCTCCCGATATAGTCAAGGTATGTGGGAGATCGAATCGGTAGTAGTACTATCTAATGCATAACTATACATAAGGGGCCTTCCGATATACAATCAAGTATGTGAAGTACCTTTCTATATACCTCAAGGGTACGTGAAAGGTCGTTCGATATACCAATGATACATGGAAGAACTGTGCTATTACGGAGAGAAATTCCTATGGCTTGGGGTACCACAACAGATAACTTGACTCCAGAAATCAATATTTTCCAATATGCAATAGAAATTAAATGTCTAACACTAAAGGATCAGACCTCATACCTTATTCAGGACGGTTGAAGTAGATCCCCGTTGAGTTTTCCAACTTCAGCTTGAATTGATAAATTAATTCCTCAACAACAAGTAAACAATACAAGCATACTATATATCATGGTGTTAGATCTATTCTAGCATATATAATCAACAATGTATAAGCATTTGAAATAATCCCATGGATAAAATATTCATTCAACACATATTATTGGATAGGAAAATATATTTCTACTAATATAAATCAGAGATTACAATAGATACAACCTCTAACGACACATCTGCGAACCGGAGAAACTAAATCCCCCACTTGGGCCTCCACTACCTCAATCCTCCATCTCTCGATAGCAAGCTCACAAGAAAAAGGAAAGGATGGGAAGAACACACTAGTGCTTCAAGGGACAAAGGGATGTAGACTCAAGCATAAGTTCCGGCAACAATGGACTATATTTTCTTTGCTCTCAATTCTCTCATATGCCTTCAATGTACCGTAGAGTTCCTTATATAGCTTTTCAAAGGGGTAATGAAAGGTCGAATCCGAGTGATCTCAAGGCATAGGGAAGGCTAGGAGTCAAGTGAGTCGGATCCATGTCAAGGAAAACTCCAAAAGGATTTGGATTTTGTACACATCCCGATGTACGCAGTTTTAGGGGTCAAACCCGCGTATATACGCGATTAATGGTTTAAAAGTCACGTGTATCATTTTTCAAATGTTTTTAGGGATGATCAAGGAAACATCAAAGGACAAAAAATGGTCCAAGGGGTCTAAGGAGTCTGCAGTGGGGTAGGGGAAGGCCATACAAAGTGTGATTCACCTGGAATGGTAAAATCACCCTGGAGGGGGGCCTGTTCCACCTGAATCACATCCCAATTTATCACATGGTTAGGATCATGTACATATTTCTTAAGCAAAGAAACATGGAAAACATTATGAGCTCTAGTACTAGCAAGCAATGCAAGTCTATATGCAACATGCCCTATTCTTTCAAGCACTTCAAAAGGCCCACAATATCTAGGCGACAGCTTGGCACAACTTCCAAGCTTCAAAGAAATCTTCTTTGCTTTCACTCTGAGGTAAACATGATCCCCAACACTGAATTATCTGTTCATCCTATGCTTATCTGCATATCTTTTCTATCTGTCCCGTGTTGCTTTCAGATTCTACCTAATCTTTACAACCTCTTTCTTCATTTCCTTGAGCAACTCTGGTCCAAGAACAACTCTGTTCACTGGGTTATCCCAAGTCACTGGTGTCCTACACCTTCTTCCATAGAAATCTTCGTATGGACTCATCCCCAAGGATGCCTGCTATCCATTGTTGTAAGAAAACTATACCAAGTGTAAGTAATCTTCCCACTTGGTTGGTTTGTTCATCACATACATGCAAAGCATATCTTCAAGCACCTAATTAACTCTTTCTGTCTTCCCATCTGTCTGAGGGTGGTAGGCAGTGCTGAAGTTTAGCTTTGTTCCCAAATCTGCAAACAACCCCTTCCAAAAATTGGAAGTGAACTTGACATCTCTATTAGAAACTATTGCTTTCAGCAATCCATGCAATTTGAAAATCTCCTTCATGAAGACCTTTGCAATGTCATTAGTCTTGTGCATAGACTTCACTGGTATAAATGTGTTGCTTTTGTCAACTTGTCTACCACAACCATGATGGAATCATGTTGTCTCCAAGTCATCAGCAATCTTGTAATAAAATCCATGGAAATAACTTCCAATTTCCATTCTGGGATTGGCAAAGGCTACAACAAACCTGCTAGATGTTGATACTCAACCTTTACCTGTTGACATTTCATGCACCTTGAAATGTATTCATCCATGTCCTTTTTCATTCCTGGCAAAAAGTACTACTTTCTAGCTGTAGCAATTGTCTTTTGGTACCCCAGGTGAACAGAATATGGAGCTTGATGGATTTCATCTATAACAACTCTCCTCAAATTTGCTACATTCGGAATATAAATTCTTCCTTTATAAGTGAGAAGTCCATCTTCTTCCAATTTATATCCCTCATACTTCTTCTCAAGACTTTACTGCTGCAATTTGTATTTTACCTATTCATACAATTCATCTTTGGCAACATGATTAACAATCTGTTGCCTCAAATATGATTGGAAAATACTAAGAGATGCCACATGCATTTCCTGTACCTTCCTGCTGAGTGCATCAGCTACCTTGCTTTCTTTTCCTTTTATGTGCTTGGTTTCGAAATCAAACTCACATAAAAATTCCAGCCATCTCCCTTGCCTAGAATTCAGAGTAGGCTGATCAAACAAATACTTGAGTCCACAGTGATCTGTTCTAAGTTCAAATCTTCTACCCATCAAGTAATGTCTCCACATCTTGAGAGCATGTACTATGGCTGCAAGCTATAGATCATGAGTGGCATAGTTCTTCTCATGCTCTTTCAACTTTCTTGACTCATAATATATCATGTAGTTGTACTACATAAGGACTCCTCCAAGGCCTTGTCTGCATGCATTGGTACATACCAAAAAATCTTTCTTTGGGTCTGCAACCTTCAATACTAGTGCACTGGTGAGAATATTCTTCAATCGCTGGAAGCTTTCTTCACACTTCAAATTCCATTCGAACTTTGCTCCCTTCTTTTGCAAAGAAGTGATGGCATGTGCAACCTTGGAAAATCCTTGAATGAATCTCCTGTAGTATCCTACAAGTCCCATAAAATATCTTACATCAGTCACATTTCTTGGAGTAGGCCAATTCATAATGGCTTCGATCTTCTTAGGCTCTACTCATATACCCTCTTCTGAGATAATGTGACCCTATTACTGAATTCTATCTCTATAGAAGTCACACTTGCTCAGTTTTTCATATAGCTAATGTTCCCTGAGAACTTGCAATGTCAATCTCAAATGCTCTTCATGCTCTTCTTCATTCTTGGAATAAACAAGAATGTCATCAAGGAAAACAAGAACAAAATTGTCCAAATACTTACTGAAGACATTGTTCATACGTCAAATAAATGTAACTGGTGCATTTGTGAGACCAAATGGTACCACTACAAACTCATTATGTCCATACCTTGTCCTGAAGGATGTCTTATGAATGTCTTCATCCTTGATTCTCATCTGATGGTAACTAGACCTCAAGTCAATCTTGAAAAATACCCTTGCTCCTATCATTTGATCAACGAGGTCATCAATCCTAGGCAAACGATATTTATTATTCACAATAACCTTGTTCAACTATCAGTAATCAATACCTAACCTGAGTGTACCATCTTTCTTCTTCACAAACAGAATTGGTGCTCCCCAAGGAGACACACTCGATCAGATATACTTCTTTTCCAACAACTCTTGCAGTTGCATCTTCAACTCTAGCATCTCCGGTGTACTCATCCTGTACGGTGTCTTGGACACTGGTGCTGCTCCTGGCACAAGTTCAATGGTGAAATCAATGTCCCTCTTTACAGGAAGCCTTGGAATCTCATTAGGAAACACATCCTTGATTTCCTATAACACCTGATAGTCCTCCAACCTAGGAGTCTCATCTCCTATTGGTTTCAAAATATTAGCTGCATACAACTAGAAACCTTTCCTACATAACTTCTTCAATTGCATTGCTGAAACCTGTCTTACTAAAATTACCTTCGGAATACCTTTCACAACTACTGGGTTTCCTTCTTCATTCATGATTCAAAAGTCTTGTTATAACAGTCGAGATTTACTCGATGAGCTTCTAACCAATCCATTCCAATGAGAACATCATAGGAACCAAGCGGTAGCACACTCAAATCTACACAAGTGATCAATCCATTCATAACCAATGGAAATTTCTCTACCACTTCACTAACCTTTCTCTTAGTCCCCGTGGCTAGCTGAACTAACCAAGATTTCCTATGCTTTACCTTCTTAAAATCACAAATCTTCACTACTCTAGGAGTGATGTAACTGTGAGTGGAACCAGGGTCAATCAAAATAGAAATAGATTGTTCAACAATCTTACCTGCAACTTCAACCACAGTTGACTGATGATCTACCTGGCGGTCCTCCAGGGATGCATAAATTCTAGGGACGGCCCTTGCTACTTGACCCGCTATTTCTGCTTCCTGCATGTTGGAAGCTGGTGTTACGGAGAGAAATTCCTATGGCTTAGGGTACCACAACAGACAGCTTGACTCTAGAAATCAATCCTTTTCAATATGTAATAGAAATTAAATATATAACACTAAAGTATCAGACCTCGTACCTTATTCCAGACACTTGACGTAGATCCCCGTTGAGCTTTCCAACTTCAACTTAAATTGATAGATTACCTCCTCAACAACAAGTAAAAAATACAAGCATACTATATATATTGGTGTTAGATCTATTCTAGCATATATAATCAACAATGTATAAGCATTTGAAAACATCCATGGATAAAATATTCATTCAAACATACATTATTGGACAAAAAAAAATATTTCTATTAATATAAAACAATAGATTATAATGGATACAACCTCTGTTGGCACGTCTGTGAATCAGAGAAACTGAATCCCCTACTTGGGCCTCCACCACCTAAATCCTCCATCTCTCAATAGCAAGCTCACAAGCAAAAGACAAGCTTGGGAAGAACACAAAAGTGCTCCAAGGAACAAAGGGATGCAGACTCAAGCATAAGTTCTGGCAACAATGGACTATAGTTTAGTTGCTCTCAATCCTCTCATATGCCTTCAATGTACCATAGAGTTCCTTATATATATTTTCAAAGGGGTAATGAAAGGTCGAATCTAAGTGATCTCAAGGCATAGGGAAGGCCAGGAGTCAAGTGAGTCGGAACCATGTCAAGGAAAACTCCAAAAGGATTTGGATTATGCACACACCCTGATGTACGTGGTTTTAGCGGTCAAACCCGCGTATACACACGATTAAGGGTTTAAAAGTTGCGTGTACTAATTTTCACATGTTTTTAGGGATGGTCAAGGAAACATCAAAGGACAAAAAATGGTCCAAGGGGTCAAAGGAGTCTGCAGAGGTACAGGGGAAGGCCATACAAGTGTGATTCATCTAGAGTGGTAAAATCAGCTATAACAGCTAGTCTTGCATTTTCATTCTCAAGTGGAAAATATTTGTGCAAGTGAGGTGCTTCACATTTCCAACATTTTAGTGGACCTTTATTCTGATGTGGCTCTTTAGGCTTTCCACCTGTCACTCCAACTGGATTGCTCACGGCTTGGGATGGCTGCTTCTGCTGATTTCTAAATCTAGAAGGTTTGAAACCTTTCCTTCTTTGGTCAAACTTCTCATTCTTCTTGTCCTTCCATGCCTTATGGTAATCAATTTTACCTTTGCTTTGCTCATAGCAATACTCAGCCTTTCTTATGGCTTCATTGAGATTTCTCGGCTCATAGAACTCAATTCTATCTTTGTAAGCTTGAGGCAATCCACTTAGAAACTGCTGGATCTTCACTTTTTCATCTCCGATGTACCGAACATACGTCAACAATTCCAAGAATTTATTTGCATATTCATCCATGGTCTGTTGTCCCAATCTCAGCTCATGGAACTCCTTAATCTTGTCATCGTAATACCTGTCAGAGAGGTATTTCTACCTGAAATACTTCTTGAACTATTTCCACTTCAGTTTTTTTTCACAGATATTCTTTACTTGCTTGAAGTGTTCCCACCAAATGGGTGCCCTTCCATTCAGATTGAATATGGAAACCCTTTCCTTCATGTTTCCTGAATAATCCCGCACTTGAAAGTACTTCTTTATCCCAAGAATCCAAGCTTCATCTTCTTGTCCTATCTTTATCTCACCATCAAATGTAGGAGGTTTATCTTTCCTAAATTCATCTTGAGAGCAATCCTTATGGTGCCTTCTTCTTTTATTTTTATGAGAAGATGAACTTGTATCTCTGCTGGATTCTTTAGAATCAGATGATCCACTAGAATTTATTCTCCTTCTCCTAGTGCTACTCTTACTACCTTCCGGTCTTGATGTACCTCGTCCAGAATCTATCTTTTTCTACAAGTCTGTCAAACTCTGCAATATGTAAGCATTCAACTTATGTTTCTCTTCCTGGGCTTTAACCAATCTTCTCATGGTGGCTGCAAGTTCGGACGGTGTCCCATAGAATTTCCTTCCATAAGAATCTATGTCATCATTTCCATTATGGACATTTTATCCCATGGCATCTTCTGCACACTCGTACGAATCCCGAGCATCATACCCATCATGGGTTCTTATGACTGAACCACCTCTTGCTTTACCACACTGTTCTTTCTGGAGTGCTGCTCTTGGAATTTTTCTATAATTCTACAATGTGTTAGTAACAAACTGTGAGATGCATATCATTAATATAAAACCAAAACTACTTACCTTCCTCCTTTGGAAATTCATAAACCACAATTTTGCTTAAAACACAAATTTTTTCTCTCTTCCTTTTAAGCCTTGTGACCATGGACAGTCTACTGAAATCTGTTGAAAACCTACTGAAAGATAGTTGAAAACTACTTGAAAAAACACTAGAAATTCTCTCGAAAACACCAACTTCCTTTTGGCCCAGTCAAACCTCCTCCCAACTATCTTTCTGATACCTCGGTGGTCAAAACACCTAATTCAGCGGCAGTTTGTTTCCTTATTCCTTCCCGGCGTTTCGGTGGCTAGAATATATAAATGTCTCCACTATATCGGTAGGTTGCTTGTCTATTTCCTTCCACCGTATCAGGCCTGCAATGGTCTATCATTCCACAATGGCGGCCAACAATCCCGTTATAATTTCCGCGGACCAAATATTTGTTGGCAGTCGGAGCGGCACCCTACTGTGGAATTGAACACTTAGTCCTCTAGGCGTCCGCAATGATGGTTCCACAAGTACTAACTCTTCCAATCGTTCGATCTATCATTTCATCAAGTGGTTGGTATCAGCGAGTTAAACCTAATAATTCCGCAGTGTCGGCACTGCCGATCACTATCGCCCCCGTAATTATACATCAAAACTCAGAGCCATTATCCGCTAAACACCTCGGCATTGGCCAGTGGAAGGCTATTGCATCGGCGGAATAGTTCACTCGGCAACTGCAATGGTGGATGTCTGAACAACTAAATCCTTTCGATGATGTTCATCGACGGTTTGATCTCCTATCATTTTCTGATGTTTTCTTCACTTACGCAAATTTTCACAATTTTTCCTTCTTGTCTTCCACCCCGTCGGTTGTCAAGGCAACTATTCGTCGGGTGGAAGGTCCATTACATAGCTGCAATGGCGGACACATCATCAGCTAATTCTTGTCATTGCTCATTGGCGATCAATATCACTGATGTCCATCGATCGTCGATGATATTCTTTCCTCAGAAAATTTTTGAAAACTTTCACTCTGTCGTCGTTGTCGGTGGTTCAACCAACTAATTTTCGGCGATCCTTCACCTTCTCTCGCCGATGTATAGGCTCAACTATCTCTTATCCAACACCAATCAAATCAACTGTTATTTTTCGATCAGCGAGCTGAAACACATTGATCGTCGGTAGTTGGAACTTGTATGCATCGGAGGGTTAGTGCACTAGGATTCTGCAACGACGAGCGCATGAAACCCTAACATCTTCCGATGCTCGATGATTTTGTTACTTAGAGAAAAAAAAAATTAATTTTTTTTTTAAATTTCCGCTGCGTCA
Source organism: Pseudotsuga menziesii (assembly GCA_001517045.1). Classification (NCBI taxonomy): domain Eukaryota; kingdom Viridiplantae; phylum Streptophyta; class Pinopsida; order Pinales; family Pinaceae; genus Pseudotsuga; species Pseudotsuga menziesii. Next base: position 182,128 of record LPNX010040712.1, read on the forward strand.
GTTGTTGGAACATATTCCCTCCACAGCATTGGTGATCAAAGGCTCTATCCATCAGAAGGATAGTCCTCTAGTCATCTGCAATGGCGGCCCTCAATCCGCTAAGCATCAGCTATCCATCTGTCTAAGATTTCCGATGTGCCGATGGCTAAGCACTTAGAAATTTTTCCGAAACCAAGGTTGTTTTTGTGAAAGTTCTCTGATCTTTGCTGGGAAGAAGGTAACCTTCCTCTACTATCTGGTCTTTCATGGCCCATTCAGGTCCATGCTATAACCAGGGCTCTGATACCACACTGTAATGTCCCCGACCCTCTGACCAGCGAAGAGGACACTACTATACATCAAATCATCCTGGGATCTAGCCCCATGAACATGAACATACATATATGTAATGCTGAAGCATGATACTTACAACAACAAACATAATACAAGGCATAATAATTCATATACACAACGGAAGAAAAACATATCAATCAATACTCATACATATACATATCAACATTTAACATGTATATCATCATTCATGAATGGCAAACATAATTGCAGACACAAGTTAGGCAAGAATACTTATCTTATAGATAACTTGTTCTGCAACCAACGACGTCGCTGCAATGTTACACCCAACCATAGGCCCGCGTGCTCTTTAATCTCTCAGCAACGCTACCACCCCTGAGCTGAGCATGATTCCCCAAGGAATAAGGAACTTACACATAGCCAAGGATAACACCACCACAACAGTACATAGTTCAGCCAAGCCAACACAGTTGGGTTTATTAGGCGAACAACAGATTGACCAAGCCAACAAAGTTGGGTTTATCAGGCCATCCAAGAGTTGGGAAAGGCTAAATGCTAAGCTTGTGAGCTCATTGAAGAGATAAGGACACCTACACCAAAACTATTATGACTTCTAGGACACCCACACACACCCAACATAAGGAAATCGGTCCTTTCTCTGCAACGCAGTCCCTCAGACCCTGATTCCCCTCCCAGTGCTATTCAGGGGTTGTGGAGAAGAAATCCATCCTACTAGCTTTGTCTGTGTGGATCCCAAACAAACTAGGTTTATCAAGAACATTAGGCCTTCATCACCACTCTAATGTAGTATGAATACCAACCACTGCATTCATGCAGTAAACCAGCAATGCAAGCTTTAACAGGGGGAAACCATGCATGAGTCGTTCTTGGCCCTATCATGGCCAAAACGACTCAATGGTAACCTACAACTACTCCCAAAACGTGAGAGAGAACACAGCCAATAAAATGTAGGTGAACTCATAGCAATCAAATAGCATGGGGAAAACCACGGCCTTGGCCCAACAATGAAATGACAGCCAAAGTTACTCAGCCCGAAAGTGGAAGAGTAAACAAACTCTCAGCCTGGGCAGAAGTAAACATTCAACCTACATCAGCTAATTCACAAGGGATATTGCAGCCAACAAAATATGGAAAAGAACAGCCCACGAACAACAACAGAAAACCACAGCAATCCTTCACAGTCTGGCAATGGTGGAGGAAAAAACGTCGACTCTACGCATGATCAGGAGGAAAGAACACAACCACAGACTGGTAAACGTTGTGGGAGAGAGAAAGGGGAACCCCCAAACAAGAAATCGCACCCCTTCTTAACTCAGCTCTGCGTGAGGAAGATGAACTGGCCCCCTATGCATCCCTGCATGAGAGTGAACCCAACAACCAAGAGAGTGGCATAGTGATGGTTCCCTTACCCACGTGAAGGTGGAGATACAGCTGGTGGAGTGAGTGTGTGGCAAAGACTGACAGTCCTACCACCCTCCACTTCTAGCAATAACTGCCTCAACAACTCAACAGAACATTAAAGTGGTGGTTGGATGAGACAAGGGAAGGTGAGCAAAACCAACAGGGTGATGACACATGGCTTTTCCCCTATGGGCTCAAGGTTTAGCATCCCCCCCTCCTTATCCTTAATAATCATTCCCCTTCTCAATTTAGTTGCAGTGAACATAGTTGGTTGGGTTATTTAATGAAAAATGCATAGTTACATGATGCCACAATTTAATATATGCCATATGTCCCGATAAACAATCGATGACCATTCCAATACGAATGATAACATAGCTAAATCGATGGTGGGGATTTTTCCCTTAGATCCTCACCATGATTATTTAAAACACATGTACCATTTATATTAATGCAAACGGGGTCAAAATCGAGGATGTTACAGAGATAGACCACTGCAGCTGAAGGAGAGTCCATTAATGTCGATCTAAAGTTGAACTGAGCTTCCACTGAGCCTACTTGTCAATCGGGGGGCTGATTGAGCTGACACATCAACCCATAGACTGACACATCAATCCACAAAGCTTCCAGGATATCCCACACATGTGGAGGAGAGAGAGAGGGTGCAATTTCCCATAAAGGATGCTAAAGTTCAACTCTGGATCTGTCCAGATCACCTCCTTCAATCAAGGATTTGTCAGATCTAGTCAATCTGGTTCAGATCTGACGGATTTCAATCAAATCAGCTGAGAATCCACTGATCTAGGATTTTGGATTTGCTCCATTATTCATCAATTTATTAATTAAAATAATCAATAATTGATTTTTTGGGGTTTTCTAACCTGAGTGATGAAAAATCACTCAAAACCTTAAAAACGTGGGTCCATGGGTTTACATGGTTCTCTTAGCTTGAAAATGAGCACCTACATTACTGAAACTGATTATTTGGCCCACTTTTATTACAAAATCAATTTTTCCAATTAAACTATTAAAAAATAGCCTAAGTTATGGAAAAATTAAATTTTAATAAAAAACACTGAAAAAATTAAAATATTGAAAAAACCTAGGGGGACTTAGAAATATTCATATGACTTGACCATTATGCCTAGCATGTTTATACATTGACATGTAGACTCTAATAACCTCAATAGTTCTAAATTCCAAGCCGACCACCCCAACTTTGGAGGAATGGAGTGAAAAACTCAGAAATTATTAGTCGTTTATTCAACAACCAATAATAACCAAGGAAAAAAAACACCCTGGGCTGATCGGATTGACAAATAAATTCTAAGAGACCGAGTCTTTTACAGACACTATCATGCTAGAACATTTATTACAACTCCCTCATGGGGTATGAACATGTGATATAGTACAACAAGCACTTCCCAAAAGCAAGACTGCAGGTCTTCTAAAGTCCGAACAAGTTATCCTTGTCTAGTTCACCAGACTCACTTGATAAAATACCACTAAGTACAACTTAGGTGGTAAAAAGACCTCCTCTAGAATTCAAAATGAGAACACCCTCTGCCCTACCTATTTCAATGACCCAAATCGAAAATTCCCATCAAAGGCAGAATTTGGGGAAAAATTGTCTTGACTAGCCTTGACTCTAGGGGATTCGAATGGAACAAGAGGGTCTCAAATTTAGTAGGAAATGATATGGGGAGTCTTAGGACCACTCAATGGACTCTCTGAAAACTAGACATATTCAACTTAATTTGGGAACATTGGAAAAAATGGTAAAATTACTAGTAATTTATGGTGCCTTCCCCCCTAGAGTGTGAGCAAAGATGGCTCTCCAAATTGTATGCAGCCCTACCAAATTGTCAAACAGAGTATGTGGACTATTATTAGACTTAATTTACTATCATTTGGTATGGTTAATAGTTTTCCAACATGGGTGTAAAGCTTCATATTTGAATGCATAAATCTAGTGATATTTTCTTAAGGGAAATGACATATAAAAGATCAACTTTGAATCAGAAATTGTGTATATTGTTGGCAAGGGGTTAGGGCGAGTAATTTGCGGAGCGTCGTGGTAGCTATGCAAGATCATGAGGTACCACACAAGGGTCGTTTAGCGCAATGAGAGGAGAAGTAACCATTTTTTGAATATTTTATGTATATGTTGACCAAATTCTGTTGTAAAAGGTCAGTGGTGGTTAGAAGTTAGTTAATAGTGGACCCTTGATATAAAGGCATAATCCTATTTATAGATCATGTTATCTCTATGCTTGTTTTTTCATTTTTATCCTAGGGTTTTATATTTTTGTTTATGTTGAGTTCATATCTTTATTATTACCTTATTTATTTTGTATACCTTTGTGTGTCATGATTTTTATATTTTATTGTGATTTCCTTTCAAGGCTCAAATCATTTATTATTTAAAGTTATGAACTTGTATTAAGAGAAAGAGTCTTTATGATAAAATCAATTATAATTTGGGTTATATAAACTGGTAGCATTTCTTAGAATATTGCATCACTGCCAGATGGTTTTTATTCATAAATATCTTTTTTTTAAATGTGATAATGAAACAATGGTATATGGATATATTCAAACACATGATAAAGATTATACATTTGACAGGCTTGGTACTATGGTTTAAAATCATCATTATTATTCCTTGAAGGCAGGCATGTCTAAATGATGAATTTATAGAACATGTCACTCATTTGCTTTCACAAGTGTTCTTTGTATGAAATCAAGGCATTTGATATGATGAATAATGGTACCAATGTTGACAGTATTGATAGTGATATATTCCATATTTCTCTAAAACCTGTTATGATACTATTTTCGAATTCCATTAGCTCTGTGAAGTTTGTATTTGAAGAGTTTGTAGAAGACCGAAAGTAGCAATAGAGGAAGACATATATATTGTGGTGAAAAGAAGACCAGGAGGCCTGATTTGCAGACAGGAACCCGATAATACACAATGGATATTGCAATTTCCAAGGTCAACCCAGTTGATGAGAAATGTGGGTTGGTTTTCCTTCTGTGGAAAGCTGCAGGGTTATCATACACAGGTGACTAGGGCCTTCATCAAAAATTACAAAGATGGAGTGGTTCAGCTCAAGAGTTTGAAGACCATGGTGAATGAAGAATCTATTGCAGAAGAAAAAGGGGTTCCAGCATAAGGAGAAAGATGGTTTAAGTAGAAGGATTTTCAGGGTAACTATCGTGAGTTCTTGCTACCAGGGTTTGAGAAGTTGGACTGGAAGAATGGTATTCATGTAAGTAAGATAAAACCTAATTGGCAAATTCCCTTGGAAATGGTTCAAAATTATATTACATGTGAAGGTCGCTATGATAGGGTCCTCAAATGTCATTTAAGGTTGTTAATGCATCTCAATGGAATTTTAAAACTTAATCTCCCATTTTACCTATTGAAAATCCTACAAAATATGGTTACATGGGTTCAAGCCCATCCAGAACACACTGCTCGTTCTGTATACCACCAGGGTTTAATAAAATTATGGTTGATTTCACAATTGAATAGAGAAGGATGAACTTGGGAAAGTTTTCTATCAGAGTTAGGGTTTTAATAAAATACCAAAGAAAAGGGAAAAAGGATAGCCGAAGACTTGAACCAGTAAACAAAAGATCATGAATAACAATGTGAGCATGTTGCAGCAGAAGGAAAGGGTTTTGAAGAAGAGACAAATCGAAATAACTTATTTCCTAAATCTTCAGTTACAGATGAAAACCCTGAAACATTGAGTATGATTTTAAAGAATATAACTTCAAATAATGAAGAACAAGTTCAAGTGTTGAATCCAGAAGGCATTGGTTTGAAGGCGAGGACTAGACTAAGGAGTAAGATGCAGGAAGAAATGGAATTAGTGCATATTCCAAAGAATAGAAATGAATATTGTGGAGAGATTGTAATGGTAAATGATTCTTTCAGTGAAGAAACCATACACGCATCCAAGGATCAATACTGTTTAGATAATGAAAATTTCATTGATATTCAGGGTGTTGCAGGATCTATACCTGAAATATTTTGCACAAATAAACAGGTGTGTTTGGAAGACTGTTCAGTCTCAAAGTTTCCACAAGACGATGAGTTTCTTATGAAAGAAAAATCTATTGAAATAGCTCCATAATTGAACCAGATTAAAAAGTCTCTGCAAACATATAAGGAGCAAACCAATTTTTTACAGAGTATCAATGAGAAGTTAATGACTGCAAATAAAAGGTTATGAGAGGACTTGGAGGAAAAAGAAGCAGATTACCAAAAGTTACTTTAAATATATAAATAACTCTTGAAAGAGAAGAGAACCATCTAGAATTAGTATGAACACATGAAGACCCAGACTAAGGAAGCGCACAATCAAATGGAGAACAAAGATGTTGAGTTTTCCAGATTGCAAAAAAGATCCCAGGTTTTAAGTGATCTAACTTTTTTAGTAGAGGCTTCTAAGAGTCTTTAGACTTAGAATGACAGTTGCATTTTGAAAGCAATTAGGGTTTGACAGATGTCTATTTCTATTTCTATTTGTATTACACTTGTATTAAGACTGTTTTAAAAATATCGACTTTGCTATTTTTGAAGAAATTCGATCCATAAAAATAGGATCTGATAACTATCTCAAAAATTAGAAGTTTTGCATATAAGGGGTAGTAGCTAGATATGAGGTGGTGGCAATCGGAGATGCGAATCCAATTTTGATGTATACTGTAAGACATGAAACTCTGTGCATCTTTAATACATGTTATACTTTGATATGATTATGGTTATGAGTTGGTCTTGTTCTTTTTATGAATTGTATTTTTTATGACTTATCCTGTGTATGGTCAATTACAATCCATTACATGATTCTTATGATAAAATACAGTTACCATCTTATATTTAGTGATAGAGTCAAGTCCATTCCATAAATTCATGCTCGTATTCATCCTGTTATTGAATTTTGTATTTTATTTTATGTCATACAGCTCTTTAATGGTTATGTGATTTTCCAGTATCTTTGATTGCATACCAATTCTACTTTGATTTTTATTTTATAATATTGAATTACCTTTAAATATTTCTCTGAGCTTGAACTCCAGTAGTCTAGGTTCAACTTTAGGGATAACATCTTCTAGCGCTGTTGTCGGGGACGGAGAAATGATAGTACATCTTCTTTGGGTATTCGACATCCTTATGTATCTAATTTTGGAAGGTGAACAAAATCAGTGAGACCTGTTATAGACTACATCAGTCACCTACAGAAAGATACAGTGGCTTCAAAAAGGATAGGAACTCGAGGAAATCCATCATCACCTTTAAATCTAGGAATCTCAGATCCTGAACAGATATTAAAAGAAGCTAGGAGAAAGTTAAGCTCTACCTCATTAGAAAAATTTAAACATCCTTCAGCCTTGGAGATTCCTGAATCTTCATCTTTCCCTGTTCCTTATTTTGATCCACATTCTAAGAAAGGAAAAGAATAATTAGATCTGCTATTTACCCCTTCTCAAATTGACAATTTCCAAGTCTTCACAAATCATTTGTTGTCTAAGGAGGTTAAACTTGAAGCATTGCAGACAAGAGATTCTTCTTTGTTTTCAACCCACATACCTTTTTTTGAGACCATCCCAGTGAATCAACCAAATCCTAGTAATTTTCCTCCCACATCACAACATTCAAGCACAAGTCAGTCTAATTCAAGTTCGAATATTTCCAGCCCTAGAATGGCTCACCCTCAAAAAAGGATGGCTTCCATGGTAGCAGTGAGATATGCCCCACTTGTTTTTCCCCAGCCTCTCAATGCTCTCCCAAGAGGAGATTACCAGAAATATGTTCTGAGATTTAATGGTCAAGGAGATGTTACTGCAGAAGAGAAATGGAATACATACTTGAGTTATGTAGACAATCATAATTTTGAAAATGAAGATGTTTGGATGAGGGTTTTTGTTCAAAGTTTATATGGTGAAGTGAGAAAATGGTTTAGATAATTACCACCAAACTCTATAGATGGTATAGATGCTTTAGAAGAGGTATTCATGAGACAATGGGGAGATACTAAATATTATTTATACTACATTACAGAGTTTGGATCATTGAAAAGAAAGAACGATGAAGCTGTGGGGGATTTCTCTAAAAGGTTCAATAAAATGTACAGTAGAATACTTGCTGAAATAAAACCTTTCGAGACATCAGCAAAGTTAACTTATGCAAACTCATTTGATCATGGGTTTTCTTTGTTGTTGAGGGAAAGAAAGTATGTGTCACTTCAAAATATGCAAGATGCAGCATTGGAAGTAGAGTCTAATATTTTGGCTTCAAACAAACTCAAAGAGGAAATAGAATATCAAACTGTAGATAAAAAAGGTAAAAAAGAAATCATTACATCCAATCCTACAAGAAGATCTTCAGAAAGTAAAATGGATGAAATGAATAAAATCATTAAAATTTGTCTGTTAAGACTGATAGATTGGAGTTGGGAAATAAAAATCAGAACAAACCTATGCCTGAAAGAGAAAGAAATCAAAATCAGTTCAAAAGACCTTTTGCCCCTAGGTTTTTGCCAAGAGAAAGACGAAATAATGATATTCAGAGGGACAAGCGAGAAAATGAAGAACAGAGGATTCAGCCTCCTTTTCAAAATAATAATGTGAGAGATGATGAGTCATGTGAGATAGATGAAGGAGAGTTAGATGATTTGGAAGAACAGGAGCACAACATTAGTCAGTTTGATGATGATTCTTCTTCTCATTTTCTGACTAAAGTTGATTATCATTATGCTACAGAACTAGATCATTATGAAGAAAATAATTATCAAATGTCCATGCCTGAAATTTATCAAGAAATACCACAAAAATCATATGGTGTTAGATCAGGGGTAAAACATGCATCATAGGCTAAAAAGATTGTGAAATCTCATCCTATTAAACCAAATATGTCTTCAAATCATAAACAAATTGTAAAAGAGAAAAAAGATGCAGTGGTAAGTCTTGAGGAGGTGAATAAAGCCATAGGTGGGTTCAATTTGGAGCATGAACTTAATAAGGTTAAAATCCCTATTCCTTTAATAGAGTTGATTAAGAACAAAGCTTACAGGGAAGAAGCTTTTAAAACTTTTAAAAATGCAGTGAATCCTATCCCATCTGATGAAATTAATTTGCAAGATGAAAAACCTACTATCACTGTGGGGTCAAAAATGTTTGATCAACCTGATGATAATTTAGAATATCCTCCTCCTTTTTATGTAACTCTTTAAATACATGATCAGCTACTACATAATTGTCTTCCAGATTCAAGAGCTTCACATAACCTCAAGCCAAAAGTAGTCATGGAAGCTTTGGGATGAGTGTTACTAGACCATATCATGATTTGTATGCATTTGATTCTAGGGCAGTGAAGTGTATTGGGGTTATTAAAGATCTGGTGGTGAATTTAACTCAAGTACCTATGAAGAGTGTATTGATGGATATAGTTGTAGCAGATATTTCTCCTAAATTTGGTATGCTATTGTCTAGATATTGGGCAAAGAGAGTGGGAGGAACTCTGCAAATGGATCTTTCATATGCCACAATTCCAGTATTTGGAGGAGAATTCAAAAGACTTTACAGAGAAGTACAGATGGCATATTTGGTAAGTGATAGTAAACACCCTAATAATCATCCAATTTATTCAATTGATGAGAACCTTGGTTCTTGTATGTTGCAATTAAGTGATGAAGTTGAAGGAGTTTTACAAGTACATAAAGATATTCCAGTTTAGATAAAGAAAGAAGAGCCAGATGGTTTATGGCAAATGTATTTTGATGGTGCATCAAGTAAGGAGGGAGCAGGAGCAGGAGTGTTATTGATTTCAGATGGAGGTGAGGTCATTTCTCTTATGTACAAATTGAAATTTAAAACAACCAATAATACTGCTGAGTATGAGGCTTTGATTCTTGGATTAAGAGCAGCAAAATACCTGGGAATTAAAGAGCTTATTGTGTTTGGCGACTCCGAATTAGTAATTTAGCAAGTAAAGAGTGTTTACCAGGTAAAGCAGTATTTATTGAAAGTTTATAGAAATGAGGCTTGGGATTTAATTGAAAATTGCTTTATAGATTTCAATATAACTTTTGTTCCAAGAGAATATAATGAAACAATTGATTCCCTAGCCTTAGCAGCAGCCTATTTTAAGGTTCCAAAAGTAACACATTTGAAATATCCAATTGATGTGAGATATAGACCATCTGTTCCAGATGACATCAAACACTGGAAAGTTTTTCATGATGATCAGGAGATAAAAGAATTTCTGGAGTTAGTAGGTGAATTTTCAGATGACTTAGTTGATCAAGAACAAGATTTTGAATTAATGGAAAATGAACCATGTAGAAATGATTCGATAGATGATCATAAGATTGTTGAATTAAAAGGAAATTTCATTCCTAAGGGAATTGTTCCACTTGATAGGTTGTTTTCAAAGGATGATACGTTGTTGAATCCCACCTTGCATACCACTTAAGAGAATGTTATAGATTATAACATTGGTTTTGAAGATCAGCCTAAAATGATAAAAATGTAAAAATCACTGTCAGAGAAGGAAAAGAAAAAATATATTGGTTTGCTGAAAGTATTTGTGGAACTTTTTGCTTGGTCATATCAAGATTTAAGAACTTATGACACTAGCATAATTCAGCATAAAATTCCTTTGAAACCAAATACTAAGCCTTTTAAACAGAAACTTAGAAGGCTTAACCCAGCATTGCTGCCAGTAATTGAAAAGGAGTTAAAGAAATTATTAGATGCAAAAATTATTCTACCTCTTAGATATTCATCATGGATTGCAAATTTGGTGCCTGTACGTAAGAAAAATGGAGAAAAAAGGATTTGTGTTGATTTCCACAACTTGAACAGATCTTGTTTGAAAGATAATTATTCATTACCAAAAATAGATCAGATTTTGCAGAGAGTTGTAGGATCTCATAGAATTTTAGTGATTGATGGTGTTTCTGGTTATAACCAGATTGCAGTATAGCCTGAAGATAGAGAAAAACAACATTCACAACTCCATCGGGGACTTTTATGTATGATAAAATGCCTTTTGGGCTTATGAACGCAGGTGCCACTTTTCAGAGGGATATGGATATAGCCTTTATGGGGGAGAATGAAAAATTTGTAGTAATATACCAAGATGATATTACAGTATTCTCCAAGTCTGATGAAGATCATCTGAAACATTTAAGACAGATTTTTATTAAGCGCCAAAAATTTGGTTTATCATTAAACCCAAAAAAGTATCACTTTGCTATGACAGAAGGTAATTTGTTAGGGCATATTGTTTCTATTGAAGGAATCAAAATAGATCCAGAGAAAATATAAGCCATCTTAAAAATTAGTATTCCTATAAATAAAAAGGAGATTCAATCTTTCATTGGAAAATCAATTTTCTAAGATGGTTTATTCCTAATTTCACAGAAATTATCAAACATATCACTGAGATTCTCAATAAGGATAGGGAAGTTAAATGGTCAAATCAGGCTAAACAGTCATTTGAAGCCATAAAGCATGCATTAACAAAAGCACTAGTATTGATAGCTCTAGATTATACAAAGGATTTTGCAATTTTTTCATTTACATATGAAGATACTATAGCTGCTGTGTTATTGCAAAAGAATTCATATGGCTTGGAACAACCAATTTCTTTTTTCAGTAAAACATAAAGAGATTCAGAGCATAAATATAATACAATGGAAAAACAAGCATCTGCATTAGTTAAAGCTCTCAAATTTTTCAGAATATATGTTTTACATTCACAGATTTTGGCATATGTTCCAAGTTTAGTAGTTAAGGAGATTTAGCACAACCTAACAGTGAGGGAAAAAGAGGAAGATGGATAGCAAAGGTTATGGAGTATGATGTGGATATTAAACCAACAAAATTAGTAAAAGGCTGGGGATTAGCTAAGATTATAACAGAATCAAATTGTCAGGTATTAAATCTTCAATTGATGGCAGAGCATTCAGAACAAGATATGGTAATAGAATACAGTAAGCAGCAGATTTATAGCAGGTATGGTGAGTTTGCTAGGTATAAAGACATTGTATATTTCCTTTTATACTTAAAATGCCCTCTAGAATTGAATAGAAATGAGTGCAAATTATTAAAACTTAAAGCAATGAAGTATGTTTTAATAGATCAGGTCTTGTACTGGAAGGATCCTGGAGGAATATTGTTGAAGTGTTTGGAGAAATCAGAGGTTGATGCTTTTACTTCTGAATTGCACAGTGGAGTATGTGGTGGGAACAAGTACTAGAAGGAAACTACTTTTAAAATCCCAAGAGCAGGATATTATTGGCCTACTCTTTTCTCAGATGTGGATCATCAGGTCAGATCATGTGTGGAGTGTCAAAAGTTTGCAGGTAAGCATAAAATCCAGTCATTACCTTTGAAGCCTATAACAGTAAATTGTCCATTTCAGTAGTGGGGTTTAGATTTCATAGGTGAAATTCATCCTCCTTCTAGTGGTCAGCACAAATGGATTTTAACTACCACTTATTTTTCACTAAATGGGTGGAGGCAATCCCCACAAGGATAGCAACTGAACAAGTCATAATTACTTTCCTTCAGGAAAATATTCTTAGCAGATTTGGATGCCCTAGGAAATTAAATACTGATAATGCTCCTACTTTTAAATAAAAAAAAGATGATGAAATTTTGTGAAAAAAATAATATTAACTTGAAACAGCCCACACCATATTATCCACAGGGTAATGGATTAGCAGAATCCAGTAATAAAAATATTGTGAACAGTATCAAGAAAATGTTATTTGAAAATAAAAGGAGTTGGGATACCAAATTAAAATTTGCTCTTTGGGCTGATAGAGTAACTATAAAAAAGTCAATCGGGACATCCCCTTTCCAATTGGTATATGGAATTGATGTTGTGTTTATTGTTCAATTAGTTGCTCCAGTAATTAAATTTTTGTAGGAAATAAAGGAAGAACCTGATGATATAAGAAGAAGAATGTTTCAGATAATCGAATTTCAACAAAAGAGAGAAACTATTGAAAATACAGCTGAGATGCATAGAAAAAGAATAAAGGAAAGCTTTGATAATAAAGTTAAAAAAGATTTTTTTCAATGGGTGACCTTGTTCTGAGGTGAGGTGCACGAAAGGATGAAAAAGGTAAGCATGGAAAGTTTGATAATTTATGGATAGGGCCTTTTACAGTGATCAAGATTATGGGAAATAATACTTTTGTTTTGCAAAATTTGAATAGTGAAGAAATTGCAGGTCCAGTCAATGGACGTTTTCTAAAGTATTTTCACACATATTGAGGGACAGAGGATCATTGTACATATTCACTGTATATATCATTTTCTTTGAATAAGACTACAGCCCAATAAGACAGAAATTATGACTTTAGCAGATTTCTGAAGGCACGGGTCAAGATGTTCTCAAAGCTTCACATGGAAAGCTTTCTCCCCAATCAGAGCCAGATGTTATCTCTATGGTTGTTTTTTCATTTCTATATTAGGGTTTTATATTTTTTTTTATGTTGAGTTCATATCTTTAGTATTACCTTATTTCTTTTTTATACCTTTGTGTTTCATGATTTTTAAATTTTATTGTGATTTCCTTTCAAGGCTCAAATCATTTATTATTTAAAGTTATGATCTTGTATTAAGAGCAAGAGTCTTTATGATAAAATCAATTAAAAATTGGGTTCTATAAACTGGCAGCATTTCTTAGAATATTGCATCGCTTCCAAATGGTTTTTATTCATAAATATCTTTTTTTTTTAAATGTGATAATGAAACGATGGTATATGGATATATTCAAACACATGATAAAGATTATACACTTGACAGGCTTGGTACTATGGTTTAAAAGCATCATTATTATTCCTTGAAGGCAGGCATGTCTAAATGATGAATTTATAGATCGTGTCACTCATTTGCTTTCACAAGTGTTCTTCTTATGAAATTGAGGCATTTGATATGATGAATAATGGTACCAATGTTGACAGTATTGACAGTGATATATTCCATATTTCTCTAAAACCTGTTATGCTACTATTTTTGAATTCCATTAGCTCTGTGAAGTTTGTATTTTAAGAGTTTGCAGAATGCCGAAAGTAGCAATAGAGGAAGACGCGGATATTGTGGTGAAAAGAAGACCAAGAGGCCTGATTTGCAGACTGGAACCTGATAATACAAAATGGATAGTGAAATTTCCAAGGTCAGCCCAATTGATGAGAAATGCGGGTTGGTTTTCCTTCTTTGAAAAGTTGCAGGGTTATCATACATAGGTGACTAGGGCCTTCATAAAAAATTACAAAGATGGAGTGGTTCGACTCAAGAGTTTGAAGATAATGGTGAATGAAGAATCTAATACGGAAGCAGTAGGGGTTCTAGCACAAGGAGAAAGATGGTTTAAGCAGTAGGATTTTCAGGGAAACCATGGTGAGTTCTTGCTTCCAGGGTTTGAGAAGTTGGACTGGAAGAATGGTATTCATGTAAGTAAGATAAAACTCAATTGGCAAATTCCCTTGGAAATGGTTCAAAATTATATTACATGAGAAGGTCACTATGATAGGGTCCTCAAATGTCATTTAAGGTTGTTAATGCATCTCAATGGAAGCTTAAAAATTAATCTCCCATTTTATCTATTGAAAAGCCTACAAAAGATGGTTACATGGGATCAAGCCCATCCAGAACACACTGCTCGTTCTATATACTACGAGGTTTTAATAAAATTATTGTTGATTTCACAATTGAATAGAGAAGGAAGAACTTGGGAAATGTTTCTGTAAGAGTTAGGGTTTGAAGAAAAGACCAAAGAAAAGGGAAAAAGGATAACAGAAGACTTGAACCAGCAAACAAAAAATCATGAGGAACAAACTAAGCATGTTGCAGCAGAAGGAAAGGGTTTTGAAGAAGAGCCAAACCCAAATAACTTGTTTCCTGAAGCTTCAGTTATAGATGAAAACCCTGAAACATTGAGTATGATTTTAAAGAATATAACTTCAAAGAATGAAGAAGGAGTTCAAGTGCTGAATCCAGAAGGCATTGGTTTGAAGCCGAGGACTAGACTAAGGAGTAAGATGCGGGCAAAAATGGAAATAGTGCATATTCCAAAGAATAGAAATGAAGACTGTGGATAGATTGTAATGGTAAATGACTCTTTTAGTGAAGAAACCATACACACATCCAAGGATCAATATTGTTTAGATAATGAAAATTTCATTGATATTCAAGGTGTTGCAGGATCTATACCTGAAATATTTTGCACAAATAAACAGGTGTGTTTGGAAGACTGTTCAGTCTCAAAGTTTCCACAAGAAGATGAGGTTCTTATGAAAGAAAAAGCTATTGAAATAGCTCCAGAATTTAACCAGATTAAAAAGTCTCTGCAAACATATAAGGAGAAAACCAATTTTTTACAGAGTATCAATGAGAAGTTAATGACTGCAAATAAAAGGTTACGAGAGGACTTGGATGAAAAAGAATTAGATTACCAAAATTTACTTTCAATATCTAAAGAAATCTTGAAAGAGAAGAGAACCATCCAGAAGTAGTATGAACACATGAAGACCCAGAGTAAGGAAGCGCACAATCAAATGGAGAACAAAGATGCTGAGTTTGCCAGATTGCAAAAAAGATCCCAGGTTTTAAGTGATCTGACTATTTTAGCAAAGGCTTCTAAGATTCTTTAGACTTAGAATGATAGTTGGCTTTTGAAAGCAATTAGGGTTTGACAGATGTCTATTTCTATTTGTATTTGTATTACACTTGTCTTAAGACTGTTTTAAAAAGATCGACTTTGCTCTTTTGACGAAATTTGATCCATAAAAATAGGATCTGATAACTATCTCAAAAACTCAGAAGTTTTGTATATAAGGGGTAGTAGCTAGATATGAGGTGGTGCCAATCAAAGATGGGAATCCAATTTTGATGTATACTGTAAGACATAAAACTATGTGCATATTTACTACAGATTATACTTTGACATGATTATCGTTATGAGCTGGTCTTGTTCTTTTTATGAATTGTATTTTTTATGATTTATCCTGTGTATGGTCAATTACAATCAATTACATAATTCTTATGATAAAATATAGTTACCATCTTATATTTAGTGACAGAGTCAAGTCCATTCCCTAAATTCATGCTCGTATTCCTCCTGTTATTGAATTTTGTAATTTATTTTATGTCATACAGCTCTGTAATGGTTATGTGATTTTCCAGTATCTTTGATTACATACCAATTCTACTTTGATTTTGATTTTATAATATTGAATTACCTTTAAATCTTTCTCTGAGCTTGAACTACAGTAGTCTAGGTTCAACTGTAGGGATAATAGATCCATTTTTGTGACGATAGTGACGAAATGATTTTAGGTGAATCGCAACACACTTGGTGAACTCTGTTGTGTGGAAATTGGTCTGTCTTGACTGTGATTTTGTATGGGTTTCCTTTAGTAGCAATCTCTGATTTTGGAGAAGGATTGTGTGATGTGACATATTTGGACAACATTAAGGAAAGCTTTGATAAGAAAAATGATGAAGGAAATCTTTGATAAGAAAGTTAAAAAATATGTTTTTGCAGTGGGTGACCTTGTTCTCAGGTGGGATGCACGAAAGGATGAAAAAGGTAAGCATGGAAACTTCGATAATTTATGGATAGGGCCTTTTACAGTGATCAAGATTCTAGGAAATAATACTTTTGTTTTGCAAAATTTGAATGGTGAAGAAATTGCAGGTCCAGTCAATGGACGTTTTCTAAAGTATTCTCACACATATTGAGGGACAGAGGATCATTGTACATATTCACTGTATATATCATTTTCTTTGAATAAGACTCTAGCCCAATAAGACAGAAATTATGACTTTGGCAGATTTCTGAAGGCACAGGTCAAGATGTTCTCAAAGCTTCATAGGGAAAGCTTTATCCCCAGTCAGAGCCATATGTTATCTCTATGGTTGTTTTTTCATTTTTATCCCAAGGTTTTATATTTTTGTTTATGTTGAGCTCATATCTTTAGTATTACCTTATTTCTTTTTTATACCTTTGTGTTTCATGATTTTAATATTTTATTGTGATTTCCTTTCAAGGCTCAAATCATTTATTATTTAAAGTTATTAACTTGTATTAAGAGAAAGAGTCTTTATGATAAAATCAATTATAAATTGGGTTATATAAACTAGCAGCATTTCTTAGAATATTGCATCGCTACCAAATGGCTTTTATTCATAAATATCATTTTTTTTAAATGTGATAATGAAACGATGGTATATGGATATATTCAAACACATGATAAAGATTATACGTTTAACAGGCTTGGTACTATGGTTTAAAAGTATCATTATTATTCCTTGAAGGCAGGCATCTCTAAATGATGAATTTATAGATCGTGTCACTCATTTGCTTTCCAAAGTGTTCTTCGTGTGAAATTGAGGCATTTGATATGATGAATATTGGTGACCAATGTTGACAGTATTGATAGTGATATATTCCATATTTCTCTAAAACTTGTTATGATACCGTTTTCGAATTCCATTAGCTGTGTGAAGTTTGTACTTTGAAGATTTTGCAGAATGCCAAAAGTAGCAATAGAGGAAGACGCAGATATTGTGGTGAAAAGAAGACCAGGAGGCCTGATTTGCAAACTGGAACCCGATAATACACAATGGATATTGCAATTTCCAAGGTCAGCCCAGTTGATGAGAAATGCGGGTTGGTTTTCCTTCTGTGAAAAGTTGCAAGGTTATCATACACAGGTGACTAGGGCCTTCATAAAAAATTACAAATGAAAACCCTGAAACATTGTGTACAATTTTAAAGAATATAACTTCAAAGAATGAAGAACGAGTTCAAGTGTTGAATCCAGAAGGCATTGGTTTGAAGCCGAGGACTAGACTAAGGAGTAAGATGTAGGCAGAAATGGAATTAGTGCATATTCCAAAGATAGAAATGAAGACTGTGGAGAGATTGTAATGGTAAATGATTCTTTCAATGAAGAAACCATACACGCATCCAAGGATCAATACTGTTTAGATAATGAAAATTTCATTGATATTCAGGGTGTTCCAGGATCTATACCTAAAATATTTTGCACAAATAAACAGGTGTGTTCGGAAGACTATTCAGTTTCAAAGTTTCCATAAGAAGATGAGGTTCTTATGAAAGAAAAATCTATTGAAATAGCTCCAGAATTGAACCAGATTAAAAATTCTCTGCAAGCATATAAGTAGAAAACCAATTTTTTACAGAGTATCAATGAGAAGTTAATGACTGCAAATAAAAGGTTACGAGAGGACTTGGAGGAAAAAGAAGAAAACTACCAAAAGTTACTTTCAATATCTAAAGAACTCCTGAAAGAGAAGAGAACCATCCAAAATCAGTATGAACACATGAAGACCTAGAGTAAGGAAGCACACAATCAAATGGAGAACAAAGATGTTGAGTTTGCCAGATTGCAAAAAAGATCCCAGGTTCTAAGTGATCTGACTGTTTTAGCAGAGGCTTCTAAGAGTCTTTAGACTTAGAATGATAGTTGGATTTTGAAAGAAATTAGGGTTTGACAGATGTCTATTTCTATTTCTATTTGTATTACACTTGTATTAAGATTGTTTTAAAAAGATCGACTTTGCTATTTTTGAAGAAATTTGATCCATAAAAATAAGATCTGATAACTATCTCGAAAACTCAGAAGTTTTGTATATAAGGGGTAGTAGCTAGATATGAGGTGGTGGAAATCGGAGATGGGAATCCAATTTTGATGTATACTGTAAGACATAAAACTCTATGCATCTTTAATACAGGTTATACTTTGATATGATTATGGTTATGAGTTGGTCTTGTTCTTTTTATGAATTGTATTTTTTATGATTTATCCTGTTTATGGTCAATTACAATCCATTACATGATTCTTATGATAAAATACAGTTACCATATTATATTTAGTGACAGAGTCAAGTCCATTCCATAAATTCATGCTCGTATTCCTCTTGTTATTGAATTTTGTATTTTATTTTATGTCATACAACTCTTTAATGGTTATGTGATTTTCTAGTATCTTTGATTACATACCAATTCTACTTTGATTTTGATTTTATAATATTGAATTACCTTTAAAGACTTCTTTGATATTGAACTCCAGTAGTCTAGGATCAACTGTAGGGATAATAGATCCATTTTTGTGATGATAGCGATGAAATGATTCTAGGTGAATCGCAACACACTTGGTGCACTCTGTTGTGTGGAGATTGTTCTGTCTTGATTGTGATTTTGTCTAGGTTTCCTTCAGTCGCAATCTCCAATTTTGGAGAAGGATTGTGTGATGTGACATATTTGGACAAGATTAATATAAGATGTGTTGAGTATGGCTTGATATTTCTCTGTTGTCATAGATATGCTAGGATGTGGCAGCACTGCTTTTTGTTACAATGATGCAATTCAATTTATATAGATCTGTTATTATTCTATGATTATGTTTCTGTTACAATGATGCGATTTAGTCTCTCCTTCCTGTGTTAATGTGATCTATTGATTATAAGTTTATGTAATCTTTGTCCCTATTTGATGTGGTACGATATTTCATGATTAGTGTTGCAATATGGTATAATGGTCGCATAATTCACGATTCTCCCCAGTCAAATCCCCATGTCCTCCTCCTTCCCCACTGTCGAAAACTTGGTTTTGATAGCTCTCTAATGAACGCCTTGGGTGAGACCTCGTCTGCTTCACAAACATTGTTGGGTAGGCTAAAACCTGTCTAGGCTGGTTCTCAGGGAGACCGCACTATAGGACGTTGACGGAGTGGGAACCCTTGTCGACAAAGATTTGTTGGTAGGTTGTGCCAACATATGGTTTCATTGCCGGGACCGATTTGCAACTAGGAGAGGGATATGTTCTGGCATCCAACTCAATCAAAGATTGAGGAGTGGTTTCATCAGAAGTTGCGGGAGTTTGCTGAAGCTGAAAACTAGAACCCAAAGTTGTCAATAAGTCAATGGCTAGCTAGATATATACATGATGGTCCTCATGGGTGGTACTTTTGTGAATTTCTGGTACTCTTGCATGAATGGTTGACCAATTTTGCTAAGCAGAAGATGAATTTCCAAGGAGGAGAGCCCACATCCAAGACCCCAGAATTGATCCAGGCGCTGCAGGAAACTAGCAACAAAGTGTTGTGGGAAGTTGAGGTATGGTTGGATAGTATCTTAGAGGGATACATCACTGAATTTGCTGTTGATACTAATAAATCTTTTAGCAAAGAAGAAATGGAATTTTTCAGTGGACCTCGTGGTCAGTTCTTATTATTGCTACAACTGTTGATTAAGAAACAAGTATGTGAAAAGGGTATCTTAAAGATGGACCAAGAGTAGTGGACCTCTAGTGTGTGGGGGATGTAGGCACTGCAACCAAAAGGGGGGAAATTCATAAGGAAATAAGGGGTATATGGGCATGAGATCTAGTGAGAATATAAAGGTTGTTGAAGAAACAATTGGTTGTACGAGGGGAGGAGCAAGGTTTCAAGAAAAGAGGTAGAGGATGGGAGAAGGTCCTACTGATGTCGAAGTGCGATACCATGAAGAACAACCACATGGGACAAAGCAACTTTTCTGTGACAACAAGGATATACAAGCCCAAGCTACACCTGAAAGAACGACATGATCGAACCCCGGCAGTAGCGTTCCTACTCCTATGTGCACTATTCCACCACAAGGAAGGAACGTGCATTCTACGTCGACTTGCCCGACGTGTCAACAATGGTCTAGTAATAGAGTACCAGCTGTAGGAAGAAGGCCTAGGATGGCGGGCGATGAGATGAAGTTGCCAATATTCAATGGAAATGGTGATGATGATCTAGAACAATACTGGTTCTTCTGTGAAGCAATCTGGACTGCTCGACAAACTATCGACGATGATGTCAAGAAAATTCAGTTAGCCACTACTCTGAGGGGTCGTGCATTGGAATGGTTTCTGATATTCACACAAGTACCTTAGGGAGGTATTGCAAAAATATTGGATGAGATCAGGATAGGGATATTTGAGGAATTTAAGAAGATGAAGTCCGAAGCTCAATACATCACTGAATTGAAAGAGATCAAACAATTACCCAATGAAATGATTTGGGATTTTGATCAGCGATTTAAGAAATTGATGGCTCGGGTTAGTTTTTAGATGAGCGATGTCAAACATAAAGAATGGTTCATTGCAGCGCTTGTCCCGCATATTCGAGAACCATTAATGCAGCAAAAGATTGTGACACAGAGTGAGGCTCTGGAGACCGCGACGAAATTGGAAGCATCATTGGTAGGAGAAAATTTCGTTGGAATGAATCAGATTTAGGTGTAGCTGGCCAATCTAACACTGCAGTTGCAAGACATCAAAAAGGCCAAAGAGTATCATGACGATCTTTTGTGTACCCGTTCCCATGCAAAAAGACATAAGATACATGTCCGACATTCCAAAATTATTTACTATCGGGAGCCCCTAACCCGTTGAGTGGTGTTGGTGCACCATGGTGTCACATCTACCAGGTCTATGGGCATCAACACGAGAACTGTGATTACATGCAGAAGATGGTTACTAAAGCAGAAAGTTTGTACTGTACATTTTGTCGGTCAGTTGGACATGAAAACATGAAATGTTGGGCTTATGATTTGCTTCAAGAAAGGACATATGATTCATAATTCATGAAAAGGGAGGAACCTCGGATAGCGCAGGCATCGCCGCAAGTAGTACAACAAGCAGCACAGGTACTGTATGCACCACTGCCTCCATTGCAGTTTGTCCCTATGTAACCTCAGACACAGTTTGTATCACAGCCACAATATGAACCATAGCCACAAATAGTAGTACAACAATAATATAGCCAAGTGCAGAAACCACAGTATAATCAACCACAAGCTGCGCATTATGTTTAGCAGCAACCAAACCTTCCACAGCAATAGCTGGCTCATTCATCGTTTCAACAGGGAGGAACCCGTGGAGGATTCTGTGGAGGATTTAGGGGCCACGACAAAGGATTTGGTTGGGGAGGCAGTCGAGGTCAGGAATCCATTCAGTGTTATACATGTGGGGTATTCGGGCACTATCAAAGAGAATTCCCTCCTACGTAGTGTACATATTGTGCAGCCAGTGATCATAAGGTCGAGAATTGTCCTTAGTTGATTGCAAAATGGAAAGCTAGCCATATTCCCCAATTGCAGAACACCAAGAATCAAAATCATCCTCTGTTCTAGGTGCAGAATCAACCACCCCTGCAAGGTCATATCCAACTGTAGAACTAGACGTAGACTCAGAACCCACCCCAGGCTTAGAATATACCAATGAATCAAGGGACGAATCAACTGCTGAATCAACACCCACCAGGAGCTCAAGGACCGACTCTTGCAGCAATCCATGCAGAACCAAGTATGAAGGATGTTGACGTCAAGATTGTCACTCGTGTTGGTGCAACAACTGGTGATGATGGACCATGGCAACCTATCTGACTTGCCAGCAAGAAAAAAATTGTGTTTGATATTGCAACAAAAAAGACACTTTCTTTGAAGAAAAGTAGGTGATTGGGATAAATCCAAGTAAGTTTCCAATTCTTGATATACCTTCCACTTTTGATCCATCTATAGAAGAAGGACCATTGCGGTAGCATGGCACTCTGTGCAAGTTTTTTGAGATTTTTCTATCACTAGCAAGGGACTCGAACGCCCTTGTCAAGCTTGAGACATTGTTGCACCTCCTGAATAAGATAGTAAAGGATTCCATTGTGAATTCCCTACAAAAAAGGAATACGGGCAAGGAAATGAGGATGAATATTCAGATCGGCAATTATGAGGTTGACTCAGTCATTTTGGAACTTGGATCTGATGTAAACATCCTGACAAAGAAAACCTGGAAATCGATGGGGAAACCAATGCTAGGATGGTCACCAGTACAGCTACAGTTAGCAAACCAGGAAAAGGTTCAACCCATTGGTTGGGTCTCAAACTTGGTTTTCGACATTGAAGGAATGAAAACACGCACTGACTTTGATGTGATAGAAGGTGTAGAAGATGGTGGTTCCTATCTAGTGCTACTAGGAATTGGATGGGCTAATAATAGCATGGCAGTTATCAACTTCAAAAACCGAGTTATGACATTTGAAAACCAGGATGTTAGGGTCATTTATCCTATGGATCCTCAAGGAGGATGACACTATATTGAACCAATAAAGGACAAAGTCGGAAGGAGTTGGGATCATGCATACAACATCTCTGAGGACTATATCCATCCCACTGTCAATGGAAAACTTGGATGGTGCAGCGCAAGTTTTGCGTCCTCAGACTCTGATGATGCTCTAGAAAATTGGCAGAATCGGCTCCATGAGGTATCATTCAGAAAGTGTGGGTTGGTTATACATTCTCTCTGACATGTTGCCACTGAGACCGTCGAGTTTCCCATTTATGAACGATTACCCAGAATCTGTAAGTTCTTTCAAGAATTCAAAGAGAAGGTGTTAGAACCACATAGAATATTGGCTATTAACGTAGCACTGAAGACTACTCTGGCCCGCTAGTGGGAGACCCACAAACAAATGATCCATGACTGGGAGCAGTGTCACAGATTGATGATGGTTTGTTTTGGCGATACATAGGTCTACCATGCCAGGAGATATGATGGACAAAATGAACCTGCCAGTCATTTGATCTAATTTCATGCGTTATGGACATCACGACCTAGAGATGAGTAGGTTCATGCTTTTTTCCACACTCTAGAAGAAATTCCAAGATCCTGGTATGTAGCAGCAGAGTTGCACGAAACCATTACCACTTGGGAGGAGTTGTCAGTTTTCTTTGAGCAAACATTTAGCTTCCAGGATACTAATGTTGAGGTATGCAATGCTTTACACATTATCCGTGACATAGTACTAAAAGTCACCCCTATCGCATACTCAGTTGATCCCCATGCACAATACTCTATCCAATCCATGATGATGTGCTACAACTTATCAGGGGAACTTGAAGGCGACAATGAGCTGTAGAATGTTAATATCCCAGAGTCTGAGGGAAGTAGCGGTGTCACAGCTCCCGACATATCGACAGACTCAATGAACCAGATGCTATGCATTCAGAAAGTTGACATTGGGATGGTAGAAAATCCAAAATTTCCAACGTGGGGGACTATTGGAGCGAAGAGACGATAGCCAAAATCACAGATCTACTGCATGCCAATACTGGTTTTTCCTTATTGGAATAAGGAATTCCATGTACACATTGATGCCTCTTCTACTGCGCTGGTAGTTGTTCTTGTGCAGCCAGGCGAAGGAAACCTAGATCACCCAATCGCGTATGCCAGTAGAAAGTTATAATTTATTGAAGGAAATTATACCACCACTAAAAGGGAAGGCCTGGAAATGGTTTATGCTCTACAAAATTTCAGGAACTATTCATTAGGTGGATACTTTAAGATGTTTACTGATCATTCTGCTTTGCAATACCTAGCAAATAAGCTTATGTTGGGAGGGAGAATCTGTCCGTGGTTGCTTTTGTTCCAAGAATTTTATTTTAAAATAATGGTAAAGCCAAGACAGTTGAATGCTGGCTCGAATCATCTGTCACGTATTGAGAATGGTGAAGAACCAACCAATATTGAATATAGGATTCTAGATGCGCAGTTGTTCCAAGTTGAAGTCGCAAATGATTACCATGCACCGATTGTTCAGTTTTTATCTACTGGCCCCACCCCTGCAAATATGTCGATTAGCCAAAAGAAATAGCTGGTTGTAAAAGATTCTAATTTTTCACTCATTGCAGGACAGT
The DNA here is from genome assembly GCA_001517045.1 of Pseudotsuga menziesii. NCBI lineage: Eukaryota > Viridiplantae > Streptophyta > Pinopsida > Pinales > Pinaceae > Pseudotsuga > Pseudotsuga menziesii. The sequence goes on from LPNX010040712.1 coordinate 206,620, forward strand.
TCTATAAACTTGGACCAAACAAGATATTGCGATGGTGCATCTTACTGCATGAGCAGGGTCCCATTCTAGCAGAAGCACATGCAAGGGTTGTGGGAGGTCACTACGGAGGCCATGCCACTACCCAGAAGGTGCTGCATGCTAGGATTTGGTGTCCCACATTGCATAATGATGCCACAGAATATGCCAGAAGCTGTGATGTCTACCAATGGGTTGGTAAACCATCATGGAGAGAAGAGATGTCATTGGTGCCGCATGTGACTCTACAACCGTTTGATAAATGGGATGTCGACTTTGTGGTTCTTATCAATCTTCCAGGTAAACACACTGGTGCCTGCTATATTATTACTACAACTGACTACCTGAATCAGTGGGTGAAGGTTGCACCAGTAGCTGATTGTACCATCGCCACAGCAGCTCAATTTATTTTTGAGAACATTGTGATGTGCTTTGGATGTCCTTGGATCCTTATGAGTGACCAAGGCAGTCACTTTGTCAATCAAATAGTAAAAGCGCTAACCAAGGAACTTCAGGTACAACATAAGAAAAGTACTCCATACTACCCACAGGAAAATGGCAATGTTGAGGCCTTCAACAAAATTTTGGAGACAACGCTGACCAAGGTATGTAACACCAACCATGATGACTGGGATATGAAAATTGCTGCTATTTTATGGGCCTATCACACTACGTGCAAATGAATCACAAGTCAGACACTATTTAAGTTGGTTTATGGGAAAGAGGCAATGATACCGATGGAGTATATCGTTCCCAACTTGCGCATTCCCGCAGTAATGGGCATGGCTGACGCAGAGGAATTAGAAGAATGGGTTGTGCAGTTGATTCAGCTCATCAAGGATCGTTTCATCACAGACTTCCAACAACAGGTTGTGAAAGATTGACCGAAGGCATGGCATGATCGCCATATTAAGCACAAACAGTTCACGGCAGGATATTTGGTGATGTTATATGACAGTAAGTTTATCAAGCATCCAGGTAAGTTACAAATGCAATGGTTAGGTCCCTATCTTATTCATTCTATTACCTCTAGAGGCATCGTGCAGTTGCAGCAATTGGATGGTGTCATGTTGCCAAAGCTCATTAATGGGAGTCGCTTGAAGCCCTATAGAACGAGGCCAATGATGCACACCACCTAAAGTACTGAGGTTATTCAAAAAAAAAAATTCTAGAGTTTAGCACAAAGAGGTGAACCTCGGTATCGAGGCTGCACAAGGATGAAGTTATTGGCAGTAGTTGGTCGACCATTCACGATAGTTGCAAAGCTATGGGATGGTCAAATCAGGTAATAAATGCAAGTAGTTAAACCAGTTGGTTGGTGACGTTTGTTGAAGAAACCCGCATTAATGGGTGATCCGACTGTTAGCCGCATAAGTTCATCGACTGATTTGGCATCATTAATACCCGATTTTGCAATAATGGTGCAGTTAGTATTAATTCTTGCACATGATCTAGGAACTAGGAATCAAAATCATCAAAGAATTATTAACAACTACTCATGAATTGGAAATAACTGGAATACCAAATAGGTTTCCTCTCTGTATATTATATAAACAATAAAGGATTACAATTTCCATGCATAGCAATAGCTTAACTCCATGAAGAATTTGAATACCTAAGGGACAATTCGAATTCAGTGAGTGAGTCTAGCTTAACTGACTCTTTGCCATGCAATCTCACTCAGTTAACCACTTGACCAAAACCCTAATTGACTCACCAAACCCTAACTGAAGTTGGAGTGCAATAAATGACTGAATCTCAACTGAAGGAGATCAAACACATGTCATAGCAATCCAATCATCAAGTGCTAGTACTGCATGACTCCAATAAAACCTGGTGAGGTTAACTGAAGCTGAACTGACCATCAGAAGTTGGTGAAGGTGCCTTAATGTTCACTCTAGTTCATTAAAATAATAATAAATAATCATTAAATAATATATTTAATGAATGGAGGCGCCTTAACTGACTGTAACTGATTGGTTGAACTGAAAGTAACCACCAGTTAGCAATTAGGTGCATGAATGTCACACAGATCACCCCTGGAGTGCTTCAGTTAGCCTCCTTGACTGTAGGTAGGTGTGGGAGTGACTGGGATGATGGTAATTAATTCTCCTTGATGTCAATTAAACTTAGGATAGTGGTTTAACTAGGCCAATTTGACCGAGGGAGTGAGTATGAAGGTAAATGTCTCCAACACCCCCCCTTAAGCTATACTCAGGAAGAGTTAGAAAACATAGATGCATAAAATGCTAGGGCCCTAGAAACAAATTCCATAGGTCACCCTGTACAATAAATCAACTGAAACAATGCTCAAAACAAACTAAGTGAGGAAAAGAGGGAAAACCCAGTGGGAAAAAACCCCCCCTCAAGCTGAACACTGAAAGTAGTCTGGATCACCCTGATGAACTCACCCCCAACAGTGAACGGAGCTAAGTGAACTTCTTTTCTGAAAAGCTCTTGGTGAAGATTTCTGGAGGAATATTCCACTTTGGAAGAATAACAATGCACTCAATTGGATCAGAAATATAAACAACTACACGATGAAAACTGGACCCATGTAGAGCAACTGAAATCATCTGAAGAGAGAGCAAAGGTTCTTGAGGATTTGAACCATGTGTGGAACACTCAAGAAACCGATATGTTGCAGCCTTGAACAGCAAACCATGACTGGTAAAATCAGCCCCAAATCTTAGGAGCAAGTGTCCATGCGGATGCAGAATGTCTTCCTCTTTACTAGTTCTGTGAGGAGATGATTTTGTGACCAAAGGTAGTGGGACTTTGGAGAGAAAATGCTTGAGCTCCATAATCTGATATAGATTCTGAAATATCTAATGATTCACAAAATAAAATATTAGCAACCTCATAAGAGGAAACTAACACCAAATCCCCATAAGCAAATTTGAAGAAGAACTGCGGTACTTGATTTTTCACACCAGAATTGGTGAGAGCAGCTACAAGCATGGCTGAAAGCTCTTGGATTTTAAAATATGAACAAAATAATATCAGATCAGAATGTAAATCAGATATAAATAAGTTCAAAACAGATCCAAAACTATGAAATCAAATCAAATCCCCAGCAGCAGTTTTGTAGGAGACTTGCGGTACTTGTTTCTCCACACCGTTGATGAGAACAGCTACAAGCAGTACTGAAGGTTTATGAACCTGAAATTTTGAACCAATAAATATCAGATCAGATCCAAATAAGACCATATCAGATCCAATAAGGTTCATATCAGATCCAAAAGTATAGTCAACCGAGACGGTGGATGCACAGTTTTCTTCTTCTTCAAAATTCTGAATTTTGGTGCATGCAATCCTGCAGGAATTTCCTGGAAGATCTAGATCATGGGGAGCGAATGTGTCACTCTTATAATCTGATATTTTTTCCAAAATATCCAAGGTATTACATATTTTCACACCAGCAGCAACATTAGAGGAAGAAAATTCAAATTTCTCCTCACTTTCGGAAGCAATTACTGGTAAATTTTGCACTGAATTCAAAGGAAAATCACTGGTGAATGTTTGCATGGAAGTGCAGCAGCATTTTTCTTCAATATCAGAGATTTGAATGTCTTCTTCCGTTTCAGAAATATGAGAATATGAGATATCATAGATCTCATGAACTTCCGGAGCATCAGGAGAAGGAGTCACTTCATGGAGACTTTATTCAATTCGAATTGAATGTGTAGAAGATTCTGCTTCATCTTCATCTTGAACAACTTCATCAGAGAGAGTAGTGGCTGAGAGTTTTGAGTGAAGAACTCTTGTGGTTCTGGATTTAATTTCCAAAGTACTATTATGATCCTCATTGTGCTTGCCAAAGGTTCTGTCCAATATAGCCCAGAAAATCTTTGGGTATTCAGCAGAACCAAGAATAAGGTAGTACAAGCTATCATCAAGGGCCAGACACATTGTTCCAAAAGCTCTGTCACCGTCATTTATCCAGTCATTCTCATTCTCATAATTCTCTCTTCCAATTCCAATAGAAACCTCATAGAGACCTCGTCTCTTCAGAGAGGCAATCATCTTCAACTTCCATTCCGAATAGCTTGTGAATGGGGTGAGAAGAGGGATTGATGAGTCCATTCGAAGTTGTACCTGTTAAGACCTGAAAATCAAAACAAAAAAGCACCGTAAGGTCGGACAGACTGTACATTTAGGATTTCATCACACCCAGCATAGTCAATCAAGCAAGCTTGATCAACAAGTTCTTTACTTGGGGTATTAAGTGGTAAGCCTTGGCTTCTGGTGCAGTGCTGGATTCTTGAGCTATTGCTCAAATTTCATGGAGAAATATGTCAAAAAGATTGTTCTTGAGAGATTTTTCTTCATCCTGCCGCATGCTCTGATACCATATTAATTATTGCACATGATCTAGGAACTAGGAATCAAAATCATCAAAGAATTATTGACAAATACTCATGAATTGGAAATCACTGGAATACCAAATAGGTTTCCTCTCTGTATATTATATAAACAATAAAGGATTACAATTTCCATGCATAGCAATAGCTTAACTCCATGAAGAATTCGAATAACTAAGGGACAATTCGAATTCAGTGAGTGATTCTAGCTTAACTGACTCTTTTCCATGCAATCTCACTCAGTTAACCACTTGACCAAAACCCTAATTGACTCACCAAACCCAAACTGAAGTTGGAGTGCAATAAATGACTGAATCTCAATTGAAGGAGATCAAACACATGTCATAGCAATCCAATCATCAAGTGCTAGTACTACATGACTCCAATAAACCCTGATGAGGTTAACTGAAGCTGAACTGACCATCAGAAGTTGGTGAAGGAGCCTTGTTCACTCTAGTTCATTAAAATAATAATAAATAATCATTAAATAATATATTTAATGAATGGAGGCACCTTAAATGACTGTAACTAATTGGTTGAACTGAAAGTAACCACCAGATAGCAATTACCCCTGGAGTGCTCCAGTTAGCCTCCTTGACTGTAGGAGAAGGCTAAGTTAGCCTCTTTGGCTGTAGGTAGGCGTGGGAGTGACTGGGATGATGGTAATTAATGCTCCTTGATGTCAATTAAACTTAGGATAGTGGTTTAACTAGGCCAATTTGACCGAAGGAGTGAGTATGAAGGTAAATGTCTCCAACAGTTAGATTTGGCAATGATGGATTTAGAATTGAAATAGATATAAAATACCATGTAGGATGCATCAAATGGCATTATTTAGTTGGGAGAGCAGAAGTAGAAGGTGAATTTGGTGTCAAGTATTGTGCAGAGTGTTGAGAGCAGTATAGTCCGAGTTGTTGAGTGAATATTCTGGTTTTGGGAGGTAAGGGATGCTGAGCGACCTTAATGCTATTGAGATTTCGAGTGAGTATGAGTCCCCCGTTCGACCCATAGCTGTAGAAGAGGAAATTATGAGTATGCCAGTGGGTTCATCATCCATTTCTAAGTGAAAATGATAGGCTCAGAGACCAATTCCAACACCCCCATAGAAGTGGCAAACTCTCACATCTGTGCGAATGCGGGGAGAAGGCACTGCCCAGAAGGGGATGTTGAGCTCAGGAGCTAATGAGTTTGCGACACCCTAGGGTGTCTCGATGCATGATATTTTGGGATATGTTGCTCCCACACAGCCAAGTGCCAAGGCATGACAACCGTCAAAGAATCAGAAGTTTCCACCCAAGTTGCCACCACTACAGGAAGGGATGACATGCTCAGTTGATATCATCCATGCATTGAGCATACTCAAGTTCGACGATCATGACCTAATTTTGCTTAAATATGCCCTAGAAGAGCCCTATGAATCTATCATGACAGTGCCTGATGGCCCCATTCAGTGAATTCCAAAGCCATGGGCCAATGGCTTAGAGAATTCTGGGTTGTTGGGGCTCATCAATATGCCCCACTTTGGTTGTCTAAATGAAGCTCATGCATGTGTGAAGAAAATATTGGCATGTTTCCATGGAGGGATGCTTTGGTTGACTACATCGATCCCGGTCATGGTCGACTTGATTTCCCTCGTTACTGGGTTGCCTAAGGCTGGGGAGGACCCAGCGCAATATCTTCATGGATGAGATATGGATAAAAGACTACCAAATGAGCTGAAGGGGCACTTAGGTTTACAACGGGATGGTCACGCCTATCACATTGACAGTATCAACTAACAGATGATGTGCACTAGTGCCATAATTCTTTCTAGCAAATTTTTTCATGGCAACCGACTTGTCCAATGCAATTCAGGAGTTTTCGCGTGTGCTCATAAATGTGTGGAGGGAGTTTAGATGAATTGGTCATTATTTTTGTTGAATCAGTCGCTCGAAGATGCGCTCGGTGCTCAGAGCAGGCACCTCTTTTCTTATAGTTGGATTTTGATTCTCATCACCTTGGTCACTTGGATGGAGCTAGAGGACTATCAGCCAATGACGGTCGAAGTAGCCAAGGTTTGACGTGATACCTACTATCAAAACTTGTGGTGGGTTGAAGAACCCAGTCCCAAAACAGATTGTTCTATTCATTTCTAGATCTATTGGGAGGAACTGCAAGCGAACGTTGTAGTTGTTCCAAGAATTTCTCCCTACACCGTGGCCAAGTATCAGAGGTCATTCATTTTGTTTTGGACCCCACTCCATTCATATTCAGGCTAGGTAGGATCTCGATAAGCAGTGGCTACCATTGACTTACAAGATTACCACGAAATATTTGGATTCGATTATGCAAGAATGGCTACGCGACTAGCGCGTCCCGATGAGTCAAGATGAGTTAGATAAGGAGATACCCCTTAAAGTCATTGAAGACCCTGCCCCACCAAAATTAAGCACCCATGACTCTGACAATGAGTCATCCACGGACCCTGAATATGCAGCACAAAGGATGTGGGAGGAGACTCTCTCCAAATGGAGACAGGAGTACGAGGCTGGAATCGGTACTAAATATAGTTTGGAAGATCAATTGCAATGGCTTATCAAGGTTTTCCCAGATTCATCTATAGCTATGACTATGGAAATTCATGAATCAAACCATGCAGAATTCGGTGCGGTAAGAACTAAGCTAGAATCCATTTTTTATATTGTCTCCAAGCAACCATCAGCACAACCTCTGTTGCAGGATAGCTTGTCAATCAGCACTGAGCCCTAGGTTTAGAATGTGCAAGTTCCCCCGACTGCGATCGACGTGAGAAATGAAGAATTTCATCAGCAGTTGCACCCAATCCATAGAGTGACTCTAGACCTAAACAACCTATCCGCTACAAAATTGGTTGAGTTGCAGCATGTCGTCGTACTGGAGTTGGTGGCACAACAATAGGAATTGACTAAGGGTTATGTCAAATCCCATAATTCTGTTCAGTAGCTAAAGAAGGATGTCGTGAAGCTGCACTAGGTCCATGTGCAGTTGGCCGACGAGAAATTACAAGAAATCAACATGCTCAAGGCAACACAGATCGAGATGCAGCAAAAGAATGCTACGGAGATTACGGATCTCAATAAGGCATAAGATCGCCTAATTGTGGAACAAGCATAGCTATGTGCACAGTATAGTGAATTGGAGCAGGCTATCTCTGAGGTCTGTTATCAGAACATGTTTGACACCACTGCCAAGCTCACACTAGTCAAGAAGGCCCAGTGATTAGGGTAGACCTTGGTTCAACTTCAAGACCATAACTTGCTGCTTTAGGCTCAAGCACAACCCACTACCCCACCGAAGCAGGTTGTGGAGCGTAAGGCCTCCCTTGAGGGAATTGCTACTCAGTTTTGCAACATGGAGGAAGAGGCCAAATCTATTATGGAGGAAACCATGCAGTTCTTGTAGAGTATTGTTCAGGATGAGTAGCTGGATAAACTCACTGTGCAGGTGCAAGAAGCAGAGGGTCAATTGACAACTTTGAAGTCAGCATTGAAGTCCATGCCACTGATGGTACAAATCACCCAAGCCACCAAACTGAAGGATATCTAGCAACACACTGCCCACGCCCAAGGGCGCCAACAAAATCACTGCGAGCAACTCGATGAATTCCAAGATATTGGAGGCCAGTTGGCTGTAAAAGTTGTCGACACACTTCAAGTTATTCAGGAGAGTCAAAAAATGGTCGATAACAAGGCTAGCAAGGAGAACCTGGTCCAGCAAATGGTGAGTAATTTTTAAAATACCCCTGCTAAACTACAGCTCCAAGTTCGGGAAGTTTCCCAACAATTTCTTGATTTTAAGGATAAGACTACAGCATACAACCTATCAACCTGACGTGGCTCGAGGATGAGACACAAAACTATGTTGGGGGCCTGTTGGAAAGGGGTTGGGGCAAGTGAGTTGTGCAGCATTGCGGCAGCTGCACAAGCTCATGTGGAACCACGCAAGGTCCATTTAGTGCGATGAGTGGAGAAGTAACCATTTTTTGAATATTTTATGTATATGTTGACCAAATTCTATTGTAATAGGTCAGTGGTGGTTAGAAGTTAGTTAATAGTGGACCCTTGATGTAAAGGCATAAGCCTATTTATAGATCCATTTTTGTGATGATAGTGATAGAATTATTTTAGGTGAATCGCAACACACTTGGTGCACGCTGTTGTGTGGAGATTGGTATGTCTTGACTGTGATTTTGTTTGGGTTTCCTTCAGTTGCAATCTCCAATTTTGGAGAAGGATTGTGTGATGTGGCATATTTGGGCAAGATTAATATAATATGTGCTGAGTATGGGTTGATATTTATCTGTTCTCATAGATATGTTATGATGTGGCAGCACTGCTTTTTGTTACAATGATGCAATTCGATCTATATAGATCTGTTATGATGCTATGATTTTGTTTCTGTCACAATGATGTGATTTAGTCTCTCCTTATTGTGTTAATGTGATCTGTTGATTATAAGTTTATGTAATCTCTTTCCCTATTTGATGTAGTACGATGTTCCATGATTAATGCTGCAATATGGTATAATGGTCGCATAAGTCACGATTCTTCCCAGTCAGATCCCCATGTCCTCCTTTTCCACTGTTAGAAACTTGGTTCTGACAGCTCTCCCTTAACTGCCTTGGGTGAGACCTCATCTTCTTTGTATACATTTCTGGGTACGCTAAAACATGTATGGGCCAGTGCTCAGGGAGACCGCGTTGCAAGATGTCAACGGAGTGGGAACCCCTGTCGACGAAGCTTTCTTAGTAGGCTGCGCCAACATATATAATGGTTCATAATAGATCATGATGAATATATACCATTAACAACATTGTAACATATCACTAAAAACATATAATATCATAACCAGTTCACAACATACATCAGATATACAACTCCATTGAAATGGGAAATCAAGACATGCAAACTAGTCACAACAAAGCTTGGAAATGTGGACATTTGCATTAGTATTTATGATAATTTAGGCTTACATATAAGAAGAGAGACATATTATAGATCCATAAATCATTCACCCATTCTTGGGAATCAACTGGACTCAATGGGGTGCAACCACCATTGACACAAGTGCGCCATCATAGAAAAATATGGAAATGTTGAAGTGGGGATTGAGAGAATGGGAGGACAGATGGGTCACAAATAGTAGAATACTCCTATATACAGTAAAAAAAATCCATTCAGATCCAAATAAGATTTCAGGGTGGCCTCTACCACATCCAACTGGGATGATAATCTCACTCTCTTGAAATTTGCTCACTAGCAGGGTAAGTGAGCACTCACTGTGCAATGGACAATCTAGTGATTTCCAAAATGCCAAAGGAAAATTCTCAAATTATAAAAATCCATTATAATTCCTCATGAAATATTTGTATAACCATACTAAGATCCTCCAAGGTCTAATTCACTCCCATAGGCTTCCTCCAACTCATCCTTGATGTTTAGTAAACTTCGTGACACTTGTCCTTCTCCTTAACCCTTCATCTTCCTCGAAATTCAAATTGTTGCCACCAAAACAAGTGTGCCCTCTTGGAGGATATTTTTAGACCTGAGATTTCATATTTTCATAGGTATTCAATCAGGTCTACAGTCAGGTATGACTTGTCATATAATCTTCCATTATTGTTGTCATAAAACACAGGGAATCACGCTCCAAGTGGCACCTAGTTTCTTCCTATCCTCTTCCTCTTCTATTGGGAGTTACTCCTATTCACTCATTCAAATCCTTGGGATCATGATATGTTACTTGACACCTCTTCACCTTCCAAGAATCTTCCAATACTCATAATTTCAAATTTGGAGTTAATTCATGACATGTGTAAGGAAGAATCTAGCCACCCAAGGTCTCCATGAACCTACAAATGTCCCTATGAAGCAAGGCCAATTTATTTTATCCATATTTATTATTTGAATGACCCAGTTTAATGTTTAAATGAGAAAATAAGGTTCTCTTGGGTCCCATATCTCCCTTATTGCAAGATTTAATGCCTCCTCCCCAACATAGGGAACTAGTAGGTGGTTGAAAAATTGTCAACTAGTAGTCTCATTGGGATGGGGATATGGTAGTCCTCCCCACCCAATATTTATTATCCTAAATAAATACCAAGTTTGGATGCTTCAAAATGTTTTCCCCTTCCCAAGTGGCTTCCTCACTTGGAAAATCCAGCTTATATTGAACCAAGTATTATTTTATTGTTCTGCTTCTTAACCTTCTCTCCCTTGTTTTCAATATTTTGTCTAGAATGAGAACAAGTTGTCCTTCATCATCCAAAGGAGATAAAGTATATGAAACTGAAATATTCTGACCTATAACCTTCTTTATACATAAAACATGAAATACATTATGAATTTTACTTCCCATGGGAAGCTCCAATTCATAGGCCACTTCTCAAACCTTTCGAATCACCTTGTAGGGACCATAAAAAATTGGTTTGAGTTTTTCTGAACCTTTACCCTTTATGGTGGTTTTTTTGTAGGGCTGCAACCTCAAATACACCAATTCATTCACTTGGAAATGCCTCTCCTCTCTATGTTGGTCTGCATATTGTTTTTGTTGATTTTGGGCAACCTACAAGTTATCTTTCAAAGCCTTCAAAATTTCTTGACTTTATTCAATCTAATCCTTATACTTTGGAGCTCTACTATCACCAAAAATGTGGTCAATAAAAGTGGATGCATCATAAACATAAAGTTATTTGAAAGGATACATGCCAACGGACATATGAAAATTAGTATTGTAACAAAACTCACCCAAATGCAACAATTTTATCCATGCTTTTTGCTGCCCACTAACATAGTTCCTCAAGTATAATTCCAACCATTCATTCACCCTATGTGCTTAGCCATGGGTTTTGGATGATATCTTGTCCTAGGTGTAAAATTTTTCCCCACCATTTTGAAGATTTATTGCCAAAATGCACTCAAAAATATGCTATCTATGTCACTAACAATGCTCTTATGAATCCCATGCAATCTGAAAAACCTCTTTTTCAACCACTTGTGCAGTAGTTAAAGTTGTAGTAACAAGAAATAAATTAGAAAATTAAGTGAACCTATCCACCACCACAAATATGCAATCCTTATCAAATACCTTGGTAAAAACCGTGATGAAATCCATGGAAATGCTTTCCCATTTTTGTTCTGGAATAGGAAAGGGGTGTAAGAGGCCAGATAAATGAGTGTGCTCCACTTTATTTTTCTAGCATTTGTGGAATTCATTAACATACCTCAAAACATCATCCTTCAACCCTTTCCATGAGAATGTTTCCCTCAACATTCATTATGTTTTGAAGAAATCAGGGTGACCTGCTATAGGAGAATCATGAGATTTCTTTAAAATTTCCTCCTTCAAACTTGAACTAGGGACCAAATGGATTATATATTTGTAGTATATGATTCCTTCTAAATCATTATTCCTATCATCCAGGTTAGTCCCATCAAAAATTTCACAAGAAAACTTATCCTTGGCATACTCTACTTCTAATGTGGATTTCCAATTTTATGCTACATCCATCAAAGAAATATGAGATATTATACATAAAGCAAAAACTACCACAACATTTTTTCCCTTCACATATTCAATATCAAAGTCAAATTCTTGAATTTTACTCACCCACTTTTGTTTCCTTTCATTTAGATCCTTTTGAGTGAGGAAGTACCTTAAGTTGTTATGGTAAGTTTTGATCACAAATATTTTTCCCATCAAGTATTGTATAAACTTGATCAAAGAATGTATGATGGATACCATTTGTATATCATAAATGGAGTAAATCTTCTCATGTGTATGTAGCTTCATACTCTCAAAATATATGGGGTGTTTTCCTTTCTTTAGGACTACTCCAATTTCCTGTCTTGATGCATCACATTCCAAGACAAATGGTTTAGAAAAATTAGGCAAGGCTAGAATAGGACAATTGATTATTACCTCTTTCATTCTTTGGAAATCGTTTTTCAGCCCCTTCATGCCACTAGAAAGTATCTTTAAATGTCAAATGTGTGAGAGGTGAAGTGAGTTGGGAGAACCCCTTCACAAAATTTCTATAGCATGTACAAATTCCAATGAATCATCTCAATTCAGTGAGATTTTTGGGAAGAGGCCATTCTATAATGGCTCTTATTTTCTCCATATCCAAATTCAAAACATCTTGATCAATGATGTGTCCAAGATACAAGATATCTGTCAAACCAAACTCGCATTTTGACAACTTAGCAAATAAATATTTATCATGCAGAATTTTAATATCGCTTCTAAATGATGAAAATGTTCCTTCCATATCAAATGTTATTACTTGATATGTTATTTAATATGTAATATTGAAGCATAATATTGTAGGAAAGAAAATGGCAGTTGAAACTACATGCTTAAAAGGATAACTATGTCAAAATAAATCAACAATTTCTTCACTTTTCAATTAACATATAATCAAATAAATTTCATAAACATATAGATAATGAGAAACATAAGAAGTTATACGTCATAAAATAGAAAATTTCCACAAAAGTATTTACTTCTCACAAAAAAAATCCAACTAGGGCTCAAAACTTGTTGGCACAAGGTTAGAACACATAAAGTGCAATACCACTAGTGACGAAAAGGGCGTCGACAAGGAAAAAGGTCAGTCAGGAAGGGTAAAGAAGTAGACAAATAAGGAGATTTTGGTCATGATAGTTAGAGATTGGTCAAGTGTACCATTTTGTAATGGCCAAATGACTCTATAAGTAGAATTAGGATTGTAAATCTTGAAGGACATGGTTCTTGGAATGATTATGATGAATTGTGTCTTAGAGATCATCATTTTGAGATCTTTTATGGTTGTAATGTTTCATACTTATGGATTTTGTTCTAATTGACGACATTTTTAGTACGGATTCTGGTTTTGTAGCCTCTGTTCAGTAATGTTTGTTAGGATATCTGTTGATCTGCGATGTATCAGATAAGTTAATGATAAATGATGAATGATTGTGCTTTGTGACTTATATGAACTACTACATTACTTATTAGTTTAATGTATGTCAATATCTATGTCGATTTGAATATCTGTTGATGTGAATAAATATTACAATGATAAGTAGAATTGGTTAATGTGCTAATGCAAATAAGGATTATAATTAGAACTGTTGAATGGTGTGGTTGAATTGTATCTTGTTATTCTCCTAGATCTCTGGGTGATATTGTGATTGAGTATGATATAAGGTGTGTCCTCTTCCTATGGTGGAAACATGGTTTTTGTATCCCTCCCTCAGACATCTCAAGTGAGACTACACTTGCTCTGTGGGTGTTGCTAGAAAGGGTAAAACATTTTTGGTCTGATGTTTAGGGAGTATGTGTCGATAGTTGTTGACAACTGTATGAAGTGAACCCCTGTCGACAAAACTGAGTGTCAACAAATGGTTCCCTTGTCAAGACCATAGTGCCAAAAAGAAGAGGACATGTTGTGGCAGCTGAGGAAACATGAAATCTAGGATTGGTTTGATAAGAAGGCCCAAGAGTTTACGGAAAAAGAGAACCAGAACATGAGATGATCGATAGAAGACTGGTTGGGAATGTACATCTCCTCTAATATTCATGAAATATTCTTCACTGAATTTCTGATAGTACTGTATGAATGGTTGGCACAACTCACTTTTCAAAAGAAGAATTTCCAAGGAAGCGATCCTGAACAATGGAATCAGGAGCTAATCCAACAGTTGCGTAAGGTGAGCAACAAAGCTTCAAGGGTTGTTGATGTGTGGATAGAAAATTTTTTGGAAGGGTATATGATTGAGTTTTTTGTCGATACTGTTAAATCTTACAGTGATGAAAAAAGGGAATTTTTTAAGGGACCAAGGGGAATACTTCTATCATCATAGAAACAGTGGATCATGATGCTCATCTGTGAAAAGGGAATATTGAATATGAATTCCGGTGAGTAAAGCCCTAGTGTGAGAAGGTTGTGGGTACTACTAAGATACAATTTTAATGGATGTTATGGGGTATATGGATGGGATTCATGATGAGACTATGAGGGAAGTCACAGAAGAGTGTGGTTTCCTACGAAGTGGGAAGAGGTTTCGGCAAGAAAAGAGGAGGAGGACTGAGGAGAGTCTTGGTGCGATCAGAATAGAAAACTACGAGAAGGGACCACAAGGGACTAAGAAACCCTACAATGACGAATGAAATGACCAGAATACCCCTAAATTGGAGGAAGGACCAACCCAAAGCTACAACGTACCTAGAAATCTGTGCACAACGCCAAACCTATGAGGAAGAAATGTGAGTTCTTCACAGGGTTGTTCTGTGTGTCAACACAGTGGTAATAGTAGTGGATTGATAAACACCGGGAGAAGACCCAGGATGGCGGTTGATTATGTAAATATACCCTTTTTTCAGGGTAATGAGATTGAATATATTGAGCAGTATTGGCTCTTGTGCGAAGCAATATGGATAGTGAAACAAGTACAAGATGATGATCTGAAGAAAGGACATCTAGCGACAACCTTTTGGGACAAAGCGTTGGACTGGTATATTAAATTTGTGTAAGTATCGATAGGGAATCCATAGAAGACCCTAACACAAATCAATATTGGACTGATCAAGGAATTTAAGAAACTGAAATTGAAATCATAGTATATTATAGAATTGAAGGAAACAAATCAATTCCCCAATGAATCGGTGTGGGATTTGGATCAGCGATTCAAAACTACGATGTCCAAGGTTAGCTTTGTAATGAGTGATGTATAGCATAAATAATGTTTCATTGTAGCCCTGGTACCTCACATTTGAATTCCTTTAATGCAATAGAAGACTGCATCCCAAGCAGAAGCTTTGGAAATTGCGATGAAACTAGAAGCTTCACCAGTCGACGAAACAAGGATTGGCATGAGCCAGATCTAGAAAACATTAGTGAACATTACCATACAACTGCATGATATTAAAAAGGGGAAATAGGCCCATGAAGAGATATGGTGTATTCAATGTTGGTTTGAAGGACATCATAAGGATTAGTGTCCTGAATTCTGTGAATATTTGCAATTAGAGGCATTGAATCCACTGAGTCAAGGAGGAATTCCCTGGTGCTGAATTTTTCAAATGAAAGAACATTGGTCAGAGGAATATGTGTAGTTACATAAGGTTGTGTCAAAAACAACTAATATTTTATGTAAATTTTGCCGATCAATTGGTCATGAAAAAATAATTGCAGAGCTTATGATCTGCTCCAAGAAAGAACTATGGATACATACTTTATGAAATGAGAAGAGAAAAAACCAGAAGAGATACCTAAACCACAACTACAGTATAATAAACTATAACTGTAGTATAATCAACCACAACCATAGTATAATCATCCATAACAACAATTCAAGAGATCATAATAGAGGCTTTAGTCATAGAGAAACTTTTGGTAGAGGTTGAGGACCAGTACTTACCTGCTATAATTGTCCAGTACTGGGACACTATCATAGGGACTGTCCAAATCTATCATCTCAGTGTACTTATTATAGTGTATTTGATCACATTGTCGAAGAATTTCCACAACTAATTGTGAAATGGCAAGCTAAGAATGTTCCACAACCGCAACCGAATTAGATTACAATTAAAAATAAAAATCCTAGTCCAAATGTGTAGAAGATATTGGCTAAATTAATGAGTCAACCAACACATGTTGGTATAGTAACAAGAGGAGGAGCTACGACAAGAGACGATGGACCACTGCTAAATGTTCGTTCAGTAGCTTGAAATAAAGTACAATTTGATGTAGAAACTGAAAACGATACGTTCTTTGATGTAAGAGACATGTTGACTGAGAGCGATAGTAAGTTACCTATTTATGAAATTCCACCGATATTCGATTTGAAAAACTCACCAAAGTTGCAAAGAAATATCAGTACCCTGAAAATTCTTCTAGAAATTTTTCTAACGTTAGCCAAGGACCATGGTGCATTAGGAGAGATAGAAATATTTTTGTATCAACAAGAAGAAGGGATACAAGATCGCCCACTCAACTGGTTACAAAAGAAGAAAACAGGAAGGGAAATGAGAATGAATGTCCATATTGGTGAATATGACGTAGATTCCATCATTTTGGATCTAGGGTTGGACATGAACATCCTAACCAAATAGACATGGGAAATGATGGGGAAACCAAAGCTAGTATGGTCACCAATAAAGCTTCGTTTGGAAAATTAAGCCAAATTTTCATCGATTGGACAAGTGCCTCACCTACCGGTCAAATTTAAAGGATTGAATACATACATATATTTCAATGTTAATGAGATCGTCGAAAATAGCATCCCATTCCCTGTATTGTTGGGAATTAATTGGGAAATGGAAAACTTAATCATTATCAATTTCAAGAAAAGGGCAATGAAATTCAAGAATTGTGACATGAGGTTCAACTCCCCACTGAATCCCCTTAAAGGACATAAAAATGTTGAAACGATAAGAGATGAAGTCGTCAGGGGATGGGATAGTTCCTACAATGTCTCCAAATACTGCACCAATCCCACTATAGATGGAAATTTGGGATACCTAAGTATCAGTTCATCATCTTCAAACTCTGATGAAGCACTAGAAAATTGGAAGAACCGGTTGCATGAATTATGAATGAGGAAGTGTGAATGAATCACCCTGTCATTGAGATGGGTAGCGACAGAAGTAGTTGATCTAGCCACATACAAAGGAATACCTAACTTGGCAGTATTCATCAGTGAATTCAAATATTGAGTATCAGAAACACAACGCTTGTTGGCATTGGAAGAAGCACTGAAGGTTACTCCATTGATATCAAACTGGAAAATATCTCGACGACTGATGGAAATTTGATCTGGGGAGGATGAATAATACTAAGGAAAGAAATACGATGGAAGAAATAGTCCAAGAGACCACCTGGTAACGTGTCAAACAACATGGAAACTGAGGCCAAAGGAGGAATTGGTTCATGCATTCATCCACACACTAGATCAAACACGATGGAGATGGTACGTATCCACAGAACTGCGATGAGAAATGATGGCTTGGGAAGAACTGACTACTAGCTTCAGTAATACTTTTAGTTTCATGGAAAAAAATTCATTCATCCATAGTGTGCTAGAGGAAATCCATGACAAGGTATTGAATACGGTTTCGAATGGACTACTGATGGAACCACAATGGATAACAACACCATAGATGATAATCGAGTGTTATAATACGTCGAGAGAACCTAACGATGAGAGTGATTCAAGAATCATCTATGTTCCAGAGTCAAAAGGAAGTCACGACATCGAAGCACCAAAAATATTGTTAAACGTATTCAAGCATCCTCTAATGATAAAGGATGTCAATATCGAGACAATAGAAGACCCCAATTTCGCTACTATTGAATACTACTGGGATGGTTAGACAATGGGGAAGGTCACTGACCTACTACATGAGTTTCGGGATTTATTTCCAACAAAATGTTTTGAAATGAAAGGAATTTTTAGCAACTTGGGTGAAATGAAGACCCTTCTGAAACCAGTGAAGAAGCAACCATATAGGTTGCATACTAGATACAAAGAGTGTGTTAAGTACAAATTCAAATGGATATTGGATGCAGGGATTATCGAACTTGTCGAATAATCAGAATGGATCAGCTTGATGGTCATTCAGGACAAAAAGACTGGAAAAATTAGGATATCCGTCGATCTGAGGAAATTTAATGATGAAAGTCTTCATGATATGTTTCCCACGCCATTTGTCGATGAAGAACTGGGAGTAGGAGGAAAGGAAGTCTACTCATTCATGGATGGATTTTAAGGCTATCACCATATAAGTATTCTGAAGGAGGATAGACACGAAACCACATTTGTAATAGAATGGGGATTTTTTTGGTACACGACGATGCCATTCGGTCTCAATAATGTGCCCACAATTTTTTCAAGGTTAGTTGTTGTTGCATTCAAATATTTCATTCATAAGTTCCTAGAGGTCTATATGATGACTGGACCATCTATGGCTTGGTAAAATACCATACTGAAAACCTTCGATCAATGTTGGAAAGGTGTCGACAACATCATATTTCACTACATATGAAGAAATATATCTTTTATGCACTATTTGGAACCCTATTGGGACATGTCGTATGCAATATTTGGAATCTTTTGTGCACTATTTGGAATTATTCCACTACCTATTAGGAGGGAAATTCAACATGTTTACCGACCATTTGGAACTAAAATAATTGGTCAATAAGCATGTGTTGGGAGGGAATATCTTCCAATGGTTGTTGCTATTCCAAGAATTCGATTTTGAAATCATTTTGAAACCCAAACATCTAAACGTAGGTCCCGATCACCTATCACAGATAGAATCAGGAGAAGAACCAGGTAGAATCAAGGATAGATTACCTAATGCAAAACTCTTTAGAATCATAATTGTTGACAACCATTATGAATAGATTAGAGTCAATTTTTAGTGACAGGGAAATCCGTTGATGAGTTCACTGCCAGTCAAAAGAAACAACTAGTCGTCAAAGCTACAGAATTTCAACTAATTGCGGGACAACTATATAAAATGGGGTCAGATGAAATTCTTTGGCAATATGTCCTTCTGTGTGAACAGGAAATAGTGTTGGAAGAGGTGCATAATGGCATCACGGGAGGACATTATGGAGGACATGCAACCTCCAAAAAGATACTCATATCTAGATAATGGTGACCAATAGTGCATGGCGATGGAACATATTACCCTAAAAGCTACAATGTATGTCAAAGAATGGGAAAACCTTCACACATGGATGAGATGCCATTAGTACCTCGGATAACACTACAACCGTTTGATAAGTGGGAAGTAGACTTAGTAGGAGCTATTAATCCACCCAGAAGAAGAACAGGCGCAAGATACATCATCACTATGACTAACTACCTAAGAATATGGGATGAGGCATTGCTAATGAAGGTTTTCACATTTGCAACATCAGAAATATTCTTGTTCCACAATGTGGTGACCCGATTTGTATTTCCTAATATATTGATGAGCGATCAAGGTTCTTATTTCGTCAATCAGAAAATCAGAGCAATGTCTGAGGAATTCCATATACATCACCAAATAATTACCCCATATCACCCACAAGCAAATAGATCAGTTTAATAATTCAACAAGATATTGGAGAACACACTTACTAAGGTATGTAACACAACTCATGATGATTTGGATCTCAAAATCCCTGCGATTCTCTTGGCATACAAAACAACATGCAAACGTCTGACAGGTCAGACACCATTCAAGATGGTTTATGGACAAGAAGCAGTGATTCCCATGGATTATATTATCCCTAGTATGTGTATAGCAGCAGTAATAGGAATGAGTGATGAAGGATCAATTGAGGAAAGATTGGTGCAGTTTTTGCAACTAACAGAGGATCACTTTATCGCAGGATTTCAACAGCATGTAGAAAAGGATCAATAGAAGGCATGGCATGATCACCACGTAAAGATGAAACATTTTCAGTGCAAAGATATGGTTCTTATCTATAACAGTAAGTTGGTGAAGCACCCAAGTAAGCTTCAAATGCATTGGCTTGGTCCCTGCATCATACATTTCATTACCAATGGATGTGCAGTACAGTTGCAAAATCTAGATGGAATAATTTTACCAAAACTAGTAAATGGAAGCCATCTAAAGCCCTATTGGGATATCTCGATGCTATACCACTAATAACAACAACAACAAAAAAGAGCAAAGAAATTTTGATAAAAATCTGTCAACTGAAAGAAAACTGATGAGAAAAGTTGATTGCGATAAGGTTTGGAGCTTGTTGACATTAAACGAGGTGTGAACTGATCAAATTAGGTAATAAATGAATCAATTACATCAGGAAGAGCAACGAAGCAAGTGGAAAAAGGAGCATTTAAGGACGAATGAGTGGAATGGATTCGTGGAATTGGAAATGATGCATCAAATCCACTTGCACGAGATGATCGGAGATTATAAAATTAGACCGAAGGGCATGGTTCAAATCATTATGCACTTTGGGAGGAATATTTAGAATGAAGAGTGACAGAGACAAGAAACAATGAAGTTGCAATGGTGCATATCATTTATGGCATGGGTACACAAGGGTCACCAAGGATGATGGCGCGAATCACCCAACAACAACCAGAGATCGTGTCCCCACCTCTATGGATATTCAAGAAGAATAGAAGCACCACTCGGATGATAGCTTCACAAAGGAAACCCAAAAAATCCCATACCTTTACATGGGCCGCAATGATAGGAGGAGAAGCAGGCACATCGGTTACTGTGGAGGAGGAAACAATAACAAGAGGAAGGAAATCAAGACCGATAGTGTCGATGGGAGAAGAGATTATCGACTATGTGCTACCAAGGAAGGAAGTTGCACCAGCAGTGTGAATTGGTAAAAATTCTAAGTACACCATCAAGATGTCAGCATCACCAAAGGGAGTCCATGTTATAGGAAAAATTGTGCAATGCTTGAAAAAATTACAGTATAGCAACCACGATATTTTGTCTGTCCTAGAATGCACAAAAGACACACATGTGGATATAATGCATGGACCAGGGGGTCCAATTACAAGGGAACTAGCGTAGTGGGAACTAGTGTAGTGGGAACTGGGGTTGCAATGATTAGGACTTCTATCAGTAATCCATATACAACACTTTGGGATATCGACGGTGGTAAATGCATGCGTAAAGAAACTATTGGCTTTATTTCATTACAGATATCTATGGTTGGACACCAAAGTCCCAATCACAGTCGACTTAACTTCACAGATCACAGGATTAACCAAGGTAGGGGTAGATCCGATGCAATATTCCAAAGTGAAAGATAGTGACAAAAATCTTGTTGCGAAGCTGAAGAAAAAATATGGGGTGGTGAAGGATACCTGAGCATATGTGATCGACACCATTAACAAGAAGGAGGTCAGGATCACAGCAAAGTTGTTGAAACTCAAAATCCTGCGGAAGAATATTCCAAACCAATGCACATCAAGGATCATCACATCTATGAAGCAGAGTGCAACAGGCATACAAATGAATAGGTCCCTTTTCCTATTGAATGAGATAATGGAGGACGCAGTATTAGTGCAAGAGACTGGTAATCCATTTACATATTTCTTATTACTAATACTAATTGTGTTGGTTAGTTGGATGGAACCACCGTAGTACCAGGGGATGGACTCCAAATTTTCCAATATATGTCACACGGCATGCTGCAAAAATTTATGGGCACTAAATGAAAAAGAGAGGCAGATGAACAATCATACATCAAATTCAATATCTATTTGGATGTGCTTCAAACAAAAGCGGTGAATATTACGCGCATGACGGAAAAGGTAGTAAAGAAGTATCAGAGATTTGTAAGGTTTTCTCTAGGGAATCATGCCATCTTCATTCAAGCATGTGTAGATCCATAGAAGTAGTGGTTGACGATGTCGTATAAGCTTAATGATGAAGAACTAGACATGGTAGTGGTGGAATGGACAGAAGAATGGAAGGTTTCGATCTGCGAAGACCAACTATCGTACCCAAAAGAGAAGTTGCTAGTATATGCACCAAAATATCAAGAAGAAGCAAATGAATTAAAAGTGGAAGAAAAATTGTAGGATGAAGCATCATAACCAAAACCTACAGAATTAGATCTTGAGAAACAACAAGAAGAACCACAGACTATGCATTGTTTTGAGCAAGGTAAAGGGAGTGGAACCACTAGACTCTACAATGAGAAAATAAACAAGCTTATGGACATCATAACCATTATGGTCAATGAAAACTGGTGTTGGAATATTGAACAATACTGAGAGGGGGGGTGAATCAATATTGATAAATTTTAACAATTTAAACCACTTTAATTTATTCATTAACACACATGATCAATAAGAACACAGAACACAAATTTATCATGGAATCCCAATTGGGTAAACCACCAATACTTCCTATTACTACAAATATGTATTTACAAATAGTTTATACCTGCTCCTACAAACAAGGATGGTACTACACCCTATTTAGAAACAACTACTGGAAGGAGGTTACGACCCCCTATTTTTATCAGTTTCTACTGAAATGGTGCTACTACACCCTATTTACCAGCAACTACTAGAAGGAGACTAAAACCCCCTTGCAGGATTGTATCCTGACCTTGAACCACCCTAATATTTTTTTATCAATATTCCTGATATATTTTTCCTTCAATATCTGTCACAAATTACTTCTGCACATCATTGGTCTCTTTCTCTTCTAGCTTCTTCTATGATCTAGACTTCAGAGATGATTTCTTTCACTTAGCACTCTATCTCTAAATACCCTCTAACACATTTTCTGTGAATGCATCTCCTTAGCATTGCACCTTTTAATTCTTATATCGTGCCTCTTCATGAAAACTCAATACTTCATTTTAACAATTCTTTAACTCTATTTAGGTTTATTAGTGATACCTTTCCGCAACAAGATCTTACCAGAATTGCCTCTCCGCAATGATAATTCTTCACCAGAAAATATTTCAAAATTATCTTTTTCCATAATGATATTTCTACAATAGATCCTTTTCACAACCATCCTGATTCGTTGATGCATTGTGGACTCTTTCATGTCAGTCTATCTAACACATATTTCCCTCTGTAATTACCTTCCTGCAATTTCCTTAGCTTTCCGCAATTGTCTTTCCGCAACAACCTTTCTGCACCATTGATTTCTTGTGGACTCTTCCCTGACCGTTGATCTGAGATCAGATGCAGATTGTGGATTGCGGATTTTTGTTCTCCCTTTTTTTTCCTCAAAAGGTCCTTATGCAATTTCCTTTCCACAACTACCTTTCTGAAAGATACTTTATGCACCATTTATTTCATAATGACTCTCTCCTGGTCCTCGATCTTATATCAGATGTGGATTGCGAATTGTGGTTTTGCCAAATTCCTTAAAAGTGATTTTGGAATTTTCTATCCCCGGGATTTCTTCTGCATCATCGATCTCATGAGGACTCTTTCCTTATCATCGATCTTAGATCAGATGCAGATTGCGTGTTTTCCAAATTTCTTAAAAGTGCTTCCGCAATTTGCTTTTTGCAATATTTCTTTTGCGTTGTCAATGTTATGCGGACTATTTCCTGATCATCGATCTTTAGATCAAATACGGATTGTGGATTGTGTATTTTCCAAATTTCTTGAAAATACTTCTGCAATTTCCTTTCCACAGGTAGACCATTGATCTTTGTTTCTCGAATGATCTGGTTCGTTCAAAATTCCTTTAGCACTTCAAAATATTATTTGCCACTGCTCACTTTGCATATATTTCCCCTGTCACTAATTTTCTTATTCGAATTTTCAATTCCTCTGTCTTTCACTAAGTTCATCATGTCATCATGTTTTACTGGTTATTCCTTTTTCATTGTTGAACTCCTAATCCACGTAATGGATCCTTTGTATTTTACTGAGTTAATCCTATTATTATGTATATTAGTTATCTCTTTGTCACTCCTGAACTCCTTTGACATCAATGAAAACTATATTCTCAACAATATTCCCCTTTGGAATCGATGGCAACATTTCCTTTTGGCCAACATTTTTTACCCCTTTGACAGCAATGATAAAGGCTTCCTTTTGACAGCTCCCCCTGAGATTATGCTTCTTCTCCTACAATATTGTAAGGAGACAACTCCCAACTTTTTTCTAATATGCTCAAAGGATTCCTTGGGTAGTGGCTTGGTGAAGATATCAGTAATTTGTTCTTTTGTGTCAATATACTCTAGTTTGACAATCTTCTGGGATACTTGTTCTCATAGGAAGTGATACTTTATTGGTATATGATTTGTCTTGGAGTGCATGACATGATTTTTTGACATATTTATGGCATTGGTATTATCACAATTTATTAATATTGGGTACTAATACTTCACAAGTAAGTCTTCTAGTGTCGGCTTCATCCAAATCACTTGAGTGCAACATGATGCATCGACAATGTATTCGGATTCTGCTGTGGAGAGAGAAATGGAGGATTGTTTCTTTCTTGACCAAGATACCAAACAACTTTTTAAGAATAATTATGCTCCACTGGTGCTTTTTGGATCATCAACACTTCCTTCCCAATATGCATCGGTAAATGCTTTCAAGTTGAAGTATTGAATTTTTTTCTACCATAACCCATACTCCAAACTACCTTTCAAATGTTTGAAGACTCTATTTACTATTGTTAAATGTGTCTCTTTGGGGATTGACTGGAACCTAGAAACCAAACCTACATATTTCATCACACATGGTCTTGTATTTGTCACATATAGCATGCTACATATCATGGATCTATACATGGTATGGTCCACTTCCAGAGACTCGTCGTACTTACTTAATTTAAAACCTGTGATCATAGGAGTACTAACAGGTTTGGAGTCTTCCATCTTAAATATTTTAATCATGTCTTTGTTTACTTAGTTTGAGAGATCAATATTCCTTTGTTTGTTTGGTAAACTTGTAATCCCAAAAGAATGTTAGTTCACCCAATATTGACATATTGAATTCCTTCTTCATTTTGGAAGCAAATTTTACACTTAGTATTTGTAAATTGCTTCCAAATATGATTACATCTACATAAACAACAACAATGATCATATTTTCATCTTTGATTTTTAAGTAGAGGTTACTTTCAGTGGCCCCTCTCTTAAACCCATGTTGATTTAAGTAGTTGTTCGACCTTGAAACCCACTCCCTTGGATCTTATTTGAGGCCATAGAGTGCCTTTTTTAATTTACAAACATAGTCTTTGTTTTATAATAAGATATAACCTTCAAGTTGTTCAATACAAAACCTCTTCTTCTAGTTTTCCATTCAGAAATGCAGACTTGACATCCATTTGATATACTTTAAAAAATTTATGGCATGAAAGTGCTAAAAACATTCTGATTGCTTCAAGTATTTCTACAGGGGCATAAGTTTCTTCAAAATCAACCCCTTCCACATGAGCATACCCTTTAAATACTAATATTTCCTTGTTCCTTATCACTTGACCATATTGATTGAATTTGTTCTTGAAAACCCATTTGGTCCCTATAATATTTTTGGCTTTGGGTCTTGGGACAAGTTCCCAAGTTTTTTTCTTCTCAATATGGTCCAATTCTTCATTCATGGATTTGATCCATTCATAATTCTTGCTGGATTCTATAAAATTATTAGGTTCCACTACTGAGAGTAGGGCTTGTTCATTAAATAGTAGTTGTCTCCTTGTATTGACTCCAGCATCTTTGTCACCAATAATATGTGTCTTAGGATGATCCTTTTGTACTCTTCTAGATGGATTTTTTGTATCAAATTTGGAGAATCTTCTTGACTTTCCTGTGTATCTTCCTCCTCTAATTATTCTTCTTCATCATGAATACTTTCATATTTTTGTAGGTATTCCTTTTCTTCATCATGTGTACTTACATCACCATAATGACATCTTATTCTTCTTAGTTTTATGTCATCTATTCTTACATCTGCAATTTCTATGATCATGTTTAACCTTTTATTGTAACATCTATACACCTTCTTGCTGGATGAATATCCTAAAAATATTCCTTCATCAGTCCTAGAATCAAACTTGCCAAGATCATCCTTGTTCCTTCTAATGTAAAAATTACCACCAAATACTCTGAAATACTTAACTAATGCTGGTCTTCCATACCATAGTTCATAAGTATTCTTTTCCTTGTTCACTCTGAGTTGTTCTCTATTAAATATATAGCCAGCTCTGTATATTGATTCTTTCCAAAATGCATCTGACAGCTTTGCTTCATTAAGCATTATTCTGGCATCTTCTTGGACTATTCTATTCTTCCTTTTAGCAACATTATTCTACTGAGGAGTCTTTGTAGCTAAAATTTGTCTTTTGATCCCATGTATCTCACAAAACTAATTGAACTCATTTGAGGTAAACTCTCCCCCATTGTCTAATCTAAGACATTTGATTTTCTGATTTGTCTCATTTTCAACCATTGATTTGAAGATTTTGAACCTTTCAAAAGATTCTAATTTTTCTTTGAGAAAGGTTACCCAATTCATCCTTATGTAGACATCAATGGGCAGCATAAAATAGTATTCTCCTTGTAGACTTTTAGTCCTTGTTGGTCCACAAAGATCAGTGTGAACTATTTCCAGATGATGTGAGGTCATATGTTCTTTTGTTTTGAAATTGGATTTAGTTTCCTTGCCATGTTGATAATGTCTACAAACTGAGTTTAGAGGTCTCACAATTTTAGGAAAGTCTCTCACAACTTGTTTCTTACTTACCTTGACAAGATTATCAAATTTTAAATGTCCCATCCTTCTATGCCATAACCAACATTCATCAACCATAGTCAAGTGACATTGATTTTCATTTTCTAAGATGTATACATTGTTTGAATTTCTTACAGTAGTGCCAACAATTCTTCCTACGTCCTTTTTCCTGATTTCACATTTCTCAGAGTCAAAAATACAGATGTGCCCTTCGTCACATGCTTGACTTACACTAAGGAGATTAGGCTTGAGGTTTTCTACCAGTAATACTTTTTCTTCTTTGATCTTGCTATTGAAAACAGTTGTACCTTTTCCAATTATCTTGGAAGACATATTGTCTCCAAATGTGACTTCACCCTTATTATCGTTTAGTTTTATGAATTTGTTTGGTGTTAGTTTTTCAACATTAAGCTAGCATTATTAGGATCTTTAATTGAGAAAATAACAAGTATAGCAATCAAACACAAGAGACAATGAACACAGTGTTTTTCCTTATGGAAACCATAAAGGAGAAAACCTTGCAACTTCCTAAGAGATAGAATCAGCACCCAAACAGTAAAAGCCCCAAAACAGTAAGTGATCTCCCAACAACAGTAATCTTCTTCTTAACTAGCCCCAGTGTCTTCTCCTTCCTCAACTATGCGCTACACTTGAGTGTGTATGAGTTGTGTGATAAATAGAGACTCCAATTCTCTATTTATACTAATCTCAACATGACTAAAACCCTACCAGGGTCGACCTATACTAGGAGAGTCTAATAACCCTAGTGCCCCGGAACTGCAGGGACTTTAACCCTTAGACAATCGGAGGGTTACTCACTATGAATTGACATGACTTGTTTACATTATTGATCCTCCCGATCAGAACATCGGGGCATGACAATATGACTCAATTATATTATAGATACATCCCGAAATAAACATCGGGTTACAATACATAAGATACATAGATGAATACATTCCGAAGTTACAAATACATCAACAATCCCTCTTAACTAGGAAGGTATTCTTTCGTCACAATTTTCAGCACTGTTCTTCTTCTCTGTATCAACTGGATCATCCCATCATATGCATCTCAGGTCTTCTTGAGTCTTCAAGTCATCTTCATCTTCAAGTCATCGGATCTGGATCATCTCTCAATCTGGATAATCATGGGACATCATCACTGGATCTGGATCATCACTCGATCTAGATCATCATGGAGCATCATCACTGGATCTGGATCATCACTGGATCTCAATCATCACTTGATTTGGATCATCATGAGGCATCATCACTGGATCTAGATCATCACTCGATCTGGATCATCACTGGCTATCATCACTGGATATCGATCATCACTCGATCTCGATCATCACTGTTGGATCATCATTACTGGACTTCGATCATCACTCGATCTATATCATCGCTGGCTATCATCACTGGATCTCGATCATCCCTAGTGCTATCTCATGATTCTTCTCGTCACAAGAAGTTCTACAGAGCCAGCCATTTTTTCATGTTGGTTGTAGGCCTAGCCTCCATGTATGTCTTCTCCAACACTTATATCTGACCTACTCGTCAGAAAGGCCCAACACTCAAATTCACCAGCATGATAGGACACAACTACTATCATCTGTGAAAAGGATTCAGCACTTACATCTGACCTACTCGTCAAAAACTCATAGTACTCACATCCATCCGGGATGGAACACATCCTGCTCACAATGATGGAAGAGTTCTACACTTCCATCCAGGCCAGAACCACATCCTGCTCACAATGATGAAAGAACTCTGTTCTTCCACCCAGGCCAGAACCACATCTTGCTCACAATGATGGAATATTTCCTCACTTTCATTCAGGACAAAACCACATCCTGCTCACAATGATGGAATAACTCTGTTCTTCCACTTAGGCCGGAACCACATCTTGCTCACAATGATGAAAGACTCTCATCCAGGATGGAACACATCCTACTCACAATGATGAAATATTTCTGCACTTACATTCATCCAATCAGGAACACATCCTGCTCACAGTGATGAAAGGGCTTGCACTCACATTTAATGTTGTAGGAACCAATCCTACAGTCATATCAGAATGGCCCCTAGTCCTCCTCGACTGAGCTACCTGGTAACTAACCATGTGCCTCCATTCTCCTAGAGAATGGCAGTTGCCCTTACATCCAACATTCTCGTCGGAATGGCCAACACTCACATCTGACATGGAAGGAACTTAATCCTTTAGCCATGTCAGAATGGTTCATCCCTTACATCTGATCAAGTGGGAACACATCCCTCTATCACATCAAAATGGCTACTTAGTCCTAGACTGAGTGTTCCCGGTACCTCACCAAGCAGCTCCATTCAAAGAATGGAAATTTCCCTTACATCTATCCTGCTCGACAGAATGGCCAGCACTCATATCTGACATGGAAGGAAGCAATCCTCTCACCATGATAGAATGGCTCAGTCCTTACATCTGACCATGGAAGGAACCAATCCTCTCACCATGTCAGAATGGATATGGGACTCATCACTTTCCCTTGGAGGAAATCTTGATCTGGAGAACACCAAGCTTCTCCCCGAAGTACTCAAACTTCACCCTAGCCAATGGATTCATCAATACATCAGCTATATGTTCCTCCATAGAAACATATTGGAGCTTCAATGCTCCCCTCTGTACCATATCCCTGATATAGTGGTACTTGATCTCGATATGCTTCGACTTGTCATGGAACACTGGATTCTCTGACAACTTCACGCAAATTTGGTTGTCACAATGTATACAAGTAGCATCCAACTAGAGATCAAATAAATCAGACAGTAGATTTCGTAGCCATACTACCTCACAACTAGCTGAACAAGCTGAGACATACTCTACTTCAGCTGTACTCAGTACCACATAGGATTTCTTCCTGCTAAACCAGGAGATCACACCTGACCCCATACCGAAGCAACACCCTGAAGTGCTCTTCCTATCGATGGCACTGCCTGCCCAATCTAAATCAACATAACCCTCCAAGTTAATCTTTTGATTCGCATCATAATTGAGCCCATAGTCAACTGTACCCTTCAGGTACCTCAGAATATGCTTTGCAGCAGTCAAGTGAACATGTCTCGGATCTGTCAGGAACTGGCTCAAGGTGTTCACAGCAAAGCAAATATCTGGTCTTGTGTTCGTCAGGTACATCAATGACCCAATCATGTGACAATACATCGTAGCATCAACCGACTCTAATGAAGCATCACTCAATAGCTTTAGGTTTGATTCCATCGGTGTGGCTATAGCCTTGCAGTCCATCATCCCAAACCTCTTCATGATCTCTACTGCATACTTCCCTTCTCCAAGGAAGATTCCATCTGTACTCTGCCACACCTCCATACCTAGAAAGTAATGCATCATACCCAAGTCCTTCATCTCGAACTCGGCATCAATATTTCTTTTTGTATCAGCAATCAACCCATCCATACCTATCACAAACAAATAATCTACATATAGTAGAAGCATCACTGGGTTGCCATCCTCAACCTTGTAGTAAAGGTTGGAAACCGCTTTACTCTTGGTAAAGCCCAAACTGGATAGAAAGCTGTCAATTCTTCCATACCAGGTCCTGGGTGCTTGTTTCAAACTATACAGGGATTTCTTCAATCTACCCACATGAGGCTTCCTGCCATGTGTCTCAAAACCAATTGGTTGTTCTACATACACTTCCTCTTCCACTACACCATTC
Organism: Pseudotsuga menziesii; assembly: GCA_001517045.1. NCBI lineage: Eukaryota > Viridiplantae > Streptophyta > Pinopsida > Pinales > Pinaceae > Pseudotsuga > Pseudotsuga menziesii. Next base: position 236,928 of record LPNX010040712.1, read on the forward strand.
AAGAAAGTAGTCTTGACATACATCTGGTGTATCTTCCATTTCATCACTGCATCCAGAGCAAGTACTGATCTGATGGAAGTGTATCTGGCTACAAGTGCAAAGGTTTCTTCATAGTCTATTCCTTCTTTCTGAGAGAAACCCCAAGCTACAAATATTGCCTTATATTTTTCAATGCTACCATCTGCAGCATGCTTGATCTTGTAGATCCATTTGGAAGTTACAACTGACTTCTCATCTGGTCTTGGGACAACATCCCAAGCATCATTCTTCATGATCGATTGGTACTCTTCGATCATAGCATCCTTCCATTCTTTTCGTTATGCCTCTTCTTCATAACTGCAAGGTTCTTTATCAATGAAATCACATAGTAAGGCTACATATATAGATCAATATCTGGTCCTCTTTCTTTCTTTGTGATTCTCTTCTGGAGCCCCATATCTTTCCGCACCTTGGATAAGTTCTCGTACCCAAGCAGGTTTCCTCTTATGAGTATTATTCTCCAGAAGTGGATCTACAAGTCTTTTTGGTTCTTCAAATTCTCGTTCTTCTTCTTGAGCTTCTTCATTCATGGTTGTATCATGAATTCTAGGTGCTTCTGCTTCTACTTCTTCAAGTTCTTCAGTAGGTCTCTTTCTAGATTTGTTGTAATCCGTGTCTTCATCAAATGTCACATCCCTGCTGATGTCAATCTTCTGGTATCCTGGGAAATATATTCTGTAAGACTTCGAGCTTTCAAAGTATCCCACAAATACACCCTTCTTTCCTGAAGGATCTAATTTTGTTCTCTTCTCTTTTGTAATGTGTATGTATACAGGGCAGTCGAATATTCTGAGATGGATGACTTCTGGTTTCTTGCCGGAGAAGACTTCTTCAGGAGTCTTGTTCTTGAGTACTCTATGTGGAGTACGGTTCTGTACATACACCATTGGTTTGGAAACTTCCACCCAAAGATGCATAGGAAGATATTGATCACGAAGCATAGCTCTTGCAGCTTCCATGATAGTTCTATTCTTCTATTACGCATTCCCATTCTGTTGTGGATTATAAGAGGTGGACAACTCCCTCTTAATCCCTGATTCTTTGCATAGCTCTTTGAATTCCTTCAAAGTGAATTCTCCGCCATTATCTGATCGAAAAGTATTAATCTTCTTTTCAGTATGGTTCTCGATCAAGGCTTTGAATTCCTTGAACTTACTAAATACTTTGTCTTTGTTCTTCATGAAGTAAACCCATGTCTTTCTAGAAAAATCATCAATAAAAGAAACATAGTATGCATACCCGCTTAGTGATTTTGATGACATAGGACCGCATACATCAGAGTGGATGATTTCTAGTATGTCTTTGGATTTACTTTCACTGCTGGGAAATGTCTTCTTTGTATTCTTTCCTTTCGCACATCCTTTGCAGACACCATCATGTTTTGCTTGGAATTCTGGAAGACCTTCAACAACTTTGCTTGCAATAGGTAGAGCTATGTAGTGCACATGTGCAAGCTTTCTATTCCAAATCTCATTTGGCTCTAATATGTCATGGACCAAGGCTTGTTCTGGATGGCCCTTCAATTTGTACAATCCTCCTTCTTGTTCTCCAATCACTACCACATCATCAATAGTCTTTCCTCTAGGCCACATAATGACTTAACCATCTATGAATGCAACCCGCATTCCTTTTGCATCCAATGCTGATATGAAGAGAAGTTTCTTCTTGAGTCCTAGCACAAACAATACTTCTTTCATTGTTAGAGACATACCAGAGTCTAGTTTATATGAATATTCCCCACTACCTTTTATTGGATATTGGTAGTCATCTCCTAGCTTCACCTTGTGAGGTGATTCATGTTCTAACAGTCTTACAAAGGATTCCTTGAATCCAATCATATGTTTAGAAGCCCCAATGTCTATAAGCCAATCATCACTACCATGAGTAATGTTACCTATGAGAGAAAAGACCAGAACATATTCATCCTCGCTTGAAGAATCTTCACTTTCATATTTGGATCTCTTCTTGGATGGTTCATCATCCTCTGTATCATGGGCATGATGTCTTCTTTTGTTCCCCTTCTTCTTATGAGAGTGGTTCTTTCTCTTAGGATATCCTTTTGCAAAGTGACCTATCTCATCACATGTATAACGTATTATTCTAGATAGGTCATTTCTATTGTTATCTCTATGATGAGGATTCTTACCTTTGAAGTGATGAGGTCTTCTTCTACCTCTCTTGGAGTGAGATGTGAGAGCTTGATCTTCACTTCCAATCTTCTCTTCTCGAGCTGCTATCTAAGATTCTTCTTGAGAGCACTCTTCCCATAGTCTAGTGAACTTGACTAGCTTCTTTCTAGCACAGATTCCTTGGATGAAAGAATCCCATGACCTAGGAAGGCCATTCAAAGTAGTCATCATAATCTCTACATTTTCCACTTCTTCATCAACAACTTCTAATTATTCCTTGATCTAAGAAACCCTTGTGAAGTAGACTAGATAGTTTCTCCATTCTGAATCTTCGCATCCTTCAGTTGATTCCTCAAAGTCATCTTGCGGTTTATGTTCCTCCCTTCAAACAACTTGGTCAGGGCATCAAACATAGCTTTAGGTGTCTTAAGAGAGGACACCTATGGGATAAGGTGATCCTTGATAGAATCAGCAATGATTCTCTTTTCCATAACCATTCTCTTCTTATGTAAGGTCTTTGCCTCATCTCCCTCTAGAACTGGAACCTCCTCATGAATGTAGGAGTCTAATTCATTCTCTTCCGGGACTAGGGAGATCCTATAATTCCAGGCTCATAATTTATCAGATCCCTCAAGCTTTTCATCAAGCTTGGTATGATGAGACATCTTAACTGAGAGCCTCAAATGGAAATACAAAATATTTTAGATCTTACCAGGTTCAAGATGTCGGATCTGGCACTTGAGCTGAAATCTTGCAGAGCTAGTTCAGGAGCAAATTAGGGTTTTGCTTTTCCGGAGTTCTGTCCACCCAAATGCCTTGAAATTTTTCCTTAACTTTGATTTTTGGGAGGAGATCAATCCAGGCCTGGGATCACTGAAAAATTCCTCTTCTGTGAAAAGCCTTAATTTTCGACAGTAGTGTTGGGTCCAAAAATTGAAAAACCTCAAAATTGGATTCTGCTTCAACAGAAAGATGTGCCCTAAGGAGGAGAGTTATTCCACCTTACTTTTGCTGAAAATATGTGGAGGAAGATCCACAAACTAGGAATCCCTAGTTCCCGCAGCTACACCGTGTCTTCTTCTCAGGTTAGCTCTGATGCCATGTTAGTTTTTCAACATTAAGCTAGCATTATTAGGATCTTTAACTAGGAGAATAATAAGTACAGCAATCAAACACAAGAGACAATGAACACAGTGTTTTTCCTCGGGGAAACCATAAAGGAGAAAACCACGCAACTTCCTCAGAGATAGAATCAGCACCAAAATAGTAAGTGATCTCCCAACAGCAGTAATATTCTTCTTGACTAGCCCCAGTGTCTTCTCCTTCCTCAACTATGTGCTACACTTGAGTGTGTATGAGTTGTGTGATAAATAGAGACTCCAATTCTCTATTTATACTAATCCTGACATTACTAAAACCCTACCAGGGCCGACCTCTACTAGGAGAGTCTAATAACCCTAGTGCCCCGGAACTCTGGGGACTTTAACCCTTAGACAATCGGAGGGTTACTCACTATGACTTGACATGACTTGTTTGCATTATTGATCCTCCCAATCAGAACATCGGGGCATGACAATATGACTCAATTACATTATAGATACATCCTGGAATAAACATTGGGTTACAATACATAAGCTACATAGATGAATACATTTCGAAGTTACAAATACATCAACATTTGGGTCACTTGGTATGTGTTTTGAACACCCATTGTCTAAGTTCCATAGATTTTCTTTCTCTGTAGCACATAGGGCAATCATGGATTTTTCCTTTTCTTCCCTTTCCCTCCAAAACTTATTTTGTTTTGTGTCTTGAAACTTATTTGCAACAATATTCCTTGTAGGAGTCATCAGTTTACAATATCTTTCCATATGTCCATGGTTATTACATTTGTAACACTCTAGGCCATATCTTTGAAGAAGTGTAAAATGGTTATGATTCCTTTCTTTTTGTTTTTCACTAGGTGAATTCTTTTTGTATTCATGAAACTTTAAATATGCTATGCAATTTATGGCTTTATGACCAAATTTATTACAAGAGTAATAATGACCAAGGAATATCTACTAATATATGTTCGTCATAGGTGTCTTAGGAATCACATTAATCATGTTTTTGTCATGAGAGTTTGGAATATATTTCTTGCTTTCTTCCTTCTTAATTGGACTCTATAGTGCAACATCATAGATTTTCTTATTTCCACTTTAGTTTATGAATGAATAATAGTTTGGCCTATATCCTAGTCCAGATTTATCATTTGAAGGTCTTTGGGTATTTAGGATATCATTTAAGGTCTTTGATCTGCCCTCAATTTTGATTTCATAGCTTCTTCATCAAGCTTTTTCTTAAACTACATGATCTCTTCTTCAATCTTTTCAGATTCTTCTATTATTGTTTTGAGCTGCAACTTTAGGTCATCTTCAATCCTTTTTGCCTCTAGAAGTTGAGTTTCCAACTTGCTAATCACATGGATTTACCTTTTGTTCTTTCTCCTACATTTTTCAAGTTCTTCAAAATCAATAATGAGTTTAGCTTTTAATTCTACTTCACCTTCCTCGTCTGATTCACCATTCTAATCTTGAGTATCTACTCCCATAAATCGAATTTATGTTTCTTCATCTTCACTATCTTCCATAGATTAAATAATTTTATTTTTCTCGTAGTACTTCTTTTTGTTTCCCATTTTACCCTTTTTGAACTTCCTTGAGGCTTCTTTGTCATCACTAACATCTTGTTTAGGTTAAACACATTTTGAAGCAAAGTGTCAAATTCTTCCACATATAAAACACCTTAGGGATAGATTTCCTTTGTATTTTCCAATACCTCTCTCAATTTTTTTAATAAAAAGGGATTCTTCATCATCTAAAATATCTGAATGGTTTTTGGACGGGGCTTTTGACTTCTTTAATGCATTTATGGATTTATATGATTTCTCTTTTCTTGAAGAATCATTAAATTGCATTCTCATCTCATATGCAGTGAAGATCCCATGTAATTCATATACTGTTAAGGCATCAAGGTCATATCATTCTTCTAGAGTGGACAACTTTGAGTCATACTTCATTGGAAATTTTCTTAGTACCTTTTTTAGTACTCCTCTTTCTTTTAATTCTCCTCCAAGGCCTCTAATAGCATTCACAACTTCATCTACTCTTAGAAGGTATTCTCCAAAAGAAATTTCTTCTTTCATTTTTAAGCTTTCAAACTATCCTTTATATGTCTGAATCTTGGATTCTTTGACTTTGGATGCTCCTTCATAGACAATCTTTAACTTATCTCAAGCTTGTTTGGAAGTCTTGCATCACATGACTTTTACAAACACATAGTTTGTCAATCTACTCAATATGGCATTTATGGATTTTTCATTACCCTCATATTGGCCTAGTTCCAATCTATTTGCAGGTAGGTTATCTGCTATTTTATACTCCTTTTCAGTTGTTGTCCAAACCTTCCATCCAAGGGACATCAAATGGCAGTTCATTCTCACACTCTAGTATGCATAATTTTCTCCTATGAATAATGATGGTTTGTTGGTGTCTAACCCTTGTTGTTTATCCATAGTGGTTTTTAAGTAGGATCTTCCTTCCAGTGGTTAAACTATGGTGAATGAACATGCTCTGATACCAATTGTTGGAATATTGAAAAATACTGAGAGGGGGGGTTTGAATTAGTATTGATAACTTTTAACAATTTAAACCACTTTTAATTTATTCACTAACACGCATGATAAACAAGAACACACGAAACACAAATTTATCATGGAATCCCAATCGGCTAAACCACCAATGCTTCATATTACTGCAAAATTGTATTTACAAATAGTTTCTTCCTACTCCTACAGACAAGGATGGTACTATACCCTATTACCATCAACTACTCGAAGGAAGCTACAACCCCATGGTTTTATCAGCTGCTACCGAAAGGATGCTACTACACCCTATTGTTAAATTTTTCATATGCTTAGCTAAGACATCAGTATTTCATTACATTTTCATAACAAAAGCATATAAACATGATCATTGAAATATAGACAAGCACAACCATACAAAAGGAACACAAATATTTATCCTGGGAAAACCCTAAAGGGAAAAACCCAGCAAAAGCTTCCTTAATATAGATGCCCCAAAAAGATAAAAGATAAAAGATAAAACCAGCAAGGAGATCAAAGCCTGATCCTCCTCCTTCTCTAGCTACTTCTCTTCTCCACTAATGCGCTACACAAGTGAGAATGTTTGTTCCAAATGAGGAGCACCACACCTCTATTTATATTCATCTGTTCACTTTAATTAACTCATCCGACATGTAGGATCGAGTTAATCATGTAGGCTCGAGTTACACATGTAGGCTCAAGTAACCACACTGGGGTGCTAATGACCCACCTTTACAATTAGAGGGGACTACCTCATGACTCTTATTAGTTGTTTCAATTAGAAGCATCGGGTTACAAAGATAATACAAGTGGTTCTCCCGGTAGGACCATCGGGGACCACAAAAGATACATATAGAATATTCTTCGAAGTTACAATATTTCAACACTCCCCCTTAATGAGAAGGGTATTCTACAACAACAACAACAATAGTAGGAGAGGACATCATCAACATCATCAGGGTAACACATCTATAAATCATTGGAATCTTTTCAACATCATATAGTCTTCGTCTTCATTTTTCAACGACAACAACTCTTTGATCAGCATCAGCATCTTTTGACCTTTTGATCAACAACATCTTCAACACTTTGACCTTTTGATCAGCAACACCTTCAGCAACATCTTCAGCACTTTGACCTTTCGAACAGCAACATCTTCAACACTTAGACCTTTCAATCAGTAGCAACATCTTCAGCACTTTGACCTTTCGATTAGAAACATCTTCAGCGTTTTGACCTTTCGATCAGCAACAATATCTTCAACATTTTGATCAAAAACATCTTTAGCACTTTGATCTTTCGATCAGCAACATCTTCAGCACTTTTATATTTCGATCAGCAACAACATCTTCAACATTTCGATCAGAAACATCTTCATTACTTTGATCTTTCGATCAGCAACAAATTCTTCAGCATTTTGTTCTTTTAATCAGCAACCTGATCGGTAACATTGTGATCAGCACCATAATCATACTTCAATTCTCGAACAGCATCATCATCATGATATTCTGATCTTTTTATCAGTGTGTCATTATCATCACATACTTATCATTTGATCATTACATTATCATCATCATACTCTGATATTTCGATCAGTACATCATCATCGTCATACTCTGATCATCATCATACTCTAATCTTTCGATCAGTACATCATCATCATCTTACACTGATATTTCGATCAGTACATCATCATCATCATAAAAACATCATCATCATGAAAACATCATTATCATCAAAACATCAACATCATCAAAACATCAACATCATCCTTCCTTTCGGAATTATGGGATTTAGGTCTTTATGGAGATACCAATGATCCTTCCTTTCGAAATTACGGGATTTAGGTCTTTACGGAGTTACTAACGATCCTTCCTGTCGGAATTACGGGATTTAGGTCTTTATGGAGTTACTAACAATCCTTCCTTTTGGAATTACGGGATCAACACATTTGTGGAACTCAGACAATCCTTCCTATTGGAATTACGGGATCAACACATCTGTGGAACTTAGACAATCCTTCCTATTGGAATTACGGGATCAACACATCTGTGGAACTTAGACAATCCTTCCTATTGGAATTACGGGATCAATTCAATGATCCTTCCTTTTGGAATTACATGATTTAGGTCTTTACGGAGTTACTAACGATCCTTCCTTTCGGAATTATGGGATCAACATAGATGTGGAACTCAGACAATCCTTCCTATTGGAATTACGGGATCAACACATCTGTGGAACTCAGACAATCCTTTCTATTGTAATTACGGGATCAATTCAATGATCCTTCCTTTCGAAATTACGGGATTTAGGTCTTTACGGAGTTACTAACAATCCTTCCTTTCGGAATTACGAGATCAACACAGATTTGGAACTCAGACAATCCTTCCTCTAGGAATTATGGGATCAACACACTTTCTCGAGTACCGAAGTCACCGTATCCATTCTGAACCGAAGTTCAAGGATGATACAATCCTACCACATTCATGGGGACTGAGATCTCCGGATACATTTTGAACCGAGGTTCAGGGATGATGAAATCCACCACTTTCACGGGGGCCGAGACCTCTAGATACATTTTGAACCGAGGTTCAAGGATGATGCAATCCACCACTTTCACGGGGGACGAGACCTCCGGATACATTTTGAACCAAAGTTTAGGGATGATGCAATCCTACCACTTTCACAGGGTTCGAGACCTCCCGATACATTTTGAACCGAGGTTCAGGGATGATGCAATCCCACCACATTCACGGGGGCCGAGACCTCCGGATACATTTTGAACTGAAGTTCAGGGAAGATGCAATCCCACCACATTCACAAAGACCGAAGTCATCGGATCTATTTTGGACAGATGTCCCATGATGATACAATCCCTCTTCATTCTCAAGGTCTGAGGTCTCCGGATCACTTTAGGGCAGGTTCCTAGGGATGATACAATCCCACTGCAACATCACTACTCCCCCTTTCGAGGAAGGTCTTTTCGAACAACACAAAGCTTGTCTCAAAAGTGTTCAAACTTTACCCAAGACAAAGGCTTCATCAGTACATCATCATTCAAACCATCATCATCTACATATTCAGTATGTGAATACTGAACTATCACCATATGTATCTCCATTATGTGAATATTGAAAGCATCATCATCTATATCTTTAGTTTAGAAATACTGAAAGCATCATCATCTCTATATTTAGTATAGAAATACGGAATCATCATCATCTACATCTACAGTATGTAAATACTGAAACATCATCTATATCTTATCTCGTATGTAGAAATACCAAATTTTTATGTGTTACAATCGGAACACAGGGTTCTCTGTCATCACAAATCTGGTTATCATATAGAATCATTGTAGTATCCATCTTCAGGTCAAAGAGACCTAATATCAGCTTCCGAAGCCATATGACTTCACAACTTAGCAGAGAAATCTTCTATGTATTTTGCTTCAGCCGTGCTACGAGAAACATTGGACTGTTTCCTGCTAAACCATGAACTCATAGCAGACCCCAAACAAAAGCATCTACCTAATATGCTTTTCTTGTCTGAGATACTTCCAGCCCAATCTGCATCTGTGTAGCCATACAATCTATACTCATGGCCACCATCATAGTATGACCAAAGTCTATATTCCCTTTCAGATATCTCATCACATGTTTTGCGGTTACTAGGTGAACCCGTCTTGGTTGAACAAGATATTGACTTAAGGTGTTCACAGCAAAACAAATGTCTGGTCTGGAATTTGTTAAGTACATTAATGACCCAATGATCTGTCTATAATGAGTCACATCCACTAAATCTGATGGGTCATCATCTAACAGCTTCAGGTTGGATTCCATGGGTGTGGCCATGACTTTGCATTCCAACATATCAAATATTTTCAAACTTTGCACTGCATACTTTCCCTGATTGAGAAAGATTCCTTCATATTTCCGGACCTAGGAAATAGAGTATTAGACATAGGTCTAAACTCTTCAGTGGACTTCTTCTTGCATTCTACAATTTGTTTCTCATTCCCTGTCAGAAATAGGTCATCCTCATATAATAACAGGATGACAGGTTCATCTTCTACAACCTTGAGATAAAGGTTAGGATCGACTTTACTCTTCGAAAATCCCATGCTCGTCGGGAAACTATCTATTCTTCCATACCAAGCTCTGGGAGCTTGCTTCAGGCCATAGAGGGCCTTCTTCAACTTTCATACGTGAGTCCATCTGTCTTAAACTTCAAATCCTTGTGACTATTCGATGTAAAACTCTTCCTCAATCATACCATTAAGGAAGGCTTGTCTTTAATTCATCATGGAAGAAACTACCATGATAGTTCTGAAGAAAGTATACCTTGCTTCTTGGAGTAAGTGTCTCTTCAGAATTAGTTCCCTCTTTCCAAGAGAAGCCACAAGTCTTTCCTTACTTCTATCAGTAGCATATTTTATCTTACTGATCCATTTGGAAGATACCACATTCTTGCTTTCTGGTTTGAGTATTATATCCCAAACATCATTCTAGTATTCTTTCATCATAACATCTTTCATGAGTTCATCTTGTCAGGTCATCAACATATCCTAGTCTTCTGCATTCAATCTTGAAGGTTGGAACCCACTTTACTCTTGGTAAAGTCTCGATCCATCAGGAAGCTTTCCATCATGTCGTACCATTTTGAACTCAAATATCTTCTGTAGTCACTCCCCGTGAAGTGGAGTATCATCTTCCCTCTTCATTCTGTATAGGTGGTTCTGTGCTTGACATATACTTGCCGATAGAGTATGCCATGTCATAGTCTATTCTTTCAAAGGAAACTCACGAACTTTGCTTTGTACACTTGTTCTTGTAGATCCATATGGAAGATACTACGTACTTCCCTTTATGTATCGAAATCATATCGTATACATCATTCCCCATGATCAACTGTTATTCTTTGATCATAGCTTCTTTCATAGCATTTTTTTCTTCATCTTGAGTTTTCTCTCATACCCATGGTGGTATTCATCCTTTGAGGTGGATCTACCACTCTCTGAAGCTCTTTCTTCCATCATGGTGTCTCTGACCCTGGGAGATTCAAATTCATGTTCATTGGAGTGAATCTTGAATTGTCATCACCTGTTCTTCAGAACAAGTCTCATCCTTCTTTTCTTGTAGGAGGTTGTACAGGACCTTTCCTACAATTCAAATGCACCAGTTACATGGTTAGAACTATAAAACATATGCATAATGACAAATTATTATGCATCATACAATTGTTTAGCCAATACAACATTCATCCATGTCTCACGGAAACTTTCTAGATGTCTTCCATCTTTACCATGACATCATTGAGATTGTGCACTAATCCAATATGTCAGCAAAGAGGTTTGATAAGTAGCAATGGAGAGTTGTATGGCACCATGATCTACTTACCCATCATAAGCATATTAGTTGTATAAAATCATTAATGCAAACAATCTATCATGCATAATACATCAACTAAATATAATCAAATGCATAACAAAACAATATCATGCAAAGACAATTGAATACTTATATTTTATTCGTTTTGTGGGTAGACTCCTTCTTGATCCTTCTACTTCATCATCTTCTTCATTCATGACATCATGATTTCTTATCCAAATGATAAGATGGATAATAGGTTCTTCAAGAACTGAGTTCTTCACGTTACTCTTTGCTTGAGGGATCTTCTTTGAATGGTGAGAGCTTGATCTTCAATTGCTCCCACCTTCTTCTTCTCTTCTTATGAGTCGAGATTCTTCTTCTTCCCAGAGTCTATTGAAAGTAATTACTTCCTTCTGGCACACATTCCTTGAATGAATGAATTCTATGATCCTGGGAGACCATTCAAGGTGGCTATCACCACTTCTGCATTCTCCAATTATTCTTCTACCGCTTCAATATGTTCTGCATTCTGGATCTTCACATTCTTCAACTGTTTTCTCAAATCCATCTTCTAATTAATGTTCTTATCTTCAAATATCTTGATCAAGGAATCAAACATCTTCGGTGTCTTTAGGGAATACACTTGTGGTACAAGTTGATCCGTGATTGAATCAACAATGATCTTCTTGGCCTTGATCAAGTTCTTCTTGTGTAAGGCTTTGAGCCTCATCTCCTTCTAGAACTGGAACCTCTCTACTCATGAAGGTGTCCAATTCATTTTATTCAGAGAGATCAAATTTTTCCATGCTTGGAATTTGTCAACTTCACCAAGATTATCATCAACCTGATGTGATATATCACTTTGAAATGAGAACCTCAAATGCAAATAACAAAGGATTAGAACTTACCGATTTGAGGTGTCCGTCCTGGTTCCGGAGCTGGCTGATCTAGGGTTTGCCACAGAAACCCTAATTTTCAAAACTTGGAATATTTCAGATATTATTGGATAGAAATATAGATCTCTTCAAATGGAGCTGTCCAAAGTACTCCTTTTCTGAAAACAGTGGAGGGAAGCTCCTGGAACAGGAAGCCCTAGTTTTCCAATTTCTTCTCCATAAATTCTTGTCACTATTTCTATGATATCTCCAAAATTAAAGATCCTATATGTCTGAAAGTTTTCACTGAGGTAACCTAGCATGTCCCTGATCGAACACCATAGGTTTCATCAGAATTGGCTTCACCAATTGGGATTTATGATCATTTTCCCAAGGTGCCTCGTTACAGGACTGTTCCGAACAGTGAAGTTGTACAGATTTCCACGTGTCATTATTTCATATTCTAAGACTACAGTTAAGAGCACACGAATTAGAGTCCGTTCCCTTTCTAGAACATCTTCAAGAATTCCATTTGGACCTCTGTAGCCCAAGATATTGCAATTATCCCCAGGTGTCCTGTTTAGGGATGAATTCTGGAAGAGGTTGAAACCCTAACTTGGAGAGCTCATATATCCCAGAATATAGAGACTCTAAGGATGAAGTTTTGACACAGTGTACATAAGGATTTTATCTTTGGTCTCTGCAATGTTCATCTCCTGAACCTTCTCCAATCTCAGGATATAGCAAATGTTCCAAAACTTAGTCGTTTTAGTATTTAAGGTTTTTCTAGCTCGGGGTCAAACTAGGGTTTGACTTTCCCATAGTTTCACCCAACCAAAAAACTTGATCCAGGTCTCTAAAATTTGATTTTGATGAGGAGATCAATCCTATATTGGGCTCACTCAAAAATTCTTCTTCTACAAGAAGCCCTAATTTCCCGCACCGAAAACTGAAAATGCTCGGAATCGAATTCCGCTTCGACAGAAAGATGCGCCCTTCAATGGAGAGTCAGCCTAGCCTTCTTTTGCTGATCGATTGTGGAGAGAGAAAAAAAAATTAAGAAGCCCCAAATTATGTACCTATACAATGCCTTCTTTCAGGGTGGCTCTAATACCATGTTAAATTTTTCATATGCTTAGCTAAGACATCAGTATTTCATTGCATTTTCATAACAAAAGCATATAAACAGGATCACTAAAAGATAGACAAGCACAACCATACAAAAGGAACACAAAGATTTATCCTGGGAAAACCCTAAAGGGAAAAACCCAGCAAAAGCTTCCTCAATATAGATGCCCCAAAAAGATAAAAGATAAAACCACAGGGAATTCACTTGTTGACCAATATACTATCACGTTAGTTCATATTGTGGGTTTTAAAATTATCAAAAATTGAACCAATATATTGCAGGTATTGGGAGGGTGAGGGGTTTAAGGTGGGGCTGGGTAGGGTGGTTTATAAGGATTGAACTATAAAAAGGGGTGGGGAGGAGGTTTTAAGTATTGGGAGGGGGTTTCAACAAAAAGAGTTTTGGTCAATATCTCTTGAAATTAAGGGTATTCTTTAATATCCCACGATCGCACGTGCTATGTAAGAGGTTCACTAAGTGAATTCCCTGTGGATAAAACCAGCAAGGAGATCAAAGCTTGATCCTCCTCCTTCTCCAGCTACTTCTCTTCTCCACTAATGTGCTACACAAGTGAGAATGTGTGTTCCAAATGAGGAGCACCACACCTCTATTTATATTCATCCGTTCACTTTAATTAACTCATCCAACATGTAGGCTCGAGTTAATCATGTAGGCTCCAGTTACACATGTAGGCTCAAGTAACCACACTGGGGTGCTAATGACCCACCTTTACAATTAGAGGGGACTACCTCATGACTCTTATTAGTTCTTTTGATTAGAAGCATCAGGGTACAAAGATAATACAAGTGGTTCTCTCGGTAGGACCATCGAGGACCAAAAAAGATACATATAGAATATTCTTCGAAGTTACAATATTTCAACAGCTATTAACCAGTAACTACTAGAAGGAGGCTAAAACCCCCTTGCAGGCTTGTAGTGTTACAATAATCAACCCATAGTTATCTACCTTAGACATTAATTAATCCAGTTTTTGTCTTGTTTGCCTAGTTTCCATATTCCACCTTATGCAAGTTGTCCTCCACACATCCATAGTGGTCAAACTTGCTAAATTTGAGTCATGGAGCACTTGGGAAACCACTTGGAATCAAATATACTTTATTCCTGGCCTCCCTAGCGCATGTCTACTTTTTCTGCTTTATTGCCTGTTTTTTCTAAGTTTTAAGGCAAATGGGAAAGTTTGACTAGGTGAAGTTAACTTGTTTTTTGTCCTCATCATCCTCCACCCTTTTCTCCTAAGAAAAGCATGTATGAGTTGTCCTTCCATCACCTATTATCTTTCCTAATTTATTTTTCCAATTCATGAGCTCCTAGACAATTTTGGAAACTGATTTATGCACCTATGGGGGATTTGCTTAGATTTAGTAAGCCTGATTTTGACCAAATTTGAATGGCATCCTTATGCATTCTAATATCTCATGTAACTATTTATTTTGGCAGCCTATGACTTTACACGGTTGGCTATTGTACACTTATTCAATACAAATTAGTGTTCTGCTCCATATTCACTCTCCTTTGTGAGTAATTTGCATGTGTAATTGGCAATTGTTGTGAGTGTAATTGTTCTAACACCTGGGTTCAATTTTCACATGGTATTAGAGCCTTTGTAGATTTATTTCTCTCCTTCCAATTTTTTATTGCAGGTTCGACATCATTGACTGGGAGCATTCTGCTGACTGAAGGGACAATTTCTGAGCTATGGATCAATCTTAGAAGATCATCTTGACTCCATTTAACTTATTTGAATGGAAAGAAAAGATGGAGATACTGTTGAGAGTGAAAGGCCTCTACAAAGTGACTATGGCAATAGAAGCAGAGCCCAATGCAGCTGCAGAGAAGATTAAATGGCACAACAGGAGTGATGAGGCCTATGGTCTCCTATGTCTAAGCATATCCAGAGACCTCCTTTTCCATCTTGATGGATTGACATCACCAAATGAAGTATGGGAGAAGGTTGTTGAGATTTTTGGTAAGGCAGATGAGATGAGGGGACATCAAATTGAAAATGAATTGATCTCCTTGAGTCCCAATAGCTTTGAATTCCTACAACTCTATTTTTACAAGTTCAAAGCACTTGTTTTGCAGCTAAAACAATGTGGGATCGAAAAGAAGGATGAGCAACTATTTTTGGCTGTACTCTCAAAGCTTGGACATGACTATTTAGTGTTTGTTTCAACCTTCTATGCCACAAAGTTGACAGCTCAAGCTTGGAAAATGCCTAGCCTTGCAGATTTCATGGAATATCTCACACAAGAACAAGATAAATTGGTGATGATGGGCACAATCAAACCTTCCAAAGACCAAGCTCTGGTTGCTGGAGATTTAAGGGTGGATTCAAAAAGAAAGAAGGAAGCTAAAAATCCACCTGAGCAAAAGAGAGACAAGAACAAGTCTTCAGAGGAGCCTCAAGGTTCCAAGAAGAACACCCAGAAGAAGAAGAACAAAGGAGAAATGAGCAAGTGTGCATACTGCAGTAAGGGAAATCATTCTTAAAGCTCCTGCATGAAGAAGCAAATAGACATGCTGACCCAAATCCTGGAGAAGAATGGAATCTCCCTTCCAGACAGCTCAAAGAAGAGGGAAGGAGGATCAAATTCAGAAGACAGAGAGAGAGTTCATGCATTGGTTGTTGGAACATCAAGCTCACCTAGTTTCATCATTGATTCTGGAGCTTCAAGACATATGGTTTCAACCAAGGAGGTATTCACCTCATTTGAAATGTCGAAAGGTCCACCAATTGTACTGGGAGATGACTCTCTCACTGAAAGTTTGGGAAAAGGGAGGATTGATCTTGACCATGGTATGATCATCAATGTATTGTATGTTCCAGGTCTTGCCTCTAACCTCTTATCAGTGTATCAGATGACCCACATAGGGTCTCCAAAGAAGGTCATATTCTCCCCTAATAAAGTTGAGATCACAGAGATCTCAAGTGGTAAAGTCATTTCAAAAGGAGTTGTAAATCACACTTCGAAGGTATGCATGTTCTCACACTTCCTACCCTACTCAAATCCCTCTGCTCTTTTGTTTCATGCTAATGAGGCAAGCAAGCTTTGGCATGAAATATTTGGCCACCTTAATTACAAGTATCTTTCTAATCTTAGTGAAAAAGAAATGGTCATAGGGTCACCAAAGATTAAGTTTTCCAAAGGAGTCTGTCAAGGTTGCATCCTAGGAAAGCACCCAGAGCATAAATTTGAGAAAGCTAGTCATGAGAGAACCTATGCACCTCTTCAGTTGATCCACAGTGATGTTTCTATCCCATTTCCTCATATTTCAATGAGTCAGGCCAAATATGCATTGACATTCATAGATGACTTTTCCATGTACTGCGGGGTTTACTTCTTGAAACACAAATCTGAAGTTTTTGGCCTCTTCAAAGTCTTTAAGGCTTTGGTTGAAAACCAGTCTGGGAGGAAACTCAAGGTACTCATATATAACAATGGTGGTGAGTATGTCAAGTCTGAGTTCATTCAATATTGTGCAGATGCAGGTATTCGAATGCAGCATTCTATCCCTTACACACCACAACAGAATGGTGTTGTTGAGAGGAAGAACAGATCACTGAAAGAGATGGCAACTTGCATGATGGAGGCTAAGAATTTGCCACCAATTTTTTGGGCCGAAGCTATAAACTGTGTAGCCTATATCCAGAATAGGGTGCCTCATAAAGAGCTTGATGGTATGACTTCTTTCAAAGCATGGAGTGGGTACAAGCCAGATGTGACCCATTTCAGGATTTTTGGCTCAAGGGCTTGGGCTAGAATTCCAACAGAAAAGAGGAAGTCTTTGCAGCCCCAAATCCAAGAGTGTCTATTTGTTGGGTACTCTGAATATTCAAAAGGGTACAAGCTGATCAATTTGACAGGAAACTCAAGGTACTCATATATAACAATGGTGGTGAGTATGTCAAGTCTGAGTTCATTCAATATTGTGTAGATGCAGGTATTCGAATGCAGCATTCTATCCCTTACACACCACAACAGAATGGTGTTGTTGAGAGGAAGAACAGATCACTGAAAGAGATGGCAACTTGCATGATGGAGGCTAAGACTTTGCCACCAATTTTTTGGGCCGAAGCTATAAACTGTGTAGCCTATATCCAGAATAGGGTGCCTCATAAATAGCTTGATGGTATGACTTCTTTCAAAGCATGGAGTGGGTACAAGCCAGATGTGACCCATTTCAGGATTTTTGGCTCAAGGGCTTGGGCTAGAATTCCAACAGAAAAGAGGAAGTCTTTGCAGCCCCAAATCCAAGAGTGTCTATTTGTTGGGTACTCTGAATATTCAAAAGGGTACAAGCTGATAAATTTGAGCACAAACAAATCCTTCATTGAAAGGTGTGTTCAGTTTCAAGAAGAGCCCCTAGCAGCAGTGGAAGTTGGATAATCCTCTTCACCACCAGAACCTTTGAATGTAAGTGAAGAGATAGTTGAACATGCTGATTCTGATGTGTCTAATAATTATGGTTTAATTGTAGATCCTAACAGTCCTACAAGACCAAAATAGCCAGCAAAGACCATTCATGCAGCTGGAGAACTAGCTGGAAATCCTAATGATCCTAGGAGGACTAGATCTCAATTTGAGAGTGCTCTGTGCATGAAAGATCCTATGTTTGCAGAGAAATTCTATCTTATGGTTGAATCAGACCCACATACATATTAAGGATCAGAAAATGATCCAATATGGCAAACATCCATGAAATAAGAGTTCAGCTCACTCCAGAAGAACAACACTTGGGAGCCGGTTGATCTTCCTCCAGGGAGGAAGCTAGTTCAGTGTAAGTGGGTGTACAAAACCAAATTTGATGCTAATGGTTCACCTTTGAAGTAAAAGGCCATATTGGTAGCCAAGGGCTACTCACAGGTACATGGCATAGACTACAATGAGACCTTTGCACCAATGGCAAAGATGGACTCCATCAGGATAGCCTTAGCCATTGCAGCTTCAAAGCAGTGGGAGGTACACCATATGGATGTGAAGTGTGCTTTCCTGAATGGAGATATCACTGAATATATTTACATGCAGCAGCCTCAAGTATTTTCTACTAACCCATCTCTTGTGTGCAGGCTAAAGAAGTCATTGTATGGGCTTAAGCAAGCCCCCATGGCTTGGTATGCCAAGATTGATAGCTTTCTGCTATCACTGAATTTTGTTCGATGCAAGTCAGATCCAAATGTCTATTTGAAGCTGATTCATGGTTCATTAATGATCATTTTTTTGTATGTTGATGACCTTCTCATTACAAGAAGCTCAAAGGATGAAATTGCCTCCTTGAGGGATACAATGAACCATGCCTTCTCAATGACTGATTTGGGCTTATTGAGACAATTCTTGGGGCTCAAGATTGCTCAAAACAAAGAAGGAATCAAAGTACATCAGTCCAAGTATGCCTTGGATTTTATAAACAAATTCAATATGAAGGATTGCAAGCCAAGCAAGACTCATTTCCTTTCAGGATTTAAGCTTGACGAAGTTGATTCTTCACCTATTGTAAACAATACATTGTATAGGAAATTGATTGGATGTTTGTTGTATCTTAAACATACTCGACCTGATATTTATTATGCAGTAAGTGTGGCTTCAAGATACATGGATCAGCCTGATGAGATCCATTGGAGAGCAGCCAAAAGGATCCTTAACTTTGTTCAAGGAACAAGGACTCATGGGATCTTCTACAAAGTTAAATCTAATCTTGAATTGATTGGGTTTACTGACAGTGATTGGGCAGGTGACAACATAGATCGAAATTCAACATCAGGATATGTGTTCATGTTTGTTGAAGGGCCAATCAACTGGTCAAGCAAGAAACAAAGTGCCATTGCACTCTCATCTACAGAAGCAAAGTACAAAGGAGTTGTAAATGCAACAACTCAATTTTTATGGTTGCAGGGGTTACTTGGTGAGTGTGGCTTTGAATCAGAATACTCAACTACTATCTATTTTGATAATCAGAGTACCATTCAAATCTGCAATGATCCAGTTTAGAAACAGAGAACCAAACACATTGAGATCCATATGCACTACATCAGACAGCTTGTGCATGATGGCACCATTCACCTACTCTTCTGTTCATCTTTAGAACAAGTAGCAGATATCTTCACCAAAGTTTTTTGTGAGAATACATTCAGAAATATCAAATCACTACTGGGGATTGCTGATCATGCTGTGAAGCATGAGTGATGATAATATTTCCAAATTTTGTTTTACTGTCCATGTTTAAGGGAGGATTTTTCCCACTGGGTTTTTGCCTCTTTCCTTGGTTAAATGGACATGCAGTATGTAAAGGGTGACTAAGCCTTGTTTCTAGGCCCTATAATTTTCTGATGTTTTACTCATAAGTCAGGATTAAGGGGGGGTGTTAGAATAATCAACCCATAGCTAGCTACCTTAGACATTAATTAATCCAATTTTTGTCTTATTTGCCTAGTTTCCATATTCCACCTTATGCAAGTTGTCCTCCACACATCCATAGTGGTCAAACTTGCTAAATTTGAGTCATGGAGCACTTGGGAAACCACTTGGAATCAAATCTGCTTTATTCCTGGCCTCCCTAGTGCATGTCTACTTTTTCTGCTTTATTGCCTACTTTTTTCTGAGTTTTAAGGAAAATGGGAAAGTTTGATTAGGTGAAGTTAACTTGTTTTTTGTCCTCATCATCCTCCACCCTTTTCTCCTAAGAAAAGCATGTATGAGTTTTCCTTCCATCACCTATTAGCTTTCCTAATTGATTTTTCCAATTCGTGAGCTCCTAGACAGTTTTGGAAACCGCTTTATGCACCTATGGGGGATGTGCTTAGATTTAGTAAGCCTGCTTTTGACCAAATTTGAATGGCATCCTTATGCATTTGAATCTCTCATGTAATTATTTATTTTGGAAGCCTATGACTTCACAGGGTTGTCTATTGTACACTTATTCAATACAGATTAGTGTTCTGCTCCATATTCAGTCTCCTTTGTGAGTAATTTGCATGTGTAATTGGCAATTGTTGTGAGTGTAATTGTTCTAACACCTGGGTTCAATTTCCACATGTATCCTACCCTTGCACCACCCTACCACCCTAATATGTTTTTTTCAATATTCCATATCTATTTTTCCTTCAATATTTGTCACAAATTAATTCTACACGTCATTGGTCGCTTCCTCTTATAGTTTCTGCTATGATCTATACTTTAGAGACAATTTATTTCACTCAACACTATGTCTATAAATACCCTCTAACATGTTTTCTATGAATGCATCTCTTTATTGTTGCACCTTTTCATTATTATATAGTGCCTCTTCATGAAATCTCAATTCTTCATTTGAACAATTCTTTAACTCTATTTAGGTTTATCACTCATACCTTTCTACAACATGATCTTACCATAATTCCCTCTCCGTATTGATAATTATTCCCCTGAATATCTTTCGAAAATGCCTTTTTCCGCAATGATATTTCTACAATAGATCCTTTCTACAACCATCATGGTATGTTGATCCATTGCGGACTCTTTACTATCCATCGATCTAACACACAGATTTCCCTCTATAAGCATCTTTCCGTAATTTCCTTAGCTTTCCGCAATTGTCTTTCCGCAACAACCTTTATGCACTGTTGATTTCTTGCAGACTCTTCCCTAACCATTGATCTGAGATTAGATGCAGAAATGTGGTCTGACTTTTTTTCTCAAAATTTCCTTCCACAACTACCTTTCCGATAATACTTTCACATCATTGATTTCATGCAGACTCTCTCCTTATCGTCAATCTTATATCAAATGCGGATTGTGGTATGCAGGTTTTCCAAATTCCTTAAATCTGATTCCACAATTTTCTTTCCACATGATTTATTCCGCGTCGTCGATCTCATGTTGACTCTTTCCTAATCGTCGATATTAGATCAGATGCGGATTGCGGATTGTGGGTTTTCCAAAATTCTTAAAAGTGCTTCGCACTTTTCTTTCCGCGATATTTTTTCACATCGTTGATCTTATGCGAACTATTTCCTAATCATCGATCTTTAGATCAAATATGGATTGCAGATTGCAGGTTTTCCAAATTTCTTGAAAATACTTCTACAACCTTTCTTATGCATCATCTGTCTCTTGCGAAGTCTTTCTTGGCCGTCGATCTTGTGGATTACGGATTGCGGAATGCGGATTGTGGTTTTTTCCAAATTTCTTGAAAATACTTCTGTAGTTTCCTTTTCTGCAATTGGGCTTCCATGCCGTCGATCTCTTGCAGAATCTTTTCTGACCGTCAATCTTATGGATTGCATATTGCGCAATGCAAAACAATACTTTCCCATTTTGGACCTCTGCAATTCTCTTTCACGACTTTGTTTCCACATTTATTCCGAACCCTTGATTTCCTTGTGGGTTCACTCCTGACCGTTGATATACGATCTTCACTTTTCGTTGTGCAGAAATCATTCACCACCGTCGATATTCTCAAACTCAGCCTCCGCAATTTCTCTTGATTGATCTAGACTGTACAATTTTTCACTTCACTCTAGCATTCAAGAATGTTATTTTAAACGCATGTTTGTTTTGTGGATCTTATTATATACCGTTGATCTCTATCTATCGAATGATCTAGGTCATTTTCAAAATTCCTTTGGTGGTTTGGATTGTTATATGCCACTACTCGCTTTGTGGATCTTTCCCCTATCACTAATTTTCTTATTCAACTTTGTAATTCATCTGTCTTTCACTAAGTTCACCCTGCCATCATGTTTTAATTGTTATTCCTTTGTCATTGCTTAACTCCTAATCCATGTAATGGATCCTTTGTCTTTTACTGAGTTCATCCTGCTATTGTGTCTATTGGTTATCTCTTTGTCATTCCTGATCTCCTTTGACATCAATGACAACTATATTCTAAACAATTGGGAGAAGGTTACACAACATGCGATCGGGTATTTTCATCAGGTAACGCAGCTACTCTAGACGCTCACAAATGCAGTCCTTGACACGAAGTTACCACAAGAAAGCACATTGCAAAGATAAATCAAAGTAGAGATTGGTACAAAGGTGTGAATGGTGCATATTTTACCACAGGCAATTAAAAACAAAAGATGAAGACACAAATGCCACATTACGAGGGATTCATCTGATTGGTCTCAATTTGAACCTACTCCTGATGTCAATGCTGGCATGCATTCAAAACGCAACAAGTGAGGAAATCAAGGATCGAGAAGCAACTGCTCACCATCAGATAGTCCGATATAAACAACAAGTACAAAGCACTAAAGAGGAGCTTCATCGACTCAAAGCATAAAAAATTTCATAATAAATGAAAGAACAAAGGATTTCAAAAAAGGACAAACAAAAGAACCACTAACCATATAAGGGGAAATGGGAGAAGGTTCCTTTCTAGGAACAAACTTATATTCCTAGGTTAAGAATGCTAAAAACACTAAAATAATCTAGTTATAAGTGTTATAGCACTAAATTGTAAAAAAGATAGTGTTATCAAGAAAAAAACTAGAAAGATAAAAATTAAATATAAGAAACACAAATAAAATGTTCGGATGGCATATATTATAGATAAATAGAGGAAAACATGCTAAACCAGAGAGAAAATTCTTACAAAAAATCCCTAAATACCATTTGAAGCGATGATTAAATTCAAAAGAAGCTCCTCCCTAGTGGAGTCAACATTCTACTAACGATGATGTGTACTAGCCTATATCCACTTAAAAATTGGTAAGCCAACCAAACTTCGAACAAAATATACGTGATTCTAAGATTTTTTAAAGATTTCCAACTAAACTTTGAACAAAATAAAATGGAAAATATGCTCAGAAAATAATGAAAACATAGAATATTTAAACTACACCGAAGAATAAATCCACCTTATAGATTATTTCTAAAATATGTGTGAACGCCCCAAATTATATCAATATTAACCAAATTAACATAGAAAATTGTAATGATCATGTTTGATATTGCTTGAAATAGACCAATATAAACATTGTTCTTAATGACCATGAAAATAAAATAAAAATATGTGTGGGCACTCCAAATTAGATCATATTGACCCAATCAACTTAGAAATATGCTATGATCATGTTTAATATTTCTTGAAATAGACCAATAGAAACATTGTTATAAATAACCATGAAAATAAAATAAATGCCCAAACTTTTGGCTCACTAATTATGGTACCTTCATATTGAATAGACTATTGGAAGACATCTTAATGTGCCCCTTATTTCTCACAGCTCATCACTGACTCCAGCCTGGTCGACCTTGCTCCTCCCTGTGCGGGGCCAACCTAGCGGAATGGTAGGGCGGGTGATGATGGAATAAGTAAAAGACTTGACATATTTATGGTTTCTACCTCTCTTGTGCCCAGAATGTATAGACACAGAGTTTGGTCTTCTTCCTCTGATGTCTCAGATCACTACCTAATTTGTATGGAATGGAACTCTTTGGCTTCTTCTCACAACTTCCCCTTTAATTTTAATTGGGCCTGGCTTTTGGAGGAAGGTTTTTCTTAGTTGGTAGTGGATATCTGGTCTACTTTGATGCCTCAACATGTTCAGGATGATATGTATGGTCTAGCTCTTAATCTCAAAATGCTAAAGGAAAAGGTAAAGGTCTGGACAAAAATCAGATCCTTAGCATTGAAAAGGGAGCCAACTGAGATTGACTTAAAATTTCATTCCCTATTATCCTCCTGTCCATCGAGCATACTATCTTTGGAAGATATAAATTCTCTTCATTTTCTTAGAGACTGCAAGGATAAATTGCTAGCACATGAACTCTTGACTTGGCAGTTAAAAATAATAACAAAATGGGAAGAGTTGGGTGATGCTAATACAAAATACTTCCACAGTATAACATTGGCTCACAAAAATTTTAATTCTATGTGGGCCCTCAAAAATGAGGAGGAGAATTGGGTGGAAAATGATGACCAATTAAAAGAGCTGGGGATAAAACATTTTTCTAATATTTTCAAGGATGATGGTAAGTCCAATATTGTGGATCAGTTGAAGGTAATACAACTCTTCCCTTCCTATGTCTCTAGTGAAGAGGCAGAGATCTTCTCGTCTGAGGTGTCCCTGAGTGAAGTTGAAGGGGCCCTGAAATCTTTTAAAAGGGAAAAAATCCCTGGACCATATGGCTGGCCAATGGAATTCTTCCTTTGGTTTTTTGATTTGGTGGGTGGATATCTCTTAGAAACTATTGAATCCTCCAAAAAGTTGGGGAAGGTAATATCCTATATTAACTCTACCTTTTTTACCTTGATCCCCAAAAAAGAGAAACCTCATTCCTCTGCTTCCTACAGGCCCAAATCTCTGCACAACTTGGTCTACAAGCTTATATAAAAAATTGCATCTCTCAGGCTAAAACCCTTCCTGGATAGATCTATCTCACCCAAACAGTTTGGCTTCCTTAATAATAGGAAAATTATCGAGCCTATGGGCATTACTCATGAGGCTTTGCATACTATTAAGACCAAAAAAAGATGTGCCCTAGTTCTCAAGCTTGACCTAGTGAAAGCCTTTGATCGGGTAAACTGGACATATTTGAGACTCATTCTTTTACAACTAGGAATTCCTCTAGGGAGGGTAAATTGGATCATGGGATGCCTTTCTTCATCAATTTTTTCCCTGTTAATCAATGGCACCCCTCTATATTTTTAATAGCTTCTAGTGGCATTAAGCAGGGCTGCCCTCTTTCTCCATTAATTTTCATACTGGTCATTGAAGGTCTCATCCTGCTCATAAAGGATGCCAAGGCTAATGGTAAGATTAGGGGTATAAAAATCTCTGCTTCTCTTTCCCTTACACACTTACATTTTGTTGACAATGTGGTTCTCTTTGGAATGGGTACCCTCGTGGAGTGGATGGATTTTGAGGTTATCCTGGATACTTTTTTCTCTGCCTTGGGAATGTGCATCACTATTGATAAGTCTGGGTTTCTATTTAATGAAATGGATGAGGGGATCTTAAATAACATTCTTTATTATCTGCCCTATAAAAAATATCCCATCCATTTGGGCTTTAAGTATATTGGTTATTTCATCAAGCCTCTCAACTATGAGGTAAAAGAATGGAGATGGTTATTGAAGAATTTTGAGAAAAATGCTAAATCACTAGGCTTATAAAATCCTATCTTTGGGTGGAAGACTTGTATTCATTCATGTTTTTCTTACTAGTCTACTGGTGTACTGGTTTGCTCAGGCTCATGTACCCAAGTCTATCCTTAGCAGAATGAGACAATTGATCTTATTTTTCCTCTAGGGTTCTTCTAGGGACAAGAACCATGTAACGTCCCCGACCCTCCAACCGGTGAAGAGGACACTACCATGCCATTAACCATCCAAGCAACTAGCCCCATGAACATGTACATACATATAAACTGAATAAAAATGCTTGGAATTAAAACATGCGTACATGATTATCATACAGTGGAAGCAACACCATACATTCAAGCATTCAACATGTTCATCATAGTTCATTGACAGTAAATATGATTGCAGAAGTGAAATAGACAAGAATACTTATCTTATAAAGAACTCGTCTTGTAACCAGCTATGTCGCTACAACATTCTGCCAAACCATAGGCCAACATGCTCCTTAATCTCTCAGCAATGTTGCCACCCCCAAGCTGGGCATGATCCCACAAGGAATAAGGAATAAGCAAGCTTACACATGGCCAAGGATACAAAAAATAGCCAAGCCAACACAGTTGGGTTTATCAGGCCATCAAAAAATCAGCCAAGCCAACACAATTGGGTTTATTAGGCCATCAACAAATCATCCAAACCAACACAGTTGGGTTTATCAGGCCGTCAATAAATCATCCAATCCAACAAAGTTGGGTTTATCAGGCCATCAACAAATCAGCCAAGCCAACACAGTTGGGTTTATCAAGCCATCAACAAATCAGCCAAGCCAACACAGTTGGGTTTATCAGGCCATCAAGGAGCTGGGAAAAGCTGAGTGCTAAGCTGGTGAGCTCATTGAAGAAATAAGGAAACCTACATCATAACTAGCCTGACCTCTAGAATACCCACACACACACAACACAAGGAAATCAGTCCCTTCTCTGCTACACAGTCCCTCATGCCCTGACCTCCCTTCCAGTGCTATTCAGGGGTTGTGGAGAAGAAATCCAGCTCTCTAGCTCTATTTGTGTGGTTCCCAAACACACCAGGTTTATCAAGCAAACCCAACCCTCATTCCCACTCCAACATAGTCCGCAGACCGACCACTGCATACATGCAACAAAACAAGCGATTTATAGCTTGGACAGGGAAAGTCGATCCCTGAGTTGTTCTTGGCCCTATCATGGCCAAAACGACTTACTCATAACCCACAGCATCCTAAAGTGCAGGTGAAACCACAACAACAAAATCATGTGGAAAACAACTACCCTGATCCCAATATGGAAACAATAGGAAATGCACAACCCGAAATGGAAGAAAATATGACGTTCAGCCTAGACAAGGGGGGGAAACATATACACATAACCACAAGTTGGTAAGAAAAACACATGCCCGCAGCCTAGAACGCAAATGGTTCCTTCACAGGGAAAAATTGTGGACGACGAAAAAAAACAGCTCCCCGGCTCACTGCATGAGGAAAACGATGAAGAATCCTGTGCGTGAGAAGGTGAAGAGAGAACGTCTCTACGTGAGAATGGGCAGTTCCCCCCAGCCTGTGCATGAGGATGAGAAAAACCATGGAGAGTGGAAGAGTCCGCTGGTGGAGTGTAGATGTGGGCAAGGACTGACAGTCTTGCCACCCACCACTTCCCAACCATAACTGCCCCAACTAACAACATAAGTTTTAAATGGGTAGTTGGTACATGAATTTTTTCCCATTGGTTCAAGGTTCAATAATTATCCTTCTCTATCCTTAGGAAAATCATGGCCTTTTCATTATGGTTGCATTCACATAGCTGGTTGGGGTTTATTTAATTAAAATGCATATTTACATGATGCCAAAACTAATATGTGCCATATATCACGATATACCATCGGCAACGATTCCAATCACCGAAACATAACACAACCAAATCGATGGTGTGTATTTTTCCTTTAGATCTACACCATGATTAATTACAATATATCCATCATATGCATTTAATGCAATAGGTTCAAAACCGGGGTGTTACATTCCCCTCCCCCTTCAATAGCACTATCCTCAGTGCTTTACAAAATTTGAACAAAATGCTACACTGGTACCGCCTCAGTGTTTCACAGAATTGAACAAAAATGGATGTGTCAATTGCACGGCATCCTCCAGCTCCCACGTAGCATCTTCAGGTCCATAGTGCTCCCATTGCACCTTTACCTACCCTATGGCTTGGTTCCGAAGCATTGTGACCTTCCTGTCAAGGATGCGCATTTGCTCGATTTGGAACTCTCCTTCGGGTTCCACCTGAATCACATCCCAATTTATCACATGGTTAGGATCATGTACATATTTCTTAAACAAAGAAACATGAAAAACATTATGAGCTCTAGCGCTAGCAGGAAATGCAAGTCTATATGCAATTGGCCCTATTCTTTCAAGCACTTCAAACGGCCCACAATATCTTGGTGACAGCTTGGCACAACTTCCAAGCTTCAAGGAACTCTTCCTTGTCCTCACTCCAAGGTAAACATGATCCCCAACACTGAACTCCCTGTTCACCCTATGCTTATCTGCATAGCTTTTATGTCTGTCCTGTGCTGCTTTCAAATTATGTCTGATCTTTACAACCTCTTGCTCCATTTCCTTGAGTAGTGTTGGACCAATCACAACCCTGTTCACTGGATTATCCCAAGTCACTGGTGTCCTACACCTTCTTCCATACAAAGCTTCATACGGACTCATCCCCAAGGATTCCTATTGTCCATTGTTATAAGCAAACTCTACCAAGTGCAAGTAATCTTCCCACTTGGTTGGTTTGTCCATCACGTACATGCGAAGCATATCTTCAAGCACTTGATTAACTCTCTCTGTCTGCCCATCTATCTGAGGATGGTATGCAGTGCTGAAGTTTAGCTTTGTACCCAAATATGCAAACAACCCCTTCCAAAAATTGGAAGTGAACTTGACATCTCTATCAGAGACTATTGCCTTAGGCAATCCATGCAATTTGAAAATCTCTTTCATGAATATATTTGCAATGTCATCAGTCTTATGCGTAGACTTAACCCATATAAAGTGCACTACCTTTTTCAACTTGTCTACCACAACCATGACGAAATCATGTTGTCTCCAAGTCATTGGCAATCCTGTAACAAAATCCATGGAAATAACTTCCCATTTCCATTCTGGAACTGGCAAAGGCTGCAACAAACCTGCTAGATGTTGATGTTCAACCTTTACCTGCTAACATTTCAGGCACCTCGAAATGTATTCAGCCATGTCCTTTTTCATTCCTGGACAAAAGTATTGTTTTCTGGCAGTAGCAATCATCTTCTAGTATCCTGGGTGACCAGAATATGGAGTTTGATGGATTTCATCCATAACAACTCTCCTCAAATATGCTACATTTGGAATATAAATTCTACCTTTATAATTAATAAGTCCATCTTCTTCCAATTTATATCCCTCATACCTCTTCTCAAGACTCTGCTACTGCAATTTTTCTGTCGCTAGCTCATACCATTCATCTCCAGCAACATGATTAACAATCTGCTGCCTCAATTCTGATTGGCAAATACTAAGAGATGCCACATGCATTTCTTGTACCTTCCTACTGAGTGCATCAGCTACCTTATTCTCTTTCCCCTTTATGTGCTTGATTTCAAAATCAAACTCACATAAAAACTCCATCCATCTTGCTTGCCTAGCATTCAGAGTAGGATGATCAAATAGATACTTCAGACCACAATGGTCTGTCCTTAGTTCAAATATTCTACCCATCAAGTAATGCCTCCACATCTTGAGGGCATGTACTATGGCTGCAAGCTCTAGATCATAAGTGGCATAGTTCTTCTCGTGCTCCTTCAAATTTCTCGACTCATAACATATCATGTGGTTGTCTTGCATAAGGAATCCTCCAAGCCCTTGTCCGCATGCATCGGTACACACCACAAAATCTTTCTCTGGATATGCAACTTTCAATACTGGTGCACTGGTGAGAAGATTCTTCAACTGCTGGAAGCTTTCTTCACACATCGGTGTCCATTCAAACTTTATCCCCTTCTTTTGCAAAGAAGTGATGGCATGTGCAACTTTGGAGAATCCCTCAATGAATCTCCTATAGTATCCTGCAAGTCCCATAAAAGATCTTACATCTATCACATTTCTTGGAGGAGGCCAATCCATAATCGCTTCAATCTTTTCAGGATCCATAGATATACCCTCTTCTGAGATAATGTGACCCAAATACTGAATTCTATCTGTATAGAAGTCACACTTGCTTAGCTTTGCATACAGCTGATGCTCCCTAAGCAGTTGCAATGTCAACCTCAAATGGTCTTCATGTTCTTCCTCGTTCTTTGAATAAATAAGAATGTCATCAAGGAAAACAAGAACAAACTTGTCCAAATACCTGCTAAAGACACTATTCATAAGGCACATGAATGTAGCGGGTGCATTTGTGAGACCAAATGGTACCACTACAAACTCATAATGTTCATACCTTGTTCTGAAGGTTGTCTTATGAATGTCTTCATCCTTTATCCTCACATGATGACAACCATACCTCAAGTCAATCTTGGAAAATACCTTTGCTCCTCTCATTTGGTCAAAGAGGTCATCAATCCTAGGCAAAGGGTATTTATTCTTTACAGTGACTTTGTTCAACTGTCTGTAATCAATACACATCCTGAGTGTACCATATTTCTTCTTTGCAAACAGAACTGGTGCTCCCCAAGGAGACACACTCAGCCTGATATACTTCTTTTCCAACAACTCTTGCAGTTGCATCTTCAACTCTAGCATCTCTAGTGTACTCATCCTATAGGGTGTCTTGGACACTGGTGCTGCTCCTGGCACAAGTTCAATTGTGAAATCAACGTCCCTCTTTGGAGGAAGCCCTGGAATCTCATCAGGAAACACATCCCTGAATTCCTATAACACCTAATAGTCCTCCAACCTAGGAGTTTCATCCTCTGATACCTCCAAAATATGAGTTGCATACAACTAGCAACCCTTCCTACAGAACTTCTTCAAATGCATTGCTGAAACCTGCCATATTGAAATCACCTTTGGAATACCTCTCACAACTACTGGGTTCCCTTATTCATCCATGCATTTGAAAGTCTTATTATAACAGTCAAGCTTCACCCTATGAGCTTCTAACCAATCCATTCCAATGAGTACATCATAGGAACCAAGGGGTAGAACATTCAGATCTACACAAGTGATCAATCCATTCATGACCAATGGACATTTCTCTATCACTTCACTAACATTTCTCTTGGTTCCAGTGGCTAGCTTAACTAACCAAGATTTGCTATGCTTTACTTTATTAAAAGCACAAATCTCCACTACTCTAGGAGTAATGTAACTGTGAGTAGAACCAGGGTCAATCAAAATAGAAACAAATTGCTCAACAATCTTACCTGCAACTACAACCATAGTTGACTGGTGATCCACGTGGCGGTCCTCCAGTGCTGCATAAATCTTAGGGACTTCCCTTGCTACTTGACCCACTGTTTCTGATTCTTGAATGTTGTAAGCTGGTCTTGCACTCTCATTCTCGAGTGGACAAATTTTGCACATGTGGGGTCCTCCACATTTCCAACATTGAAGGGGTCCTCTATTCTGTTGTGGATCCTTATGCTTCTCTCCTATCACTCCAACTGGCTTACTCGTGGCTTGGGATGGCTGTTTCGACTGATTCCTGAAGTTAGAAGGTTTGAAACCTTTCTTTCTTTGGTCAAACTTCTCATTCTTCTTGTCCTTCCATGCCTTATGGTAATCAAGTTTACCTTTTCTTTGCTCGTAGAAATACTTAGCCTTCCTTATTGCTTCTTCAAGAGCTCTAGGTTCGTAAAACTCAATTCTATATTTGTAAGACTGAGGCAACCCACTCAGAAACCGATGGACCTTCACTTTCTCATATTTGATATACCCGACATACCTTAACAATTCCAATAACTTATTTGCATACTCTTCCATGGTATGCTGTCCCAATCTCAGCTCATGGAACTCCTTAATCTTGTCATCATAGTACCTGTCAGAGAGGTATTTCTGCTTGAAATACTTCTTGAATTGTTTCCACTTAAGTCTCCTTTCATTGATCCTCTTTACTTTCTTGAAGTGCTCCCACCAACTAGATGCCCTTCCATTCAAATTGAATATGGAAACTCTTGCCTTCATGTTTCCTGAATAATCCTGAACCTAGAATTACTTCTTTATCCCAAGAAGCCAAGCTTCAGCTTCTTGTCGAGTCTTTACCTCACCATCAAATGTAGGAGGTTTAACCTTCTTAAATTCATCTTGAACGCGATCCCTATGGTGCCTCCTTCTCTTTCTTTTACAAAAAGAAGAGCTTGAATCCCCGCTGGATTCTTTAGAGTCAGATGATCCATTAGAAGTCCTTCTTCTTGTCCTAGTACTGCTCTTACTTCCTTCTGATCTTGTTGTACCTTGTCCAGAGTCTATCTTCCTTTGCAATTTTGTCAAACTCTCCAACATAGCAGCATTCAACTGATGCTGCTCTTCCTGGGATTTAATCAAGCTTCTCATGGTGGCTACAATAGATAACGGTGTCTCTTAGAATCTCCTTCCATTAGACTCTATGTCATCATTTCCATTACGAACATTTTCTCCCATGGAATCTCGCACACGCTCATAGGAATCTCAAGCATCATATCCATCATGGGTCCTCATAACTGAACCACCACTTACTTACCAAACTGCACTACCTGGAATACTGCCCTTCAAGGTGCCTATGATTTTGCAAATGTGTTAGTAACACAACTGTTAGCTGCATAGCATTGACATAAATGAGAATTACTTACCTTCTCCTGGAACATTCATAAAATAACAATTTTGTCCAAACACAAAATTTTCTTCCTTTTCAGCCTTGAGAATCTACTGAAGAACTGCTGAAAATCTCACTGAAAAACCGTTAAAATTCGCTGAGAAATCCCACTTGAAAAACTCAAAATTTCCTTTTGTCCAGTCAGACCTCTTCCCAACTAAACTTCTGACACTTCGGTGGTCCAATCAACTAAAATTTTCTGACACTTCAGCTGTCTAATCAACTAAAATTTTCCGATGCTCATCGGCGGTCCAATCAACTAAAATTTTCCAACACTCATCGATGGTCCAATCGACTAAAATTTTTCGACATGTCAGCAGACCCATCAACTAAGTTTCTCTAACACTTTCAACGCTTCGGCAAAACTTCTTCCTTTGTCCGCCGCCGCGTCAACTTCCCGATCAGCTAATTTTCTCCGATGTTTCAGTGTCCTTTAGGAGATCTCTGCCAACACTGCAGCTCTGCTTCAACGATCAGCTTCCGACGATTCCGACACTTAGAAGAATTTTATTTGAAAGTTTATCTTCGAATTCCCTTCATGTTTTCTCCCCCACATCAGCACTCTCATCCTCTTCCTCCCGCCGCCATTGCGGGGCCTACTTTCTCTTCCAGTCACTTCGTCGACTCTCTCTTCCTCTAACTCTCGTCGTTGCCGATGGTCTGTATCAGAGGTTTTTCGACTAAGCTATCCGCTATATCAGAGGAGCTTCAGACTAAGTCCTCCGACGATCCGACGATCTCAACACTTAGAAAAATTTTCAAAAATTATTTTTGTCTTCTTCCTGCCATCACTGTGTCGGCTATTCCATCAACTAATTTTCGCCGACGTTTCAGCGGTCTTCAGGTGATCTCCGCCGACAATGCGGCTCCATCCTCACTTGTTCTCCGCCAGTGACATCGGGAGTCCATCCATCTAGGTGAGCTGATGTTTTGGCAGTCTTCATCTGAAGGCTTCCAAAACATCCCAACACTTAGAAAAGTTGTCAACTTTCACCCACATTGGCTCCATCTTCCTTTTCATGTCGACGTATCGACGTCTTCATCACCTTTCCTCCGCCGTCGTTGCGGCTCAATCCTGCCAAACCAATCATCGTATCAGCTCAGACTTCCTCTATTTTTCTCCGTCTCCGATGGTCTGTATCGGATGGCCCTTCGTCTAATTTTCTCTGACGTTTCGGCAATCTTCAGGTGATCTCCGCCGACACTGCGGCTCCGTCTTCACCTGTTCTTCACTGAAACCCTCGGTTCCTTGTCGCCGAAACTATCAACAACTTCCAAACTTTGACAAATTCCAAAATTTTTATCCCCGCCATTTCCCTGTAGGGCGGGCTTCCGTCTAGGCTGTCCGATGCATCGGATGAGCTTCCGACTAAGCCTTCCGACAAGCTGACAGTCTGGACACTTGGAAAATTTCGTTGAAGTTTTCTATCAAGTTTTATTTTCTGTCATAATTCCTGATCTCTGCTGGGAAGAGGGAAACCTGCCTCTGCTAGCTGATTCTTCATGGCCCATTCAGGCCCATGCTGCAAGATGATATCTGATACCAGTCTGTAATGTCCCCGACCCTCCGACCGGCGAAGAGGACACTACAATGCCATTAGCCATTCGGGAAACTAGCCCCATGAACATGTACATAGGTATAAACTGAAGAAAAATGCTTGGAAGTAAAAACATGCGTACATGATTATCATACAGTGGAAGCAACACCATACATTCAAGCATTCAACATGTTCATCATAATTCATTGATAGCAAATATGATTGCAGAAATGAAATAGACAAGAATACTTATCTTATAAAGAACTCGTCTCGCAACCAGCTATGTCGCTGCAACGTTCCACCCAACCATAAGCCAGCGTGCTCCTTAATCTCTCAGCAACGCTTCCACCCCTGAGCTGGGCATGATCCCCCAAGGAATAAGAAACAAGAAGGCTTACACATGGCCAAGGATATACAAAACAGCCAAGCCAACACAGTTGGGTTTATCAGGCCATCAACAAATCAGCCAAGCCAACACAGTTGGGTTTATCAGGCCATCAACAAATCAGCCAAGCCAACACAGTTGGGTTTATCAAGCCATCAAGGATCTGGGAAAACCTGAGTGCTAAGCTGGTGATCTCATTGAAGAGCTAAGGACACCTACACCAGAACTAGCCTGACCTCTAGAACACCCACACACACCCAACACAAGGAAATCAGTCCCTTCTCTACTACACAGTCCCTCAAGCCCTGACCTCGTTTCCAGTGCTATTCAGGGGTTGTGGAGAAGAAATCCAGCCCTATAGCTCTGTCTGTGCGGTTCCCAAACACACCAGGTTTATCAAGCAAACCCATCCCTCATTCCCACTCCAACACAATCCGCAGACCAACCACTACATACACGCAAAAAAACAAGCGATTTACAGCTTGGACAGGGAAAGTCGATCACTAAGTCGTTCTTGGCCCTGTCATGGCCAAAACAACTCACTCACAACCCACAGCAGCCCAAAGCGCAGGTGAAATCATAGCAACAAAATCATGGGAAAAACAACCGCCCCGATCCCAAT
Source organism: Pseudotsuga menziesii (assembly GCA_001517045.1). Lineage (NCBI taxonomy): Eukaryota > Viridiplantae > Streptophyta > Pinopsida > Pinales > Pinaceae > Pseudotsuga > Pseudotsuga menziesii. The sequence continues at coordinate 271,613 of LPNX010040712.1, forward strand.
ACGGAAGCAATAGGAAATGCACAGCCCGGAATGGAAGAAGAAAATCCGACGTTCAGCCTAGACAGGGGGGGGAAACATATACACAGAACCACAAGTCAGTAAGAAAAACACACGCCTGTAGCCCAGAATGCGAATGGTTCCTTCATAAGGAAAAATCATGGATGATGGAAAAAAACGGCTCCCCAGCTCGCTACGTGAGGAAAACGATGAAGAATCTTGTGCGTGATAAGGTGAAGAGAGAATGGGTAGTTCCCCCCAGCCTGTGCATCAGGATGAGCAAAACCATGGACAGTGGAAGAGTCCACTGGTGGAGTGTGCATGTGGGAGAGGACTGACAGTCCTACCACCCACCACTTCCCAGCCATAACTGCCCCCAACTAACAATAGAACTTTTAAATGGGTAGTTGATACATGGCTTTTTCCCCATTGGTTCAAAGTTCAATAATTCTCCTTCCTATCCTTAGGAAAATCATGCCCTTTTCATTATGGTTGCATTGATAGATCTGGTTGGGGTTTATTTAATTAAAATGCATATTTACCTGATGCCAAAACTAATATGTGTCGTATATCACGATATACGATCGACAATGATTCCAATCGCCGAAACATAACACAACCAAATCGATGGTGGGGATTTTTCCTTTAGCTCCACACCATGATTAATTACAATATATCCATCATGTACACTAATGCAACGAGGTCAAAACCGGGGTGTCACAAACCATCTCCACCTGGTGGACCGACAAACCTTATCTAGGCCCCATGATTTCGGGGGCTGGGGTATAAAGAATTTAGACTGGTTTAGCACCTCTTTAATACTCAGACGTTTCTGGATGGCTCTCCTGGGTTCATGCTTATGGCATCAAACAATATGTACAAAGTACTTAAAAGATCGAGCTTTGGTAGATTGGCTTCTGGGAAAAACTTCTCGGTTAGAGGCACCTCTATTTTCTGGAACGACTTTATAAAAACTCTTACTTGGCTTGGAAGGTGTCTGGGGTGGAATGTTGGGAATGGACAGGGCATAAAAATTGGAACCGATCCTGTACTTGGTTCAGACTCATGATTTTATTTATCTCACGAGCTAAAGGAGTACCTGCTAGACTATGGAATTTCCTCTCTTCATCATGCTTGTAACCCTATCGAGGGAGCTCAATCTTGCTGGTTAACAACAGACGATCTGGAATTGGGAGGAGTTTGGAAGTCTGAATGGAACAACTACATTCATGGACTTAATCATTGTGGTATCAGACTAAAAGAAACCTCAGACTCTCTGTTGTGGACTCACAACAACAAAAATATGGGAAGGTAACTGCTAGTCTTTCTTATGGCTTGATTGTTAAGACTTACCTTGTACCGATCCAAAGTAAGTTTTATGCCTGTATCTGGCACTGTATGTTTCCTTTGAAAATCAAATGTTTCATTTGGTTAGGGGTTGAAGATCGTATATTAACATGGGACAATCTCATAAAAATAGGATGGAATGGGCCTGGTAGATGTTGTTTATGCTACAGGAATGAGGAATCTGTACATCATATTTTTAATGTTTCTCCATTCACTCAAAGCGTTTTTTCTAGTCTATGTGATGTTTATAAGTGTAGGCCTCCATCCCTCAGAAGCTCCCTCCTGGAGATATTGGAAGATTGGTTTTCTTAGGATCACAAATTATGGTATCTCCCTCTCTTTGTGTATTGGAGCATCTGGAAATCTCACAACCTGGGCATTTTCGAAGACAGAATGGTGTCTCTCTATAGAACGGTCAACCAGGTGGAATACCTTATGCATAGATATCCAGCACCGGATATAAAGAAGAAAACCAGGAGGCTTAGCTCTGGTCCTTGTTTTCTGTATGGGTTCTTTGATGGAGCAGTAGCAGATAAGTTGGGAGGTGCAGGTTTTATCCTTGCTATCAGCACTGTACACACTTTCAATATCAAACTTGGTTGTGGTCACAGTACAAATTCAAGGGAAAAACTTCTAGCTCTATGGGCCCTGCTCTATTTTGCTTTGGGCATGGGTCTCCCTACCCTGCATATTTTTGGTGACTCGTCGATGATCATACACTAGGCAAATAACAAGGCCTCGTTGTCTTCTCTTATGTTGGGTCACTGGTGCAAAAGTATCCGATATATGATTGATTGTTTTCTTTGTTTGGACATTCGACATGTTTACAGAGAGCGCAATGTGAGAGCAGATGGTTTATCCAAAGATGCCCTCACTTTGGCCCCAGGCCATTGTTCCTTTATTGAAACATATAAGGATATCATTATTGGGGGTGGTGATTTGCAACTCTTCTAGAGCTTTGTGCCGGAGCTCAATCTCCTTATTTATTTTTAAGGCACTTGATAGTTTTTGAGTTTATCTACTTCTCTTGTTGGATTTAGCAATGCCCCGAGGGCATCTCTGGATTAGCTTTCTGGTCTCTCATTGTGCTCTGGGTAGGCTATCAATGCCTCCATTAGGGATCTCTCTCCATGTTTTGTTTCAATCTCTACTGATTTTGGCTCGTATGACTTGTTTGTCTATATTCATATCAGACAGTTGGTTGATAGTTTGTACTTTATATCATATTATATCTGTGAAGATTTGTTATTGAAAAACTCCCAACTGTAACTACCCTGTATAAATGCCCTTTAATTCTTAATAAATATCAATAACTAGATTTTATTCATCTAAAAAAAGATAAAATCTAATAATAACAATTAAATTGAATTCTCGCAATTTAAACAGTTTCTTTCATTGTCTACATCCTTTGTCGAATAAGTGTATGCAAAAGCACCCATAAGCCACCTCTCATAAATGATAACACGTCTCACTTATATATATAAATCTAACTTTGACTAGAAAATACGTTAAAAGGAAATTGTTTCGAGATCGTTGCTTTGCATGTGAAAACTAAAAGAGGTTGGAGAGTGGGCTGATGATAATAATATAAAACGATAAAACATTTCTATTTATGATATTTTGGGAAGTGGGTTGATGATTATTATATTATAAAACACTAATATTTTTTCTTTATATGATTCTAGAGATTTAACAAATCTATCATGTCAACATCATCTCGAGGCCATTTTCATCTCAAAATTAAAATAGTCACATAGTGGAATCCATCCAAAGTTTCATGTCAAAATTAAAATAGTCGCACGTTGGAATCCATCCCATGTTTAATTTTAATTATTTCATTTCAAATAATTTAGTATATATTCGATGATTAAATAGCATCATAAACCATTATATATGCACATGGTAAGTTGGTGACCATGAATTCATATTCAAATATTTTCTACCATCCAAAGTTTAATTTTTAATTATTTCAAATAATTTGTTATATTCGATGTTTAAATTGCATAATAAACAATTCTAAATGCACATGGTAACCATGAATTCAAATATTTTCTACTATCCAAAGTTTAATTTTAATTATATCCAAAGTTTAATTTTAATTATTTCAAATCATTTGTTATATATTCGATGTTTAAATTGCATAATAAACAATGCTAGATGCACATGGTAACCATGAATTCATATTCAGATATTTTCTACCATATCATCTTGTATATGGTCATAACATTATGAATATCCAAGCACTTCATTGGTTATAACATTGTTTAGAAATATAATGGGTTAGGTATCACTTATTTATTAAAATTTAATATTATTATGAAAATGTTTAACCAAAGTGTTAGATATAGACATGGGTCATTGAAACAATATTGTGAGGAATTTGGAAAGATATATATCTTATTACAAGAAATTTAATTTATAGAATTTACATAGATGTATGTGGATTTGTAGTGATGTATAAGCATTAAGGGTGATTAAACTTAATACCAACTATATATGGATGTCGGTCTTTAACCAAAATGTTAGATTTAGCCACTTTACAAAGTATTTATGTTATTGGTAGAAATTTAACCCATGGAATTGTATGTGGAGTTGTGCAATCCACGAAAGTCGCATCATGGGGAGTCAAACTCCAAACCAACAACTTGTGGATTTGGTTCCTTAATCAAAATGATAGATTAGGGGCATTCTATACATTAGTCATCTGATTGGAAGAGGAGTTGTATAGTTGGATCAATGATCATACATGTGAGAGGATCAAAATTGAGACCAAGGACATGTAGTTATGTGCCCTTAATCAAAATTATAGACCAAAGAAATCAACAAAGTACCTGCGTCATTGATAGAAATTTAACCCATGAAGTTGTTTATAGAATTGTAATGATATTATTGCAATAAAAAATTCGGTTATATTGATGATGATGGTGATCATTAGCATCCAGTACTAGGACCAATTTTGGTTCATTCTACCTTAAAAATAGTAAGGATCATTTGGTTTCTTTATACATTTATTAAAGTGCTTGAAAAGGTTTAAGAGAAGCATTCCTACATCACCATAGTTGTGATGAGTTAAAAGGTTAGGAAGTTCGGTATTGTAGCAAATGTTTTGAAATTGCAATCTAATGTGGGTGTACACAGGACATTCTAAGAAAATTTGTTTTTTATCTTCAACCCTTTCAATGTCACAAAGATGACAAATTATTTCATCCCATGTTGTTTTAGGAATCGTTAAGTACCCTATTTCACTATGGAGCTTGTGAGAATCTGTTCTTTTTTAGAAATTTTGATTTTCTTCAATACTCTAGTTAAAATAGAGAGATACATCACCTCCTTATGGTATCTTAATTTTCTCTTATCCTCTAATTATTTATAACACCACAACTTCTGTAACAATATTTTAAATATTATAACTATTTTCAAAGAGTGAGCTCTTCCTTAACTCCCTAATAACTTGGCCAAGACTTGCCATCTTTATGCCAACCATGATTAAGTCATGGATGGTTTTGAATGGAATTTGAAGCAATCTTAGGAAGCCTATTGTTCCCCATGTTATTTATTGTGTTCTTGTATATTAGACACCTAGTCATAGCCATGCTCTCAATGAGGGAGAGATATGATTCTATGAGGAGGATAGGATAGGCTATATTACCTTTAATTTTGAGATTATATGTTATAAAGTACTTTTGGATTCCCTAGATATGTTGCATCCCCAAACTTTATATTCATATAAGATAATAGGAGTGACAGAGTTCAAAGAGGCCCATTTTTGTATTATCTCAATGCTAAAGGTACTCTAATTTACAACTATTTTAGAGTCCATAATAAGCTTTCCACCCTCCTTTTGTCATTTTCTCAATGCTATAGTCCAATTAATATTCTAAAAAATATCAATTTTGAAAACTTTATATGAAGTCACTTCGTTCAAGTTATACTTGTTGTACATAAAATATGTATAAGTGGTCTTTTGGATTTGATTATCATAACCTTTGTTTTGTTAGTGCTAATAGTCATACTCGTACAACTAGAGCCGAAAACCTAGAAAAATTGTAGTGGCTTCTCAATATCACAAGGAATCATTTCCATAATAATAATACCATCATCAAATAGAAGAAGGATGATGACTATTCCGGCTAGAGTCGTAATGGCACAACCTGCTTCTTCCAAAGAACCTCTAGCTTGTCAATATATATACCAAAAAATGGTAGGGGACAACAGATGAAAATTTTGAATAACTGCAAGGATAGATGTCTTTTTGTTAATAATAATCACTTATTTATACAATCAAATGTTACTTTTGGCTTCCATCTTCCAAGAGGTTAGATGAGTTACTCTTTAGTTTTAAGTTACTAAAAGTAAACCTAAAGATATTTACAATATTTATAACATGGAACCATAATTCCTACGGATTATGTTTTCAACATCCTCCCTCGCTTAATATGAAGGGGTGTTTATGAGTCTAGTATTAATGAGAATCAGTTATTTATACAAGCAAATGTGACTCTTGGATTTATAGCTTCCAATAGGTTATGTGAGTCACTCTTCAATTTTGAGTAATTGAAAATAAACCTAAGCATATTTACAATATTTACAACATGGAACCATAATCCCTACAGATTACATTTCCAACATGGAACCATAATCCCTACAGATTACATTTCCAACATGGAACCATAATCCCCCCCCTGCCCCTTAATCCGAAAGGGGTGTTTGTGATTCCAAGCATCTTTATGAACTTTTAAAGCTTCTCTCTTCCAATTGCTTTGGTGAAGATCTCTACAATTTGCTCATTTGTGGAACAAAGTCTCAAATGAATTGTCTTGGCCTCTACATGATATCAAATCACATGGTACTTTGTATTGATGTGCTTGATTCGATCATGGAATCTGGGAGTCTTGGTCAACTTGATTGTAGAAGTATTTTCAATCAATAGAGGAGTAGAATTCACCTATTTCTCTTGAAAATAATCAAGTATTTTCTTGTTCCACACAATCTCCTTTGTTGCTTCTGCAGCAATAACATATTATGCCTCTATTGTGGTATATGTTGGAATATATTGTGTGTGTGATCTCTAGGAGACTGTTGTAGATCCAAGCCTCATGAGTTATATTGACATGGACACCCTATTTTCTTGGTCGCCATATATGTCTAAATCGGGATTTCCAATTAGTTTGAATTCATCCACCTTATAATATTTGAGTTGAAAGTCTTGAGTTCCCTTAAAGTGTTTTAGAACACTTTTCACAATAAACTAATGCCCTTTACAAGGTTTATGCATGAACCTAAAAAAAATCCCAATAGAAAATGAAACATCTAGTCTGGTGGTGGTGAGGTAGATAAAACTCCCCACAAGTTCTATGTACTTGGTTGCATCCTCAAATTCATTCCTTTTTTTATGCCATATTTAAGTTCTATTCCATTGGAGTAGAGAGAGGGTTACACTCTATCATGCCATTTGTTCAACAATTCCATTGTACTTCTTTTGGGAGATGAATATGTACTTTGGATTCTCAATCACTTTAATTCCCAACTAGTAATGAAGATATCCCAAACATGTCATCTCAAAGCATTTCTTCAACTCTTCCTTCATGGATGCAATGTAGCTTTCATTGCTTCTGGTCTTCAACAAATCATCTACATACACTATAAGATATACAATAGATATTCCAATTTTATTTACAAATAGTGTTGCATCATCAAGATTAAAGTGCTTGAAATTTAATTTTATAACATGCCCAGTTAGCTTTTCATACCATGTGTGAGGTTCTTGTTTTAGGACATACAAAGAATGGATGAGTTTGCATACCTTCAATTCTTCTCCCTTCACAAGAAATCCTTCTAGCTAAGACATGAACACTCTACTTTCCAAGCATCCATTCACGAAAGTAGACTTCACATCCATTTGATGAATTTTCCATCCATTTTGTGAATCCAAAGACAATAGAGTGTGAAAGGTTTCCCATTTTGTTATGGGGGGAGAAAGTATCCACTTATTCAATGTCTTGTTTCTATGTAAATCCTTTTTATACAAGCCTCGCCTTATGCTTGTCAACTGGGCCATCTAATTTTTCCTTGTTCTTGTAGACCCACTTGTAGCCAATTGATTTGGTTCCAAATGGAGGGTCCATTAAAGTTCCATGTCCTATTATTAATAAGACTATCATATTAACTCTACATGGACTCTTTCCACTCATCATGAGAAACAACTTATTGAAAGGAAGTTTGTTCAAGGGAAGCAGACAAATTCAATTCACAATCATATGAAACATCTATATCATGTACATCACCTTAATTTGAATTATTTGAATCTCCTCTATATTCTTGTCTTGTTGAATATTTGGTTCATATCTTTCCAACTTCATTAGGGTGAACACTTTCAAGTGTCTTCATGACCCACTTTGGATTTTTTTATGAAGGTCCAAGTTGCTCAGCTAGAGGTTCTTCATCTCTTCAAGACTCAAACTTCCATTCTTTTCAATTAGATCATCCAATTAAACCTCTTGTTGTGAAGTGGTTGGAACTTCTTCATGAGGGGAAGATGGTGTTGAAAAATAAGGTTCCAAATATTGATCCAAGATAGCGATCCTCATTTCAATATGTGTAATCTCATTGTCAAATTAATGAAATGTCTTTACATGGGTAAATTTATCCAAATGAACAAAGACGCCTCATTTCAAGAAAAATAACATCAATGGAATGTATAAATTTTTTGTTTACCTCATCATAAATATGATATGTATTGGTTCTATTTGAGTTCCTCAATAATATTAACTTTTGACTTTTTGCATGAAGCTTGTTTCATTATTCCTTTGCAACTAAAGCATAACATGTGGAATCAAAGACCCTAAGATGCCTCACCGAAGGAATGTGATCGTACCATAAAGGAATGTGACCCTGCCACATTTCATATGGAGTCTTGTTTCCAAGAGAATGAGATGGACATATGTCTCTCAAATACACTACACACAAAACTGCATCACCCCAAAACATCAATTTCACATTCTTAAAAAATAGCAAGGAGTGTACCTACATATTCAAGATTGTCTTGTTCATTCTTTCCACTACACCATTCTACCGAGGATTATATGTAATAGTTGTTTGATGCATAATCCCATGTTGATGAAGATAGATTTCAAAATCATTAAATGTATATTATTTTCCATTATCAACACAAAGAATTCCAATGTGAGATTGTGCTTCCATTTCAATCCAGACATAGAAAAATTTTAAATGTTTCATATTCCTCATATTTTTTCTTTAGTAAATAGACCCAAGGCATGTTCGTGTAATCATCAATAAAATGAGGTATTTATTACCATTTTCAGAAGCAGCATGCATGGGGCCACACAATTCAACATGTATCAACTCTAGTTTTCTAGATGCTTTGGAATTTGACTTGTGGAATAACTACTTATTGTTTGCTAACAATACAAGAATCACTGTTGTTTCAACTTCTTTGGAATGGTGGGAAAACCATAAACACCATTATTTAAATCTTGACATTTTGAATTTGTTAATATATTTAATGTGTAAATATCTAGCATGCCACGGGAGACTAGATGACAATCTACCTTCATCATGTTGAGAGAGACAGGAAAAACTTTGAGCTCTTTTAGATGTTCCTTTAAGCTTCAATAGTTTCTCATCTTCATAGTTGGTCATGATGACTATGTTGTTAGAGGATATACTTATATCAAATTTCCCATCAAATATGTGGATGGAATGGCCTTGTTGTTGAATCTACACGAGACAATAAGCTTCTCTGCAATTTTGGAATTTAGAGAACATTATGCAACAAAAAGTCAAGGAATGGATGAAATTTTATCATGACGGTATCAATTCTCTTTGGTTTGAAGCTGGAATTGTTTGCAAAATATACTACACCATCTACATTGTAATTCATTTTTTCAAAGAAATATTTTATAAATGTCATGTGGCAGGTTTCTCCAATGTTAAGAATCCAAGTATCTCTCCAATATTCAAATGAAGCATTTAATAGAACTTCATTTATTCCAACATTACAATGTGCAATAATAAAGTGAGTAGATTCAAGAAATTTACTAGACTCATGAGATTTACCTTTGTCTTATTTCTACTGGTTATGCTTTTCTTTAATCATCTCATATGCTTCTACTAATGCATCATGTCCTTTTTTTCCACAAGGGACACAATGAATATTATGTATGTTGTTGTGATTGTGTATACCCCCTTCCTTTGAAATTGTTTTTTTTGCATCCTCTATTACTACTTTCTCCTTTAGAAGAATCATTTGATTGATTCTTCCCTTTTGGGGTAAGGTACAAGGTCTCTCCAGTGGACTAAAAAGTCTTGTTTCCAAAGGATTTCTCTCTTTTTCCAATCTTATCCACCAAAGTATCAAAACTGAGATCTTTCAAATTACCACTAGCTTGAAATAGTGTGAATATGTGGGGTAGAGAACCTTAATGAAGGTTGTGATAACAAGGTCTATCTTCACACAAATAAAATCAATGTCATGAATGATTTCTCTAATCTCATATGTTGCAGCCATGGGATCATTGCGTCGAGAGGCGCTCTACATCCCAGTATGAGGGAGATCTTGTAATGTTTGTCATGAGGGAGATCTTGTAACATTTGTTAGTAACAATATAATAAAAAATAAAAATTTCAATTATCCGCCAAAATAAATCTCTACCACGTAAACAACCTAATATGGGGAGATGTTGTAATGTTCCTACCTAACAAAACAATAAAAAATTAAAAAAATTAATTATCCGCAAAAAATAATGTCGGCTAGAATAACAACACAATATGGGGGAGATGTTGTAATGTTCCTACCTAACAAAATAATAAAAAATAAAAAATTGAATTATCTGCAAAAAAAAATGTTCACCCTCCTAATCAACCCATTTTTTTATTGTACATTGTTTAGGAGGGCCTTGCAAATGGTTTTAAAACCATGTGCAAGGCCTCCTAAACAACCCATGGTTTTATTGTACATGGTTTAGGAGAGCCTTGCAAATGGTTTTAAGATCATGTGCAAGGCCTCCTAAACAACTGATGGTTTTAGGAGGGCCTTGCACATGGTTTTAAAACCATGTATGTGGGACATGTTGTAATGTTTGTTCCTAACAAAATAAAAAATATTACATGTCGGCCATAAATAATATTAAATACTAATAATAAAAATATTATAGGTCGACCTTAAATAAAAAGATGTGTCTCTTAGTTTGAATCAAATAAATGGCTATATATAGGACACACCAAAGATAGCTCCTTGAGTGCAATACTTAAGTAGAGGTTTGCACCTCGAGATATTTGATCCCTCTCAGTGCTTGATAGAGCCTAGGATTTGGATCTATGCTAGTTATATTTCAACTCTATGTTGAAGAGCCTTAACCGTAATTGTATTATCTCCAATTTTGAATGTAAGTCATACAAATCATTTAACTTCTTCAAAGCATCATAATAATTTTTAGAAAGTGTAATATGTTGACTCAACACTTCATTAATTATAGAATTTATCAATATATGTGCCTTCTTGCCTCTTCTCTTCCATATGGAAATTTCTTTGTCTACAATAGGTTTTGTAGGAGATTTAGGTGTGGCATCATCCACTCCTTCAACGAGTTCTCCTTTTTTAAATGCCATCCCATAGATCATTGTAGATGAGGGTGTGCTTGAGATTCCTTGACCACTTTGAGTAGTTTTCCTTGATAGTGAGAACCACTCCAATGATGGATGCCAAGGAATGATTATTTGACAAAACAAGATTTTGTAGTGAAAAACGCAATCTCTACAATAGCTACTATGATACAAGAAGTTCCACAAATACCTCAACATAGTCGTTGTGATATAATTACTACAATTAAGTAATAAAAGGTGCAGGTCCACAATCTCTACAAATATCTCAGTGATGCAAACATTACAATAATGTTATGCAATAATACAAACTTCTACAAAAAAAAATTACAATACAATCTCCTACAATAGTGACATATGCTTAGTACTAGAATGCAAAGGAAATATTAGTTGAACAGGGTTAAGGAAAATAGTAAAGCTAAGCGAACTTTCCAATCTAAAAACTGTGTCTTTGATGACTAGACTCGTTGTGAGCATAAATTCAAATTGCTCAAGAAATGAAAAAAAAGAATCCAAATCGAAATTCCTATAACACTTCTTTACTACAAATTTAGCTCCCTCTTCTCATGAAGTAGGTGTCAAGAAAAAAAAATCCAAATGGAAATGCCTATAACACTTAATTAGTAGTTGAAACCTTTACTACAAATTTAGCTCCTCTTCTCATGGAGTAGGTGTCAAAGAGTAATCACCTATATCTACCACTAGTGGGGTGCAACCGTACAATAATGAAGTGGGTACGCCAACAATTGAAGAACCCTTGGAAGAATAAATCATCGAAGCTTTGTACCCGTCACAACTAATATAATTGTTGGATGTCAATAAAAAGTAAATATTACCAGGACGAGATATAGAGGATGACGAACTTCACATTACTCTAAACTCCTCCAAGAAAAGAACCACAAACACAAACAGGGTAACATTTAAATGTGCTTCGCCACCATGAATAACGTAACATCCAAGCAAGTGAAAAGGAGAATAATTGGGTTTGACAGTTACCAAATTGGTTATGAAAAACCGTTGTAGTTGAATCAAGAATGTTACCATCTGTGCAAGTGGAACTCGCTGGTAAAGTGAAATAGATGAGGTGAGAAATGGAGGAGAGCCATCGTAGATATCAACAAATGTTTGAAGATGAGGCACGTGCTAGAGATATGGAAAAACTCAGTACTCAGTACTCACTAGAGATCACGCGCTAGAGATCAGCAAAAACTCAGTACTCACACCAGGTGCATTGCTCTCCATAGTATGAGGTGCCCATGCAACGAGTAAGCCACTTCACGTGTACAATTGATGTAGAACGCCCAATGACAATGTCAAGAGCTCTGATACCATGACAATAACTCCATGGATAGATCTATCTTTTCATTAATAAGATTTACTTATTTTTTTCCGTGAAAATAACCATCTTCCTCTTATTTAGAAGGAAAACTTATACACATCTAAATCAAACAAACTTCCCCACATTCCTATAGATCAGTGTGTATCTCAACGATCCACCATATGATTGACAATAATATTCACTTATTTGTTAAAACACAGATCTATCTTTTCATTAATAATATTCACTTTTTTATTAAAACAAATGTGACTTGGCTCTAGCTTCCAAGCGGTAAAGAGAGTGACTCTTCAATTTTAAGTAATTTAAAGTAAATCTAAATATATTTACAGTATTTAAAACATGGAAATATAATTTTATGGATTAGGTTTCCAACACTATTTAAAACATGGAAAGGATTAGGTTTCCAACACTATTTAAAACATCGAAATGTAATATTTATAGATTAGATAAACAGTTTTTAAAACATGGAAATGTAATCTTTATGGGTTAGGTTTTCAACAAGGGGCAACTTTGTTTGATTTTTATATTACAATTAATTTTTTTAACTAATCCTCAAAGGTCTTAACCTTACCAATAACATTCTCTTACATTCACATTACAATAGTTTAAAACTTGAAAGAAACTTGTATCTCTTCTAATCTTATTACAAAGGTTAGTTGTGAACACTTCATCAAATGCTTTTCTAAAGTCAACAAAGTAATACAAAATATTGGTTTTATTATTGTGACATTCCTTTGCAATTGTTCTAAGCATAACAAGGTGATCCATAGTTGAATGATGACTCCTAAATTTGGTTTGGCCTCTATCTCTTTTTCGACAGCTTTCTAGCCATATGTTCATCTTGTTTTCTAGACTAATTCCATATAAATTGGTGAAAACATGTCCAATCACAATGGTCATAGAATTGTAGTGATTGTTTTTATCTCCGGTTTCAAAACTAGGAAGAATGAGGATTTGTGTCTAGGGTTTAGGGAAACCTTTCTTGACCAATAAATTAAAGAGTTGATGGATGTGAGGTATGAAATCAGGCCCACCTTTTTTCTTTTTTCTTTTTTTGTATCCTTTGATGTCTTTAGATTTCTCTTTTGTATGTCACTTAACCCCAAACTCTAAGTCTTCTAAAGAAAAAACTTCTTCCTCTTTAGAAAGGGTTTGAAAGTTGTCCTTGAAATGACGGGGATTTCAAAACTTTTTTAAGGTAGGAATTCTAGTCCATCAATGGATCTATATTTTTTTCTTTAGTTTTATGCTCTAGCTTTCACTTTTGCAAGCCACTTAACCCCAAACTCTATGTCTTCTTTGAAAAAAAAATTCTTCCTCTTCCGAAAGGGTTAGAATGTTATCCATGACATGAGGGGGATTTGTAAAGCCTTTTAATGTATGAATTATAGTCTCTTAATGCATTCATGTTGTTTTCTTTAGTTTTATGACTCAAAATTTATCTCCATAAACTTTTAGAATCTAGCTTAGTGTTAGGATTTATAATCCTCCCTTGTCCAAACTATCTATTAGATTAAATTTTCCTAAATTAGGAGTCATTTAGTTAATATTGGGTCCACTAGTACCATTGGGTCCACTTGGCCTAATGGGGCCACATGTGCCAGTCACTAGAGTGTGGGGAACATCGATAGAGGCTAACTAGAACTGAATGCACCTTGTTGGAGGAGCTAGTCGATGAGCCGACTAATTAGAGATTAGGTTGGCCTCCAAAGGTCATGTCAGCTGACTAAACCAACAAGTAGTCATTCATAATTGTTTTGTAATCATATATAATAGGCTATTGAGACAGAAACGAACTTGGCTCGGTTTGATGTTTGTATGAACCCATATGTGTTTTGTGAAATATAAAGTTGTTATTCAACCTACTATCTTGTCTCTTGTCTCTTTTATGATTATATGATTCTATATGTGTATTATTAGTAACTTATTGATCTGAGTGATTAAAAAATTGGTTTTGTTGCCGGTAGTACATGTACAGATGAAATGACCATTAGTACATGTTTTCAGAGCAAGAGATTAAATACTAGTGGGAGCATAAGATCGCAAACTACTTACAGAATTATGCTAGAAGAAACAAGCTGACTATTGCTCAGGCAAAAGAGAAATTCTTCACTAAAACGCATGAAAAGTTTGTAGAATCGGTGCTTCAGTTTCTCAAGAAATTACTGGATGAAAAAGCCAGTATAAATTGAGGAACAAGAGTTGCTCCAAAAACTAATATGGGGAGGACGAACAAACCTGTCTGAGTGGGTTGAGAAAATCACAGATGAGTTCTATCAGGAACAAGCCATGGAAGAAAGAGTCTCATTCGAAACTATCGAAAAAAGGTTATACCAACTTTACTGAGAAATTTGTGTGCTCACTGCCAACCCTGTTATTTAAATTCCTAATCACCGGAGGAGTAGGGCATATTATCGAACCTTGTCCATCATTGATTGAACTGCCACCAAATACCAACTAGGCAGAGAAGTAGAAAGCGTGGGAGAATTTCATCGTAGAAAGGGAGTGGGAGTACTTCTTGAACAAATAAATAGAACTATCCAGGCTTACTAAAGCATCGAGTAGGCTATGGAGGGGTATTTGGTCATGTGCCGGGGTGGAGTAGAAGGATGCTAGTCAACATTTAAAAGAACCACCAGCAATGAACAATCGGGCCAAGAAAGAAATAATTTAGACAGTGACTCACAAAAGAACTCCGGATTTGCAGAAAATAGAGAGACATGAAAGGCAGAAAAGAAGGGAGGAACGAAGAGAGTAGGCCATAGTGCTACAGAGAAGAATGAATATTAAGGTGACTAAACAAGAAGGACATCCACCAGAGTCAAGTCATGACCAACATGAAGAGGGCGTAGATAAGGAAGAAGTGTCACATATGGAATAAGATCTATGGATAGAGCAACGTGAAGCTCTCCATATTGAGATACTGCAAGAGGTAAGACCTCCATCTCCAGTTAATCTGAACCTGAGTGCCCGAGTGCAGACCATTGTCGAAGAGGACCTAAGGCTATGAGCTAGTGAGTTTGACGTATGGAGTTGACTAGACGGCAAAGGAAATGATGTCAATCATCTAGTAATTTGCCAACTTGAGGAAGGAAACTAAGTCACATTCCAAGTGTACCTGTCCAACCAAAGTATCAATCTACTCTACCCAAGCAACAAAGGAGCACCCCCCTACTAGACACAACTTTAGGAAATATAGAAAATTCATATCCACGCAGGAGAATATCTAAGCTATAGTAATTATCTTGGACGTCAACAGAAGAAGTCGAATTGATCCAACTGCTTGTCGAGGAGAAATTGACAAATAAAAATTTCGACGAGAATGAGAGTTTCGATGAAACTAGCTATGAACAACACAGAGCTACAGAGAATATCCCACCACCCCCACCACCGTCTCCTAAAAGTATACATTGACGACATGGGGCACGTCGCAGCACACGTCCCCCTCGATGAGGGTGATGAGGATCCCAGATGACACTGGTTCGTCTGTGAATCGGCATGGGAGGCTAATGTTGTAACCAGTGAAGATAGACAGATGATGTAGTTTGCTGGTGCCTTAAGGAAGAGGGCACTAACTTGGTATATGGCATATACCAAGAAGACACCCAACATGACCAAAGCAGAACTTAAACAACAGTTCATGTCCTTCTTCAAAACACCAGATGCAAAGCATCTAGTGGCAAAACATATGAAAACAACTATTCAGAAACCTACAGAAATTGTTCGGGATTATGACAAGTGATGGAAGGACCTATTGAGCCAATTATACTATAAAATTAATGATCAATTATTAATTCAATGGTTTCTTGTAGGACTTGTACAAAATATCTGAAGACACATCAGTATGGACACATTCAAATCATATGAAGAAGCACTAACGAAATCAATGCGGGTCGAGATGGATGATGACTATCCAGCACACCCTGTCGACAATCGCATTGAGGAGTAGTTGGAAATTATGCAAAAATTATTAAGAGAAACGAACCTCAAAGAACAGGATATCTGGTGCGCAACCCGCTCGTCGGTTGGACATACCAAAGATAACTGTCGACAAGAAGTCAATCAATAGGATGTTTGTTTTGTTGAAACAAAATGTTTCTAAGACATTTTCCAAGAACATGGGTCACACATGATGAAGGAATTCCCCTACAATATGAAAAATGGGAAAGCTTCATGGTGTGCGATATGTGAGGTAAAAATTCATGCAACAGGAGACTGCCATTTAAACCTAAAGAATCAACAAAATTACCATGCAGTCTACTAGACAAATGTTGTTGCTCAGAATAGTGATAATATCCCAAGGAACAATGAACAAAATGAACAAAGTAACCAACTCTACGAAGGTCAAATATACGAGTGCCGGTTTGACAATCGTCATGGAGGATTCAGAGGTCGAGGTTGATTCAATGGAAATCGGGACAATAGAGCATGACGACCCATCCAGTGCTTTACATGATATAAAGAAGGCCACCAATATGTAGATTGTCCGTATAAATATCAGACCGACCTGAAATTTTGCGGTAGTTGTGGAGTGGGAGATCACTCATTAGAGGATTGTCCCACCATACTTGACAAAATAAATAAGAAGAAAAATGTTAATGTTTTGTCCTATGTTAAGAAATGTGATATAATCCCTGCTAAAAATTTACATGTAGTCACCACACAAGGGACAAAAACTGGAAATGATAATCCACGCATAAGTAAAATAAAAAACAAAGACGATTATCCTAACCCTATAAAACAACAACAAATGTACAATGATGCATCAAACATGTTCCAATAATTTCCCCAATAAGAAGAAATCGATCATAGTCGACATGATATATCACAAGAATTACTTAACTTAGTACATAATGACAAATCAGTAGCACAATTCATTGATTTGTTATATAATATTAAGAACAATCATAGCATGGAGAAACAAAATAAAAATATATGCATCCTTAATCAGAAAGATACGAGTGATGTCGACCTGGAAATTGAGGGATACCATGTTCGACAAGTTGTGCTAGACTTTGGATCCCAAGTAAACATCATGACAATGGATACATGGGAACAACTAGGAAGACCTCGACTAAATGAATCAGGCATATATTTAAAATTATCAGATCGAGGATTGATCGAACCTATTGGCATTTGGATAAATGTTGATACAACGATAAAAGGCATTTCGACAAAAGTCAACTTTGAAATCATTAACCCTAAGGAAGGATCTAGTTCCTTCCCAACCCTAGTAGTCAGACCATGGGGCAGGAAGATGAAAGAATTAATATTGTTAGACAA
Organism: Pseudotsuga menziesii; assembly: GCA_001517045.1. Taxonomy (NCBI): domain Eukaryota; kingdom Viridiplantae; phylum Streptophyta; class Pinopsida; order Pinales; family Pinaceae; genus Pseudotsuga; species Pseudotsuga menziesii. The sequence goes on from LPNX010040712.1 coordinate 289,197, forward strand.
AAAGAGGATAAAAATCAAAGGAAACAGATAAAAATTCATTGTCCCTATCCATCCCTCTCAAGGAGAACCTTGGACCGAACCAATAGATGAAGAAGTTGATGTTCAAAAACTGTATAAAGTTCAAAATAATTAAGACTATATTGAGCCAAATATATATGGGGAACTTCACTTGGGTAATCAAGGCTCAGTTGGATATAATTCAGATGCATAACTATATGATTGGGAGATTGAAAATTATGAAACTCAAGCACGAGGATGCTGGACTATCCAAGCCATATCAAAGAAACTGACTCAACAATGCTTCTCTGTGTCCATCATTCCAAAAATATTTGAAAGGAAAGTTAGGGAATACCCTTCTCTAGCGTCGATTAAAACAGAAAATAAAAAAACTCTTCGATACAAAGAAAGAGAATCATCAATCCTCCATGTCGAACAAGTCTCCAAAAATTTAGGTGAGCATGGCTGACTGCAAATCCTGGTCGAAACCTTTATAATTCAAGTTTCTCAATGCTAGGATACCCATCAGTCGAGATTACAGACATGGACAACAGCTTCGACATATTTCATCGAGATATTGGGCAGAATCAAGCTAACTAAATAGGCACAAATACCAGTCTTCACGCAAGGACAAAACCCCAAAAATCACATAAGTATATGTGAAAGGGAATGGAGAAGAATTGGGTATAAAGACAAACGAACATGGCCACACTTATTTCCATCTACACTCGATGATTTACCAAAAAAATGGTATAAAATGGAAGAAGCTCAAGGAGAAACATTCATATGGAAAGAACTCAAGGAAATTTTCATTAACTACTTTATATTCATACCGGAATATGAGAAATTAGTCTAAGCAACTGAACAAATAAAAACATTTATACAACCGACTGTTCAACACACTTCGACACAAAACCATAACTGACTGAAAGAATATTGTAACAATATTCCATCGAATAAAATACCACAGTCAATAAGACTTAGACTCGAGAATGAGCAAACACATGGAAAAATATTTCAGTGGAAAACTGATCATCTAGAAACGGTAAAACCAGTTAAAACAGTATTCAAAGTCGAGTCGACCAACAAGGACGATACCAACAGGATGAAAGCGACAGATTTTCCCGCATCATTTTCTCAGTTTAAGGAGGGAAGCCGACAAATAAATGAAAGAAAGGAGCCAGAATGGATGGACGCGAAATTTAAGACCAAAGAAGTCGATATCTCAAACGATTATTGACCAAAAATGGAAAGAATAGGTGAAAACTGGAATGATGAGAAAACAACCGTAATAGTTAACCTATTAAAATAGTTCCAAGATGTCTTTTCCCGATACTATAAAGACCTAAAAGCGTTATTACAAGAGATGGGTGAGATTAAAATAGACATAAAACCACATAGAAGACCGATTAAGAAAAGGTCGTACAAATTATCTCACAAATACAAAGAAATAGTGAAAAAGGAGATCGACAACATGTTAGCAGCAGGGATCATATATCCAATCAACTAGTCGGAATGGGAAATCCCTATGGTTGTCCAACCAAAAAAGTACGATCCGAAAAAGCTAAGAATTTTTGTTGATTTTCGAGAGCTAAATAAAGTCACTTTAACAGACCCCTTTCCTACACCATTTGCAGATGAAATATTAAATGAAGTTGTAGGACATGAATGCTACTCGTTTACAGATGGATTCTCAGGGTATAATCAAGTTCTAATTACAAGAGAAGACCAGAAGGAGATGACATTTGTCTGTGAATTCGGTTCATTTTCTTACAATGTTATGCCATTTGGATTAAAGAATGCACCAGCAGTATTCTCCAGGATAGTAGTTAAAGCATTCCAAGAATACATATACAAGTCGATGGCTATATACTGTGACGAGTGGATGATATAATCCATGATGAAAGACCATTGTAAGTGGCTCAGACTAATCTTGGAAAGATGTGGACAAATCCAATTATCTCTCAATATAATGAAATGCATCTTTTTGACCCCCGTAGGAATCCTATTGGGACATATCGTATGCAAAGAAGGAATTAAGGTCGACTTTGCAAAAATAAAAATCATTTTGGACCTAAAACCCCTTGTGAACCTAAAACAAGTCCGATTTCTATTAGGACACACAAGATATTACAAAAAGTTCATTTGTCATTATTCAGATATGACCTATCCCTTGGAAGAGCTATTAAAAGAATACCAAGAGTATGATTGGACTAAGGAATGTGATGCTTCCTTCGACACATTGACGAAAAAATTAGACGAACCACCCATTCTCAGATTACCAAAATAGTCAGTCAAATTTCACATCCATGTCGATGCATCAGTCATAACAATAGGTGCAATACTAACTCAACCTAGAGATGACGGGATGGACTATCCAATTGTTATAGCAATCGAAAACTAAATAAGGCAGAACGTAACTATTCAATTACAGGAAGAGAGGCATTGTGAATGGTATTTGCATTGCAGAAATATCGACATTACCTATTCGCTAATCCTTTAATATTCTATACAGGTCACCAATCTTTAAAATACTTGGTAAACAAACCCTTAAACCACAGAATAATATGTCGGTGGTTGTTACTGTTCCAAGAATTTGAGTTCGAAGTAGTAGTCCAACAAGGGAAGCTAAATGTCGTACCCAACTACTTGTCGAGAATCAATGCCGGAGAGGAACCGACAAGAGTAAAAGACGACCTTTTGGATGCACATCTATTTTGAAAATAATTTGTACCAACAGAACTAGAAGAAATAGCTCAATTTCTAGAGAATGGTCAGGCACCTAAAGGTATGAGCACTAAAACGAAACAAATTCTAGCAATGAAGGCTGCACCATACACTCTAATTAATGGATTCCTATATAAAATGGACATGAATGAAGTACTCAGCCGGTGCGTTCTAGAGAATTAAAGAGAAAACATAATGCATGAAGCACACTATGGACCAGCTGGAGGCCATTTTCAGTCGGACACAACTGCCAAAAATATCCAACAATCAGGACTATGGTGACTGACACTACACAAAGATTGTCAAAAGTTTGTTAGTAAATGTGACTGTTGTCAACGTTTAGGTCGACCTTTACATAGTACTAAGATGCCTTTAATTTCGGTAAATCTAAGTCTAACATTTGAAATTTGGGCTATCGACTTCATTGGACCATTTCCAGTTCCAACAAGAAGGACAGGCACATGTTATATCATAACAGCAGTGGAATATGTTACTAAATGGGTAGAGGTAGAACCTGTAGAAACCTACTCGAGTGAAATAGATGCCAAGTTCATATATGAAAATATAATCACTGGATTTGGTTGCCCATTAACCCTAATCGGTGATGAAGGATCACATTTTATTAACATAACTATTGCAACATTAACATAACAATTCAAGATCGACCACAGACAAAGTACAACTTATCACCCTCACTCTAATGGAGCAATAGAAACATTTAATAAAACCCTAACAAGAGGCCTAACAAAAATATGTAACATTGATAAAGATGACTGGGATGAAAAAAATTCCTGTTGTCCTATGGGCTTACCGAACAACATATAAATGATCCACCTACCAAACACAATTTCGACTAGTCTATGGCCAAGAAGCAGTTGTCCCACTACACTTCCTACAATAGAAAACAGTAATAGACGAAATCTTACATATTAATTTTGAAGGAGAAAGGAACGCCTGAATAATGCAACTAGCTAAGCTAGAAGAAGAGTTAATCATGGCTATACAGCATCAAGAGATCTAGAAACAACAACAAAAAGCATGGCATGACCGAAACATTAAAAACAAGAACTTGTCGGTTGGAAATCTTGCACTACTGTATAACATTCGGGTGAAAGGAAAACCAAAGAAACTCCACATAGAGTGGATGGGACCCTATATCGTGAAAGAAATCAATGCCAATGGATCAGTCCGACTGAGAACGTTACAAGGCAGAGTATTTCAGAAACTGGTAAATGGTGCCCGACTAGAGCTCTATCAAAATTTAAAAAATATATATATATATATATATATATATATATATATATATAAACAAAAGTAAAAAGATAAACGATTACCATAACTGTTAACAAAACCTAGAAAAACTAGAAAAACCTAAAATCCAAAAGAATTAAAGAAGACCAAAATGACAGGAAAACTAGAAAGACGTAGTAGAAGACAATTTTTACAATAATCGACATTTCCACCATCGACATATCACATACTGACCATACCATCAACATCAACAAGAGGATCAAAAGGTCCGATCAACCCATCATGACTACGGTCAGAAGGAGCGCCAAAACCAGAACGCATTAAAAGAGCCTTCAATAAAGCATCCTTTACCATCAAATCCACCATTAATAGCTCCATCAATAAGATCATCATCCTCTCCACCTATAAATACAACGTCGGACGAAGATCTCATACCAATTTACCAAGATCTAGAGCGACAGAATTACCAGACTCCCAAGAGAAAATTAACTACGAAGAAATCCAAACCAAAAACCGACAATATGGCCCCAAATCAAACCAGAGCCATGACAGCCAAAGCGAAAGAGTTAGAGTCTGATGTAATTCCATTAGTGAAACAGTTGTAAAACATTAAAAATGCAAAAGTACAGGAAGTTTCGTGGGTGCAACACCGAGAAGAAATCAAAAAATGGGCTTACGGGGGCAAGTCAAAAATGACATAGGAGAGGACAAAAATAAAACATAGTACTATCATGAACTATATTAATGCACCCATTAGGGCGAGTTTTAGAGGGACAAAAGAAAATATTGTAAAACTCATCATCAGTTGATACCACAATGGGAAGTTGTACTTCGACAAACCAGTGGAGATATCAGCTGAAACCATCTACAAACTTACTGGGATTTCCAACAAAGGTGACCCTGTTCCTGTAGGTAACAAAGAAGGGTTGGTTGAAAGACTAACAGGAACACCGATAGGGAAAAATTCCAAAGGATTAATTGTCAGACAAATTAAAGCCACTACACCCAAAATGGTGGCCAAAATCGTATCCACAGGCCTAACTATCACATGTCGAGGATGTGATTTGAAACTTGACATGCTAGAAGCTGTTGATTGCATAGAATAATCAAGGAAAGTGTATTGTTAGGCTCAATACATGGCTGACATCCTTAAGTATATCTGTGAAAAGTGCCAAAAAAACATGTGCAATAATTAGGTTTCCATCACTATTAATCTGGATAGCCATATACCACCTATGTCCAGTAGGGCATACACAGTTCCTAGAATCGACTAGGTTCCACATGTGGAGTTTCAAGTCATTTCCAATGGGTGGAACTCCATAGGAGCTAGAGGAAGGCAAAGTGTTCTTAGAAATTTTGTTTCAAAATCTAAAAATCCAAACAGCCAGATGGAGGGTGCCTCAAAACATCCGAATATGACCCTGTTCATGTAGGTAACAAAGAAGGGTTGGTTGAAAGACTAACATGAACACCGACAGGGAAAAATTCCAAAGGATTAATTGTCAGACAAATTAAAGCCACTACACCCAAAATGGTGGCCAAAATCGTATCCACGGGCCTAACTATCACAGGTCGAGGATGTGATTTGAAACTTGACATGCTAGAAGTTGTTGATTGCATAGAATAATCAAGGAAATTTTATTGTTGGGCTCAATACATGGCTGGCATCCTTAAGTATATCTACGAAAAGTGCTAGGAAACAGGTGCAATAATTAGGTTTCCATCACTATTAATCTGGATAGCCATGTACCACCTATGTCCAGTAGGGCATCCACAGTTCCTAGAACCGACTAGGTTCCACATGTGGAGTTTCAAGTCATTTCCAATGGGTGGAACTCCATAGGAGCTGGAGGAAGGCAAAGTGTTCTTAGAAATTTTGTTTCAAAATATGAAAATCCAAACAGCTAGATGGAGGGTGCCTCAAAACATCCGAAGATGTCTGCCCCCTATAGAACATATCCATTTGGAACTCGACCACACTGCAATATGGCATGTCCAAGGGTCCATAGCAAAAGAAAATCCACTCAACTATTAACCAACAGTCAAGTAAATTTTTACAGAGCTATCCAAGAAGACCAAAACCAAAATAACCATACCGGAGGCTGCAAAATGGATTAACCAACCCATTGTGGAACCATTGACCAACCAAGAGAAGGAAGAAGACTATGAAGTTCACCTTCATATTAGTACCTTCACTTCTAAAGATAGCCCGATAGAGGAGAAAAACCTCCTTCGGATTGATAATGTACCGACAGAACAACAAGACATGGTACCGACGTAACAAAACACTATGGTCCCGACTCAACAGAAATAGGAGGAGGGAGGAGTATAGACAAACGAAGAAACTCAAGCCGACAGACCTGAGTACGCTATGAAAAAAGAGAACCTAAAAAGAATAGCTATGAAAATATCAACATCAAGAAAAAATAAAGGGACTCAGGCACAAGGAAAGGGGAAGCACAAACTTATCCTTCCAAAAGAATCAGAAGATGAAGATGAACTACTTGCTACCGCTGTCGACATTCTGGAGGATGCTTCACTAAACAAAGAATCTGTTAAAGCACAGTTCAAACAATTTGTCGAATCAGGAGCGAAGCAGAGTAGGCTTAAAAAGATAATAGCTGCTACCCAACCCGAAATAAGTCATATTAATTTAACACCAGAATTCCCACGAACTTCTTCGACCAAAATAACACCAGAATTAACGATTACCATATCACCAATTTACAAAGATATCATCCTCAAAACCCTGAAAGAAAGATTGATAAAGATGTTGAACTTCAGCAATTTATCGACAGACTGCCAAACCTATTTCTTAATGCCCATCAAATCAACACTACTCATAAATTCATAGAGTCAAGCTCTTCCCAACAAATTCTCACCTTGCAAACCAACCAAGTCTCACCACCACCAAAAGTTGTGGGACTCATCAAATCCTCGTACACCCGAAATCTTGACAAAACATCTGAAATTGTTGCAACCCATATTTCCTCATTCACACCAACTATCCCAAAACTTCCAGTTAATGAGGAAAATGAAGGAACACTTGATCTTGAAGGTAATGATCAAGCAGCACTGGATATAGAAATCAGCCACCCTATGGACTCTGAAGAAATCAACAACCCTATCGATTTGCAGCCAGAAGTCTATATCCCCATGCTGATAAGTCACCTTTTAACCACTCCATTAACCCCAGACCACTCACCATCACCATCTCCATCACCACCACCAGCACCAAATTCTCCTCACAATCCAGAGCCACCATCTTTACCACCACCAGAGGCACAAACAAATACAATTCCCACCCATGTAATTCAGCAAGTTAACCCTGCCACAACAGAAGCCCAGTCGATTGAAAATACATCGATTGAATAGCAACAAACAAAGCAACAACAGACAGCATCAGTAACAATAGGACCAGTGGTGGTCCATCATGCTAAACACAAGAGCCAAAGAAAATAAAAGAAGAAAAGAGAACAACAATAGACACAACAGGCACAAATGGTTATCCAGCTTCATCAATTAGGGTCAACTACTGCAGTCGACACACCAAAACTTAGAGATGGAGAACTGGACCAGCTATTGGGAGCACTCACTAAAGAGGCTGCAACGAGAAATCAAGATAGAAAAGAACATATAGACAAACTTGAAGAAGAACAAGCATTATTCTTGACCAAATGTAGGAATATGACTCAAATAATTTTACCAGGAGCAAAAGAGACCGATACTGACAAACCACTAAAGAGATATTACCAATTGTTGGAAAGTGTCATGTCAAACCTTCAGACACAACTGCATGCCAAGAAGGATGAACAAAAAGAAGAGACTCCTGCGCTACTGAGAAATCAGTACACAACATTCTCAAAAGCCTACAAAGTAGTACAGGAACATTTGGAGGAGTCTGCCACCACAAAATAAGTAATGCGCAGCTGGTACACTTACTATGGCCAGGTATTTCAGTAGGCTTGAGACACTCGAGAACACATTAAAACATTAGAAAATAAGCAAGGATTGGAAGCAATAATGAGGAGCACATTACAAGGTCAAATTGTCACAGGAAAAAACAAAACTTGAAAAATTAGAAAAACAAGCACATCAGTGGATGAATCAGGCATTACCCGGTCTCGACACATTCGACAAGATTTTCCCACAAATGAAAAGATTGCTTGACACAGCAGAAGAAAAAAATCAATTGCTTGGGATCGACATGAGCAACATCACAGACCTACCAATACAAGAAAATTTGACGATTATGTCAAGCATCACAACCTTGACCATTGATATTCAGAATTCCCTCCGCAAATGGACATAATTTTAGCACCAACTTGCCATTACAACAGAAGCCATTATGGAGGTATGTGTAGAAAAAATACCATTTATTCGACTACACAACCCATGAAGACAGAGCAATTGGAATAAAACTACTTTAGACTAGATTTTTTTGTTACCTCCCCTGTTTCTTTGAGACGAAGAAATATTTTGTTCCTGGGGGATGTTGGAGGAGCTGGTCGGTGAGCCGACTAGACTAGTTAGCCAACTAATTAGAGATAGGGTTAAACTCCAAAGTTTTTTTCAGTTGACTGAACCGACAATTAGTTATTCATAACTGTTTTGTAATCATATATAATAGGTTGTTGAGCTAGATACGAACTTGGTTCGGTTTGATGTTTGTATGAACCCATATGTGTTTTGTGTAATATAAAGTTGTTATTCAACCTACTATCTTGTCTCTTGTCTTTGTTATGATTATATGATTCTATATGTGTATTATTGGTAACTTAGTGATCTAAGTGATTGCAACATACCTTCATGCATCATTTTAGGCGCCTCCTAGACCAATCCTACAATTTAGGATCCACTGGGAGTGTTGGCACCAACCTCCTTCAATTGTTGGCATTTGGTAACTAGTTAACTTAATTATGGTTCAGTTACATTCAGTTATATCTCCTCCAGTTCAGTTAGCGCCATTTATGCATGGCTGCATGTGGGAAGGCATCAGTTCTCACCTACTTCTCACCTACCACTATAGTTAGACTGGTTTGATTGATTGTAACTGATTGAGAGACTGGATTAGACATCTTGAGTTAGCCAGTTGAACTCCGATTGTGATTTAGACACTTCTAATTAGCCATGCAGTTAGATTGAGTTGGTAGATTTGAATTCATCTCTCCTAATTCGAATCCTCCTTTATGTATTACTATTGTATACTGTTGGGATGTAATGAATTTTATATTTTAATTATATTGCGCAATACTTATCTGTTTCGTGTGAGATTTTTTTGTTCAGTGTGTATTATTCATTCATTTTCACTACATAATAATTAAGAAATCGATTGCAATCATTACCTGAAGATCTCATGGCACAATAATTCTAATATGGTATCAGATCCATCTCATGCAAGCTTAATTTCTGTCTATTCTCCATTGTACACCAAAAGCGGCTTGGTTTCCATAGAAGTCCCACAAAGATTGACTTGCTTCCTCTGAATTTATTCATAGTAGAAGTGTAGGCGTGCCAAACCCTGAGAAAGTGTACTTGTCTAGAGGGAATGCTTGATTCTCACATAGTGCAAATGGTTTTGGTTTTGTAGTGATTTTTCCATGGGTACTACGTATCTTGATTGAATATATTGTCTGATCAGCAGGAGAATTATGCATTCTCAACCTTCTACACCTTAGATCCTAACACCCTTAAATTATCTTGATTGGAGGGAAGATATGCAAGTTTCCTTGCGCAATAAGGGCTTCTTCAGGATAATACTAGGAAGGGAGGTTGAGCCCCATCATCCAGCTGAGATAAAAAAGTTTTTGAACTGCTTAGATTAATATTTTTACTATCGGTGTACTCACATATCCAAATATTTCCTCTTTCACCTTGAAGGTTCATGGACTCCCAAAGAAGCTTGAAGCATTGTTTGACAAGCAAGATGATCTTCAGGGACACATTTTGGAAAACGAGTTGATAGCCTTACATCCCAGTAGTTTCGATACCATACATCAATTCTTTATCGAATTCAAGTCTCTTGTACTTCAATGCAGATAGTGCAGAATAGAAAGAAAGGAGGAGAAACATGTTCTCTCCATACTTAGCAAAGTAGGTACTGATTATTCTGTATTTGTCTCAATATTCACTTCTGAAAGAAATTCCATTCCCAATTGGAATATTCCCTCACTTGATTCCTTTCTCTAGTCCTTGATACAAGAGCAAGATAATTCGGTCCAGATGGGAGTCATCCAAACTTCCAAAAACCAAGCTCTCCTAGTGACAGACTCTACCAAAGCACAAGCTGAAGGGAGACCTAAATGGAAGGAGCCCAAAGCATCTAATTCAAATCCTAAAGAGTGTCATAAGACATCCGAAGGAGCTTTGGGATCCAAGAAGAAGAAAAGGTTTGAAAAGAAAAAGTGTCCCTGTTGTATTAGGGGTTTTCACCCAAAAGACTCATGCATGAAGAAGACCCTTGACCAATTGAAAACTCTCCTTGTACAGAACAATATTTCCCTTCCACAAGGTGTTGAGACGTCTTGGATATCTCATATTCTCACATGGATGATCCTGAAGAAGACATTTGAATCTCTGTTTTTGAATAAAAACTCTCCTTTCATTCTATGCAAAAATTCTCCAATGATTCTTCTATTTTAAATTATGTACATAGTTTATCGGTGATTGTTTCAGAAAATGAAGAGGATTTTGATTTCTCTATCTCTAATTATGTTTCTGGTGTGCATATAATTAATAGCATTGATATTTTGGAAATAATATCATATTGTAGGAGTGATCCATTCATTCTCATTGATCTAGAGTTTCTAATAAATTCCTACATGATTGCATGGACCAATTCTCAGAATTTTGAAGAAGGAGAAAATTGTGCACCTACCATCTTGGTGGAGCAGAGTCTTGCATCTGATGTGAACCTATTTGGATCTGATATGATATTATTTGGATCTGATATGAAATTATTTGGTTCAGGTTTCTAAGTTTCAAGAGCTTTCAGTAATGCTTGTAGCTGCTCTCATCAATTTTAGTGTGAGAAATCAAGTACCGCAAGTCTCTTTCAAAATTGTTGATGTAGAATTGATTTCATTCCACGCCTTTGGATTTGATATGAACTTATTTGGATCTGATATGATACTATTTGGTTCAAATTTCCAAGATCCTTCAGTCATGCTTGTAGCTGGTCTCATCAATTTTGGTGTGACAAATCAAGTACCACAAGTCTTCTTCAAACTTGCTACTGGGGATTTGATGTTAGTTTCCTCTTATGAGTTTGCTGATATTATATTTTGTGAATAATTGGTTATTTTTGAAGCTATATCATATTATGGAGCTCAAGAATTCACTCTCCACATTCTGAGGGCTTCTCTACCTATTTATTTGATCACATGCTCATCTCCTCACAGAACTAGTAAAGATGGAGACATTCTGCATTCTCTTGAACACTTGATCCTAACAATTGAGGCTGATTTTACCTCACATGGTTCGATGTTCAAGGCTGCAATATATTAGTTTCTTGGGTGTTCCTCACATGGTTCGAATTCTCAAACACTTTTTCTCTCTCATTAGTTGATTTCAATTACTCTACATGGGTCTAGTTTTCATCTAGCAACTGTCTATATTTCTAATTCAATTGAGCATATTCTTCTCCTTCCAAAGCGGAATATTCCTCCAAACATAATAAGTTAGTTTGGATTCAAAGGTTCACATGCATAGATTCAGGATGTTGTTGCATAGAAGAACCAAAAGACTGCTTTGTTGCTGCACAGTGCTGCAAAATATTTTACAAGTTTTTAACTTGTTTTTCCTTATTCACTGCTTATCTTGAACGGGGGGAGGGGGGGTTTCCCATGAGGTTTTCCCTTATTTCCTCATTTTATTAAGAATATTTTTGTATTTTTTATATTGTATATGGGTGACTTTTGTCCTTATTTCCAGGGCCCGTGGTTGTCCAAGTTAGGATTCAGAGGGGCCGCTAGGATTTATAATCCTCCCTTGTCCAAACTGTCTATTAGATTATATTTTTCCTAAATTAGGAGTCATTTAGCTATTATTGGGTCCACTAGTACCACTGGGTACACTTGGACTAATGGAGCCACATGTACCAGTCACTAGAGTGTGGGGAACACCAATAGAGGCTAACTGGAACTGACTGCACCTTCATGCATCAGTTTAGGCGCCTCATAGACCAATCCCTACAATTTAGGAGCCACTGGGAGTTTCAGCACCAACCTCCTTCAGTTGTTGGAAGTTGGTAACTAGTTAAGCTTAGTTATGCTTCAGTTACATTCAGTTAGATCTCCTCCAGTTCAGTTACTGCCAATTATGCATGGTTGCATGTGGGAAGGCTCCAGTTCTCACCTGCTTCTCACCTACCACTACAGTTAGACCGGTTTGAATGATTGTAAGTGATTGAGAGACTGGATTAGACATCCGGAGTTGGCCAGTTGAACTCCAATAGTAATTTAGACACTTCTAGTTAGCCATGCAGTCATATTGAGTTGGTAGATTCAAATTATCCTTTATGTATTACCATTGTGTATTGTTGGGCTGTAATGAAGTTTATATTGTAATTATACTGAGCAATACTTGCATGTTTATTGTGAGATTTTTTTTGTTCAGTGTGTATTATTCATTCCTTTTCACTGCAAAATAATTATGAATCCAATTGCACTCATTTCCTGAAGATCTAATGGTGTAATAATTCTAATAGTTAGAGGTGCAAAATTTTATCTTGCTTTATATTGATATAATACATTTTTTCTCCTTTTAATCAGGGTTTTGTACCTATATATCTTGTTGTATTTTAAGGGCTTGTTAGAAGCATCCCTCGAATGCATTTTCTAGCATGATTGCACTCTTCATCATACCAAGGGTTGGTCATTCTATTTTCCTTTTTACACAACACCTGGATAGACAACTTGATAATAGAAGTAGAGAGTGTTGTTGTAAAATTACGATAGAGATCTTCAATATTTTCCTTATTTAATAGTAAATGTAATCCATTGTTTAAATCCATTAAAAAATATATCATTAACTTTTATTGAAGATGAAGGGATTTTGGTTATTATAATTCTCTTTTATGGGGTTTATGTGCTTGGTAAAGTTTAGAATTAAGGCTAAATGTCTATGTTCAAGAATGGGCTCGTGGTAATTTAAGACGTCAAAATTTACTATTTGGTTGTATATTTGGATATCAAATATCATATAATCTACAATACTACTGCCAAGTCCATGAATACAAGTCATATAATTGGATTTCTACAACTCATAAGGATATTGCAAATTATTAGATATTGAGAATTACAATGCTTGATCAACCTGGTATTGAACAAATTCTCAACCAAATCTTCAGAGTTTTTTTATATCTAATATCTAAATCAAGATCCTCATCTAGTCATAGAGGATTTCAGTTGGAATCATTACTTAAAATAATAGCTTGGTTGGTTGTTGTTCTAGCATCAAACTCTCCTAACAAGAGGATAATGACTTCACTTCATAGAGTTATAAATATCATGTTTTAAGATATTGTAAAGACAATTTCTATCTAGATTGTGCTTCTTATAAAAGGTAAAATTAATAGACAAAAAATAACATGTTTCTATGTATATATTCTTAGCATTGATATATGAAATTTGCATCCACATGTTCTGATTTATAGGATCTTTCTTATGAATCCTAATATGAGAAAAAATGTTCTTCTTTATATAACAATCTATGCATATTTTCCCTCTATGATGGGTGTTCGGGTACATAGGGTACTCCCAAAAGACTGGACACCTTGAGCAACTACTTCACACAAATAGATCACAGATCAACACACCGATGTTTGTAACATGGTTAAAACCCTCGAGAGGGAAACAGTCCATGGCCCCAGCCAAATAGCTACTTGGAGCAATTTATTATGCAAAAGAATGAAAGTTACATATGAGCTCTCATAATTGATCAATTAGCCAAGGACCCTCCATGCTCTTTAAATAGAGATCATGGACCAATCGGGTGTTTAGCCACGGATCAATGGTAGGTATGATCTAAGAGAAGTTGAACCATTGGATCACTTTATGTCTAGAATATATCATGACCGTTGGATTAGAATATTTACAAATGTATACTAATGAATACTAAAGAAACACACTTTACCTAATGGATATATTACACAAGTTGATCTTAACTAACTCCTAAGTGTCTAAATATCCTAACATCCCCTCTTAAGAACAACTTGGGATAGAATTGAAGGATTTACAAAAGTGACACTATTAGGAGAAGAAAGGAGGCATTAGAGCCTATCCCCCCTTAAGGACACATTCCTGAACTCTTAACATAGATCAAAGTTTATAAAACTTTGCTTTTGTAAGAGACTTGGTGAAGCTGTCTGCAACTTGATCATCTATAGGGCAATAGAGCATTTCAAGAACACGATCATGAATAAGATTTCTGATGAAGTGCATGTGTATCTCAATGTGTTTGTTGCATTGATGTAGAATTGGATCGTTGGCAAGCTTGATGGCACTTTGATTGTCGCACCAAAGTGGAGTAGGCTACTGTTGCTCGAATCCAAACTCTGAAAGGATCTGTAAAAGCCATAAAGCTTCCTGACTGGCATTAACTGCAGCTTGATATTCTGCTTTTGCTGAAGAAAGAGCAAGAGCTTTTTGTTTCTTACAAGCCCAAGTGACAGGTCCAGATCCTAGACTGAAAACATAACCTGCAGTAGACTTTCGATCATCAGGATTGTTATAGCTGATTTTACCACACAAGGTGAGTCACACTTTTATGGCCTTCTCTGTCCCTATGCAGACTCCTTAGACCCCATGGACCATTTTTGTAACTTTGATGTTTCCTAGATCATCCCTAAAAACATGCTTAAATTGCCATACACGACTTTTAAACCCTTTATTGCGTATATAAGTGGGTTTGACCTTTAAAACTACGTACATCGAGATGTGTGCAAAAGGCCAAATTATTTTGGAGTTTTCCTTGATGTGGATCTGACTCACTAGTCTCTTGGCCTTCCATATGCCTTGAGATCACTCGGATTCGACCTTTCATTACCCCATTGAAGAGCTATATAAGGAACCCTTTGAATACATTGAAGGCATATGAGGAATTGAGAGCAAGAAAACTATAGTTCATTGTTGCCATAACTTGTGCTTCAGTCTGCATCCCCTTTGTCCCTTGGAGAAATTTTGTGTTCTTCCCAATCTTTCCTTTTTCTTGTGAGCTTGCTATCGAGAGATGGAAGATTGAAGTGGTGGAGGCCCAAGTGGGGGACTCGGTTTCTCCAATTCACAGACTTGCCGACAGAGGTTGTATTCATTGTAATCTCTGATTTTATATTAATAGAAATATATTTTCCTGTCCAATAATGTGTGTTTGAATGAATATTTTATCCATGGATGATTTCAAATGCTTATATGTTATTGATTATATATGCTAGAGTAGATATAACACAATTATATATAGCATGCTTGTCTTGTTTATTGAATGTTGAGGAAGCAATTTATTAATTCAAGCTGGAGTTGTAAAGCTCAATGGGGATCTACATCAACCGCCTGGAATAAGGTACGAATCGAGATCCTTTAATGTCAATTGTTTGATTTCTCTTGCATATAGGAAAGGATTGGTTTCTAGAGTTAAGTTATCTATTGTGGTACCCCAAGCCATAGGAATTTCTCTCCATAACAGAATTGGCGACTCCATTGGGGAGTTCTTAGTAGTTGTCCTTTGGGGGTTTTATCGGTATTCAATGTTCTTTAATTGCTCTTATTTCTCTGTTTCTGTGTCGAGTATGGGGGCAGGTTTGACTGGTAGTGTCTGATTGGTGTGAAGTTTGTCTCAGCTTGTCTATTTGCCTTTATTTTTGTACATTTCTCTTCCTGTACGCGAGTTTTTAACTCACAGTCGCGTATACACGCGGCTTTGACTGCTATATCTACATACATACGCGGGTTTACTGCGAGCAGTCACATATGCCTTCAGTTTTGCCTTCTAGAGGTGGATTGATTGTTGCTGTGTGAATTTTGATGATTGTTGAGTCTCCTTTGATACTGCTAGAGTCTGTATACACCTATGTTTCTAACCAGAGACATTTTTTTAGGGTAAATTTATTTTTTAAGAATGTTCTTGTCATTGCATTTTCGATTTTTTGTTTTGGGATTAGTGCATTAGATTTCTTTTACCTTAGTACTTTGTGTGAGTGATGTTTGATTGTGCTTGCCAAGTCTGGGGGTAGTAGAATCATCCTTTTTCTTTAGTATCTCATTTTTATTCAAAAAATCCAAAAATATTTGCTTCTTTGCATCATTATGCATAGCACTTTGCATTTCGCATGGTACTTGCACTAGATTTCCTTAGAGTATTAGTCAGGATTTCATATAGGAATGATTGCATTTGTCATTTGAAGATAAAATTTGCATTTCACGTAGCAGCATGCCCTGTTTTTCATTCGACACAATCCATTTGCATTGATTGTTAGGTGTGCATTTTACTTCATGTTGCGTCATAACACCATTGGTTACACGGCCATCTACCTCTTTTGAGTAATAAAGCCAAATAAAATCAACGCTTAATTAAAATGGATTACACTTTTTTCTTTGATAGGGTATGTTAAGTCATGATCTTGTTTTCTTCAATTTTATATTTTGCTTGTGATTTTTATTTTAAGTTTGCTCATTTGCTTATTTTAGAAAAAATTTGGTTTTAAGTGAAATTTTGATTTTTTCCTTTAGGTTTTCATTTTTGTTTTTTCTTATGGTTTTGAAGGGTTCTATAGGACATTATGTGGATTAATTGGTTCACAAATAAAACCATGATCAAATTTTACCATTAAAACCTCATTCAAAATGGAATTAATGACTAAAAAGTGCCAAAATTGGTTTTAAAATGTTCTTGTAGTGTAACGGCCAAAAAAATTACACTGCAGCGCTACAAGAAAATCGTTTTTGCCAAAATGGTCATTTTTCAGTCTGATGTTTTTTGGGGATTTCGTTCCTAAAGTGTTAAGTACATCATTGGTCACGTTTGATATGTGTTTTTCCAACTTTTTTCATGTAAACAGGTGTCTGGTCTCATGTGAGGGAGATTTTGGCAACTATATGCAAATTTATGGAAAATGATGATAGTGAGAGAAATAAGGCAATATTTTCGAGAAAGAGGTTCTAGATTAAATATTATGAAGCTGGTGGAGACGCTGGAATGAAAACACATTGCTTAAAATCTAGAATTTACAGTTGCAGAGGATATTTAGGGATTTCTCAGCACGCCAGCTGGAAGCAAACTGAGGACCTGAAGACACTTGGATAGTTAATTTTGAAGGTCAGATAGTTTAAGGATCGATTTTAAACATTTGCAGCTGGATGAGAATGAGGTATTCCACGTAAACTTAGTCGTGGCAGCTAAATTGGGGTTTTTTCTATTAAAACTGTTGATGTCAAAATTGATTGGGGAAAACATAAATTTATGCTTTTAACAAACTCCTTTCGAATAGTTGTCAGACTAAGAGGTTTTTAAATGCTGTGGCAAGTGAAAAGTTGAAAGGTAGCAGTTGCATTGAACAATTACCCTCTCAAAACCTGAAAATATGGTAGGGTGAAGATCTGTACAGTTTGTGGTGACTAGGGTTTCACAGATTAACTTGTTACCTGCAAGAAATGCAATGAGTAAGCTGAGCATGTAAATTACATGTAGACCTTGTCTGAGTAGGTTCCAGAAGCTGACTGGTTTTATGCTGAATGCAAGTTGAAGACACCTGCAGCAAAATGGGAGTGAGATGGTATCAAATAAAAGTAAATACAAGATGGGAAGATTCTGAAAATACTGATTTTGGCACACCTGGTCATGTGGTGTAATATGATGTGCCAGATTGAAGTTCAGAAGACAGTGTAGCAGTCTGGCAGATCAATGACGAAAATCATAGTTTTTTCACTCGTCCTTTTCGAATCAAATATGCATATGAGGATGTTTACTTGTCAGTAATGGTTTCCTTCAATTCAGATGTAATAGTACCAGAGTAGAAGAGGCTTACTTTGGATGGGTAGCTCTTAATTATATGAAGAGAAGATTGCAGAATATACCAATGCTGGAGACTTTTGGTGCACTTGACTTAGGGGGTTCCTCATTATAGGTTATGGCCTAAATGATGCCTTTGAAAAGTCAATTGTACTTCTACTCAGAAAAAGTTCAAGAAACTGGCAGTGAGAAGTTCTTTGGTGATCAATTACATCTCAATCATCCTTGCTTACATGCTGGTTATAGACAGCAATATTCATGTTCTCAGTGTTCTTTATTACTCCAGGATGGAAGTCCTCTCGTTGCTGGAAGGGACATAAGTAAAGAAGATTCTCGAGTAGCAGTTGAGTTGATTGGTGTGCCCAACTGGGAATAATGTGAAGCTCCAACAAAGTCAACTGTAAATTCCTTTGATTGGTCACATTCAAGTGCAGGAATAGACTGCAAGCAAAATCTTTGTGCTATTAGTAATAATCAGCCACAATCTCCAGAATTTGCTATTTCAACAAAAATGCTAAGGAATTGGTTACAGGAGGAGAGCCTCTCTGATGAGGCAATTAGGGATTGTGAGGCCATTATGAAATCTGAATTTCCAGTCTTGCAACAACAATTGAGATTGCTCCAGCAACAAAAAATATTGCCCTCACTGAGGCTCATTGGTTTTGTGCTGAATGAAAGTTGAAGCAGAAAGTTAGCACATTTGCTCTCATATCATCTCATTCTCTAGTTAAACAATCACATTCTGAATCTAAGAATCGAACAGTTGAAAGTGCTAATACAAAATCCTTATTGCAAAGAGATAACTCATTAGTGGAATTAGAAGGAGCCAATGCTGCTATTTGTGCAGAATCACAACACATGCATGTCTCTATGCATTCCAGAGGTGTTCTGACATTTAGATGAGCATATTGGAGGATAGTTGCAGCAGCTTTGTAAAATATTTTTGGCACTCTGTTGATCTAATTACCCAAACCTGGTGCAGAAACATTTCTGGCATTATCAATAGAAACAGACTGTTAAAAAAATCGAGGAAAAACAGACAGAAAGGCACAAAAGAGGAGAAGGTCATCAAACAGCAAAAAGAGAGATGAAGATCAACTCTTACCAGATGAGAAGGCAGCAAAGAATTTGTGGATCTTACTGCTCCAGGAAGAGGTCCACCAAAAATGCTTGATGGTGTTTCCTTTTTAATGTTTGGATTTAATGCTACAACTAATTACATCAATATGCATATCATAGGCTCTGGTGGACACCTATCTAGTCCAGTTTCTAGGTTTGAAAATGATGAAGTGGGAGACCAAACATTAATCTCTCATGAGCTTGAGGGAAATGCAGCTCAGGAACAACACGTACAGGAACTTTGTGGTGAAAAAGAATCAAGATATTACAAAAATGATTTTGCAGCAAGTGGCACAGAGCTTGGTAAACATTTTTGAGATGAAATTAGTCAGGCTAAGAGAGAAACTAATAGTGAGAACAATTTTCCTCACCTGAACAAAATGTGAGCCTTGGAAATGTTGAAAATGTTGCTCATTTCTTTGGTGTGAGAAAAACGTCTTCTGGAAGATATGAAGCAAGTATTTATGAAAAGAACAGGAAGAAAAAGGTATATGTTGGCATGTGTGATAGTATGATCGAGGCTGCTCATGCAAGAGATCTGAAGGCAATAGATTTGGGTACTGCTTCAGTTCTTAACTTTCCAAAACTCCAAGAGAAAACTAACTTGCAACATGAAACTGACCATGTTGATTTTTCCTCACTTAAAAACTTATTGAAGGTGCAGTCTGCAATATAACAAATTTTTTTTAAAGCAAAGAAACATGCTAATGTTACCCCAAAAAAGGTGATAAAGAGGAAGCTAAGAAATTTCTAGAAGTTGCCTACAGCAAAAGATAGTTTTTTTTTAACAAGAAGCCATGAAATTCAAAGGAGAGGCTAATATACTAGCCACTAAGTTGGATGAGGTTTTTGAAATGTTTTATTCCCTTTAGAGTGAGCTAGCAGATGTAGAAAACAAAGTCTCAACACTTATGAATGAAAAAAGGAGGCAGTAGAAACAGAATTCTGCTCTATTTTTCCTGTTTTAGGTTACTGAAATTGAATGCAGACCACAAGCTGATGGAGAGGAATTTTAGAAAACCAAAAGATATTTTTGTTCATAAGATATCCATTCACAAAAATATCTCTCAATTTTGTAACAGCTATCAAGGTTTGAAAGATCCAATTTAATCTTTGCAGCCTATTTTTCAGGGTTTTAAATATTTAATATTTTCCTGTTTTAGTGTTCATATTGCGGGGCAGATTCTGATTGACTGGAGATGAATTTTTAAAAACCAAGAGATTTTTTTGTCTATCACGGACCCATTCACAAAAACCTCTCTCATGTTTTACACAGGTGTCATGAATTGAGAGATATGGAAGCTTCTTTGACGCCTATTTTCCAGAAATTCACCATATTTGCCAAGAATCCGATTTACTATTTTTAGTCAATTAGTTGAAAGTTAGTTAATGTAACTACTGGGTAGTTTCAATTTCGACCTAATGAAGGGAATATAGAACTACTTCTTTGTAATTATAAAAGAATGACAAGGGGACAAAAGAGGGGTTCTACTTTTTGGCTGGCTTAAGGAGGTCTATGACTTATTTGTGAGCTAAGTACTATAACTCTCATATGTATTTTTGAACAGAACTATGAAATATATGATCTATATCACCCTTCAGTCTATGTTTTAGCTTCATCTTTGGCTTGTTTAGCTACATGAATGATAAATTCATTGCTGGTTTATGGTTTCTTTGCTTGTAATGCTTGTCAGTTGTGATTGTACTTTAAGATTATATTCTGATTGGTACATGGTGATTATATTATGCATCTATGTTCTTATTTATTTATGATTTAGTTCATGCTTGGCTTATGAATGTATTCCCTTCAGTCACCAAACATTATTACAAGAAAAACCTTTCAAAAAAACCTTAAACCCTAGTTTTACTTGATTGAATTTTTGAGATTGTGTTGCCTTGTTTCTTTATAGCCTTGGAAACAATTTCTGGCACAAACAGGTTACACCAACAAGATTAGGTTTTAGGGTATTGGAATAGTTCATTGTGAGTAAATTATCTAAGACCACTAAACAACAAAATGTATGTGTTTTTCTAGGTGAGAGTGAAATTCCTTGGTATAATTAGTGTTTCTCAGGATCCTCCTCTCAAAAGGGAGTTAAGCACGAGGTAGTGTGAGCGGTTATTGATTGGGATGACCCCTAGTCATAACTGAGTAGCACCGGAGATATTTCTAGGATTTTATTCGTATCTGAGGGCTCTTTCAAGAGTTTCGAGCTTTTCTACCCTGCCCATACGGTCAATCCCACCTACGACTATTTTCCTGAGCGTTGATTATATTCAGGTGACCTTAGTTGCCTTACCTAGGATATTGAGGGGGTACTTTGCAGGGGTTATTCTACGAGTGTCCTAGCCTGGTTGGGGTCAGATAGCACAGTCACTTTACGCGTTGAAGCTGAGGGCCACAAAAATTGGTTACGAACCTCTTCTTGTTGTGTATGGGAGTCTCAAGCCTCTCCTAGGTGAGACATACCTGCTTCATTCGAGAGCTCACTTATCCTACCCTTGATTGCTTGTGTTTTGCTTTATATTTTATTAGTGTATGCTTTGTGCATGTTAGCTTGCCTAGGGTTTGCGTAATTAGTGAGTCTTTGGAATTTTTTGAGTCATTGTGGATTCGGGTGCGGCTCCTCGTTGTTCTCGTCGTTTAGCAGGAATTTCACCTTCTACATCTCCTCCTCATTTGGGAGAGAGAAACACATGGTCTAGGTGGACCACTTTGCACATTGATTCACACATGATGGGAGATCATGAAGATGATATTTCTGCACTATCTTCTCCAACTCAAGTGGAGGATGGAGAGTTTACTCCTACATTTGATCCTTCACCTGATATACTTGCACATTCTGGATTTGATCCTTCACATGAAAGACCTACTCACTCTAGCTATGATCCCTCATTCACAGGTCACCGGTATTGGATGACAGGTGACAAGACTCATCATGAATCCACAAGCACTAGTTATGGTAGTTATGGTATGTCTATTATCCCTACACATGATCCGGCATTTCATGTCGAGTCAGAGTTTGAGCTTAACACTACGCCTAGGGGCACTCCTATTCCTTACCATGCAGAGAGGTTTGGGAGCATGAATCACATTGCACCTTCCATCCCGGCGGTGGAAGCTACATCACATATTCCTCCTAGACCTGGTGTTAGTAATTCTATCAGGACACCAGAACCTCGACGAGTGACTATAGGGAACACCACATACATAATTTCACATGTCCCTTCGTCCTCTATTCCTTGTTCTTAGAATGTTATTCCTCCCCCTCATTCACGTGGTTCTTCGGGCTGGAACACTGCTACGAGTCATGTCCATACTACTGCTATTCGCACACTTTGTCTCAAAATCGAGTACCTATTTCGGGAGGTCATATTCCTACTTCTGGAGGTCATGTTACTACTTACGGAGCATATATTCCTACTTATGGAGTGTCTAATGGGACATCTCATGGGATGTCTTATGGACCTTATTATGGGACGTAGTATGGGCAGGTTTGTTCACCTTATGGGTACGGGTATCAACAACCTGCTTACTCTCCAAATTATGGCTTCGTAGCCCCACATAGTCAAGGTACACCACATTATGGTACTCCCATGCCACCCTACACGGGTCAAACGGGAGGAGCGCACTATGGCCAAGGCCATGGTGGTTATGGTAATCAGGCTTATGTGAACCAAAATTATCAGGGAGCGGGGCATCGACCTGCTCATCCTAGGCTCCCTTTCCTCACAACACTAAATCTTCCTGACTTGTCGAGACTGATGAATGATCCCATATCTCATGACCCGGCTTGGACGGCTGTCCCTAATAAGCTTCCCTCAGACATTCCCAAATTCGAGGGCAAACCAAGAGAAGATACGAGTGAACATGTTACTACATTTCACCTATGGTGCTCTTCAAATTCCTTACATGAATATTCGATCCATTTAATCCTGTTTCAATGCACCCTTACAGGGCCTGCCATGAAATGGTATATAGAGTTACCTAGGGGGGCATTCGCGTTGTTCGATGACCTAGCTATGAATTTTCTCAACCACTTCTAGCTACCAGTGCGTTACGACGTTGGTACAGAACTCTTGTTAACATTTCGACACAATAAATCCATGCATATCTTGGACCATATCCAAGAGTGGCGTAGACGGAAGAGATTGATTAAAGCCTTCATACCGCCGGATTTTATCCTCGAATGGTTCCTTGAATCGTTACTGCCTTATATAGCGAAGGATGTTTCTACTTCCGGAGTTCATAATGAGAAACAAGCCATTTTTAGGGTGTAGAAATTAGACTTGATTTATTCTCAATCTGGTTTGTTATATGAGATCATTCCTAATGCTCCGCATTCTAGTTTCGACCCTAAGGTTAAACCTGGACCACATGTCGATGGAATTTTTGGTTGTACGAGTGCTAAACCTGCAGATTCAGTTGTGAAATAGGTCAGTCAATTATCTATCAACCAATCTGTCTCAGGACAAGCTACGGCTTCATCTCAACCCACCCAAACAGTGAGTGTGCTTTCGGTACAATCGTCGGACCAGAAGGGTAACCAGCAACCCGGAAGGAATAAAAAGAAGGGTAAAAACAATCGTAAGGGTGGGAAATGAAAATGCCAACTCTAATGACAAGAATGCCCGAAATGCTGGGGGGGACAAGCAGCCTAAACATAAGGTTAAGTTTCCCTGCAAGTTGTGTAAGGATGACCACCTCACTCACTTGTACCCTCGGATTGATGAAGCCTTGAGATTCATAGCACAGGGCCCATCTATGCTGACCAACCCTTTACCTCATAATTAAAACATGAACTCGAGGACCCATGATCAGTCTGGTGGTGATCAAGATCTGTCGGAGACTAGTGGTCATGGTTGCATCAACATGGTCCGTGCTACTAAGGTTGTGACTTGTGCGAAGGACTATGGTTCATCACAACCTGACCTTGGAAAGGAACCTAATCCACCTAGGAGTCCTTTGCATATTGAAAATCCTGAGGATAAACCTGAAGTTGCACCTCACATTCCTAAGGGATTCCTTAAGCGTTTAGGGCATAATCCTAATGCCCAAGCCACCCAGAACTATTCTGTTGTCGAAGATTTGGGCCACACTCCTTGTTCAATGTCTGCACTTGAAGTACTTCATAGTTGTCCTCCACAAAGGAAGGCTTTGCTTTCTGCCCTAGGTGTGAACAATGATAATTCTTCCTCTATGATCAAGTTTGAAACTATGGGACTTCAACCTCGGTTGCCTTACTATGTGTCTCTCTTGATTCACGTAGAATGTCTTAACATGACCGTCAAATGCACTGTGATTGATGAAGGTGTTGCTTCTTCCATGATGTCTTTGGCGTGTTGGAAGGGTTTGGGTTTCCCCGATTTGTCTAAATCTGGTACCATGTTGACTACTTTCTATGTGAGATCATTTCAGCCGCACAGAATTCTTCCTTCTCTTAAGGTCCATTTGGGGGGGAAGACCATTGCAATAGAGGTGGTTGATGCGCCCCTTGACTACAATTTGTTGCTAGGTAGGAATTGGATGTACAGTATGCAAGTCGTAGCTTCTTCTCTATTTTGAGTTGTATGCTTTTCGTTTAATGGGAAGATAGTTACGATTGATCAAATGTCATTCAAGAATCTGCTTGTTACCGCATCTTCGGGAGCTTCCATCCCAATTGTAGAGCACTCTCAGCCGGCAATTGGGAGTGTGGGTGTTGGCATGTATCCATCCCTTATGGGAAGCTTTAGTTGTCCGGCACCTGTCCTTATGATAGGGTCTAGTCCAAGTGAGGCTTCGTCATCAATAAGATCGGTGTCTTTTTGCACAACATATATGGAAGATCCTTGGATTCTTCCTACACCGAGTCCTTCGAATGAGCCCATCGAGACAGACATGTTGTTGCCTGCAACTATGATAGCTTATCAAGCTAATCTTGGATTTGTTGCAGAGCCTAGTCCTTCCTCTTCACAAACAGAGGAGGAGGACCCTTATGTGCTACCTACATGGGCAATGCAGTCTTCTCACACACATGACTGCCTTGATAGTGTTTTTCCTTTAGATGAGGCTATTATTGAGGCCATGTCTGGGGTTGAGCCACCTTGGGAAGAGTTGCATCATAGATCTTATTTTCTTCCCGAGCTTGACCGTTTGGAGTGTGAAGACTTTAGGGAGATTCTTAGTGAGAGAATTGGAAGTCCCATGGTTCTGTTAAGCTCTCATGGTCTGATGGATGATGGAAACATGGCGAATATATCTCCTACCATCCCTATCAATATCTCTCGCGATCCTAGCAAGATTGAGAATGTCTATATTGGGGCAGAACGTTCCCATGCTAAGATTCAAGAGTACACCGAGCTGTTTAAAGAATTTCATGATATCTTTGCTTGGTCTTAAGATGAAATTCCAGGTATTGAATCTCGCATTGTTGAACATGAGATTAAAAATTACCCCAATGCTAAGCCTGTTCGACAACGCTTGCGTGCGGTGAATTCTAGGAAAGCACCTGCGATTAAGGCTGAGATAGAAAAGCTATTAAATGTCGATTTTATCTATCCCGTTCCCTTGACGGAGTGGGTTTCAAACCCTGTTCTAGTTGATAAGAAGCAAGGAATGATCCGCATATGTACTGATTTCCGTGATTTGAATCGTGCCTATCCTAAGGACAATTTCCCCACACTGTTTATTGATCAAATTTTGGATGAGTGTGCGGGAAGTGAGGTATTTTCCTTTATGGACGACTTTTCTGGATACAATCAGATACAAATTAAACCTGAGGACCAACATAAGACTGCCTTTATTTGTCCTTGGGGAACCTTTGCATATCAGAAGATGCCTTTTGGCCTTAAAAATGTCAAAGCCACTTTTTAGCGGGCTATGACCTTGATCTTCCATGATCTAAAATCGATTATCGAAGTCTTTTTGGGTGACCTTGCTGCTCATTCTCACATGAGAATGCATCATTCCTACCATTTGAGATTAGTGTTCGAAACGTGCCGCCATTATTTGGTCAGGTTAAATCCTCACAAGTGCATATTTTGTGTGAAGTTTGGTCGCTTATTAGGATTCATTGTCTCCAAAGAAAGTATAAGAGTCGACCCTTTAAAGGTTGAGGCAATACTTCAATTGTCTCCCCTGAAAAACATTAGACATCTTCAATGTTTGTAAGGCATGGCAAACTTCTTACGGAGATTCGTCGTGAATTTTGCCAATTTGACTAGAGGCTTTATGCATCTTTTGAATAAGGACACTACCTTTTGCTAGGATGAGCGAGCCCATGAGTCCTTTGATGCACTTAAACGAGCCTTAGCATCGGCCCCGGTGATTAGTCCACCCGACTATAACCGTGACTTTTTACTTTATGTGGCCACGTCCATGGAGACGATTGGTATGGTTTTGGTTCAAGAGGATGAGGAGCTCCAAGAGCATGTCATATATTATCTGAGCCGAAACCTCATTGATGTGGAGATTCGTTATTCCGTGTGGAGAAGATTGCCTTAGCTACCGTCCATGCGGTTCAAAGATTGAGACACTATATTCTCCTTCGCCAAACCTTGGTGGTTTCCCATGTCAATCCATTTCAGTTCGTCCTCACTAGAAGTATGATAGGGAGAAAGTATAATAAGTGGACTGTCATCCGACAAGAATTCGATCTCAAGTTTGTTTCAGCAAAATTGAAGAAATCATTGATTTTTGTAGAGCTTATATCTGATTTCCCGAGTGAGGAGGAGGAGGCTTGTGAAGATACATTTGTCGATGAGCACATATTCTTGATCTCAAATTTGGATCCATGGCATGGAGACATTATCATATATTTACAAACATTGAAGGTCCCTACTAACCTCTCACGGGATGAACGACGACGATTACGTCACGTATCCAAGAATTAACTCATAGTGGATAACACATTGTACCGTCGTGGGGTAGATTCAATTTTACGTCATTGTTTAACTCATGAGGAGGCTAAGCTTGTGCTAAATGATTGCCATGGAGGGGCGTGTGGTGGTCATTTATCTGGGCTTTCTACAGCCCAAAAAATCTTGAGAGCGGTTTATTTATGGTCATCGATCTTTAAAGATTATGTCAATATGGTTAAGAAGTGCCACCCTTGCTAGGTGTCCACATGTAATATGTGCTTGTGTCCTACCCCATTGCATCACATTATCACCATCGGTCCCTTGACTAAGTGGGGGCTTGATTTCATGGACTGCAACCCAACTTCAGTTGGGGGGCATCATCATATTATCATGGCTGTTGACTACTTCATGAAATGGGCTGAGGCTATGCCTACAGTTAAATCCAATAGTGAGACAACCACACACTTCGTATTCAACCAGATTATTACTCGGTTCGGTATTCTAAAAGAGCCTGTCACTGACCATGGTAGGCACTTTCAGAATCGCATGATGGAAGAGTTGGCCTCGAAGTTAGGGTATAAGCAGGAGCATTCTTCTTCTTATTACCCTCAAGTGAATGGACAAGTTGAAGCAGTGAATAAATCACTCAATTCTATTCTCCAACGAACCGTCGCACAAAGCAAGACTAATTGGCATACTATGTTATATCCTGCTTTGTGGGTTCATAGGACCGCGGTTAAGACTGCCACCAGTTTTTCTCCATCTCAGCTTGTACATAGAGTGGAGTCTGTATTGTCGGTTGAGTGTGAAATCCCTTCTTTGAAGCTATCCATAAAGATCTTATGGGACACCTCTCCATTGGAGGAACATTTGGTCCATTTAGAGCAGCGTCGAGATGCTTTAGTGGCTCTAGAAGTCAATAAGCATCGTGTTAAGGTCCAGTACGATAAATATGTCTGTCCAAGGAGGTTTAGTAAAGGATATTTGGTCCTTTTGTGGGATCAAGCTAAAGAACCCTTGGGGGTAGGCAAATTCAACCCCATGTTGCATGGTATTTATGCGGTTAAACGTGTGTTAGAGAAGGGTGCTTATGAGCTAGTATATTATGAGGGGACGGCCTTGGAGGAGCCTAGAAATGGGCTCTATCTTAAAAACTACTGTGCATAACTTTCAGTTAGGGCTGACTATTGTATATTATTGTACAGCATTTTGCATGGTTAGGTCTTTCTTGTGATGATCGGGTTTGTTGATTAGCTTCTGTTTCTTATGGCAGATGTCAATGGATTCTTCCATCTATATAGGATTCATGGATGGTGCAAGCCGTCACACTCAACACTCAACCTTTTCTACTTGGGTGATTTATACTCCTACGGGTCAGGTATTGTCTTCAGGAGGCATATGTTTACGGCCCTCTTCAAACAATGTTGTTGAATATAGTGTTGTTATCGAGCTTCTACGAGATGTCATTTCACAGGGTGTTCTATCTCTTGAGGTACGTCTTGATTCGGAGTTAGTAGTGTCACAGCTTAATGGCTTGTATCATGTTAGAGATCCAACATTATTACAGAGATTCTTACATGTGAGATTGTTAGAACGGAAATTTGACAACATAACATACATACATGTTCCAAGAATTAATAATCAAGTTGCCGACTCATATGCTAACTACGTGATAGATTGGAATTTGTTTCATAGACAATAAGCTCATCACAAACATACATTTTTACACATGTAAATAAATAAACCGATCATCATAAAAAAAAAATCATTAAAACATCCAAAATGTGATAATACATAGTGTCATAATACAAAAATGGGGCTCTCGAGCCACCAAAATATAAATACACGGTAGTACAAAATGTATCACTCCCAGGTATCTAAGCCTGGGGAGGAGGAGGGGGGTTTTGATTGTGGAATGTCACCACGGCTCTAGCCATTCATCTAAATAATAGCACCCATGCTCATCTCAAACCCACCACCTGACGCTGCATGGCCTTAGGCAAGTTCTCGACTTGCACCATGGGTACCCTGTGTGTCAGCCCCACGAAGTTGATATGAATGCTTTGGAGCGTCTGCTCCACATACACACCCATAATGTCATATTTTCTTCCCCTCCGTCTATGATGAGAGAAGCCTTTAGGCCTCCGTGGTCCTACATCTGCATGCATATGATAGGATGTCACTATGTCTTGTTACGCAAAAACATGTCTTTTTGATTACATATATCAAAAAACACAAAAAAAATTAAATAACTCAAAAATCTTAAAAAGAGGGTTGGGATTCGTTACCAATGTCACCGTATGCTGATCTTGGTGGTAATGGCATGTCGGAGTCTCCCCGAAAATCTATCCCCGTATAGGGGTAATCATCGATGGCAACTATCTGTCATCACCACCATGGAAAGAAATTAGTTGGATAGGGGTTGGACACCCTACCTCCACCCAGTATGTGCATCACATATACCCAA
Source organism: Pseudotsuga menziesii (assembly GCA_001517045.1). Taxonomy (NCBI): domain Eukaryota; kingdom Viridiplantae; phylum Streptophyta; class Pinopsida; order Pinales; family Pinaceae; genus Pseudotsuga; species Pseudotsuga menziesii. The sequence continues at coordinate 318,601 of LPNX010040712.1, forward strand.
CATCATTGGGCCGGATCTAGAACCCCATGAAGAGGAACGTCAACTCTAGGGCTCAATCTTGGAACACGCTCAAAGAAAAACATGCTCAGTATGCTACTGAAACCGAAGTTCCATACTCGACCCATCTTGCACTCACTGAGCTGGTGTTTCATGTTTCTCAGTATTGTAGTTCTCCAATCATACACTGTGGGTCTCATGCACTCCACTGCATAGAACATCAGAGGCCACGAGGCCCAGTGGAGTGAATCTAGCCCTGCTATCCTGCCCAGTGTCAGTAGAATAGCCTTTAGGCCTAGCACCTGTATGGATTTAGTTGGGATCTGACTCCCAACCTTCTCCATGTTTGGATAACAATACACAACTATGTAATCATCTATGGTGAGGCCAACTTCGAGCCCACGAAATCGTAGGTTCACCACTTCCCCCCATCAGGAAAGTCCAGTAATAAAGTATATTTCCTCCACTTCTATGGTGAGGGACATCCCATCAATCTAGAAATACTCTGAGTCAGGATCCCAGTAGTCTACTAGCATCTACAATAGTTTTGGTTTGGCTCTTAAGCCACCAAGACACCAAAACTTGTAGAGCCCGCATGCACGAAGAGCCTGTTGTGCCATTAGATCACCACATACTGCTTCTTCTACATCCTCGTGCTCACGTTCTCTCCATTCTAGAACCATCCTACACATTGAATTCAAGTTTGAGTCATTAGAACACTTAAAAAACCTTGAATTCGGCCTCATACGTGACTGTTTGCTAAACAGCCGTGTATGTACGCGACTTTGAGGGCTTTTTCCGCGTATATCCAGCCCTATACACAGAAAAATCCTCGATTTTCATGTGGGCCATGGCACGTACTTTATAATGGCATAGAATCCTGATTTGACCATGGAAAATTGTAAAGTTTTCATGAAAATGAAAGAGCAAGGCATGGGTAATTACCTGGAAAAAACGGTAGTGGATTCCGCCGGCTAGATCTCCCGGAATTTGCTGTTGAATTTCTTAGCTCAATTGGGTAAAAATTTCAAATGTTATATAATGTTTTGAATTTTTTACTATTTATAAAAAAATTCAAATTTTTGAAAAATTTTACCCCCTTTTCTATAGTTTGGACCGTTTCTAATCCTTTTGGACCGTTTTTTACTAATATATGATGTAGGAGACCGTTTTGAGCGTCGTTTCGACCACTGTGTTGACCCATTTGTGCCAATTTCAGGTATCATGTCTAAACTGGCATATAGGTTAGGTTTCACCACCGTTTACATTTTGCATGACCTTATGACCGTTTCATTATAACGGTAGGTACGAACCCATTCTATCTTGCCACGGAACCTTCTTGCTATTTTAGAAGTGGCATGATTAGAATGGTAGAGCTTGACCTTACATGGGTGCCCTAGTGAGCTCCTTAATTGCATTTGGTTCCCATGCTGACAATTTTGTCCTTTAGGGTGTGGGAGTCTGTTATATAGTATTTCCATGACATTTCGCATGAGCCTCATACTCCTCTTGATCTTTTGCTGGCCTATTTCCCCCGGACTCCCTTATGTCAAGTTGTAATTTCATTATCATGAGCTTTTCCTACCTTATTGAGCCTTATGCCAGCTTCCCTAACTTTGAGTATTAGCCATATAGCCCGAGCTTGTCTCCTGTCTAGCCACGTAGAGCCATTTTATATATCCTTTGCAGCTTGATTCCCTATTTTACCAAGAGGGGACGTTCCCCCGAGTGTCGCTATCCTACACATGTATCCTTGCATCAAGCATAGGTATGTTCCACTGCTTGGAACTAGTTTGTTTGCCTATTTGACACTCATCTCCTCCTAGTCTATAACTATAAAGCAATTTTATTCTTTTTCAAGTTTTTCAAATATTTGAAAAAGTCCAAAAAAAAAAAAAACCAAAAAGTTGGACAAGGAAAGATGTTATCTTTGGCAGCAGTCGAGTCATGTCGCCTTTGAACAGAGCACTATATATCACATCCGTTGGTTGGGTTAATAGTTTGAATTTAGGAGCTGTACTCATTTATCTGAGTTTATCTCCAGCGACTGGTTAAGTTTCCAGCCCCTATGGAGCCTCTTTCGATGCCTCCTGTGTCGCAGAGATGTCCCAATTTTTCATATCGAGTCTATGCTGCCTACATTCAGTCACCATTTGCGGTTATGCTCTTGTTCAAAGGAATTTGAAACCTGAGTCGACCATTCCTCAGTTATCTTCACTTTGCATGTCGACCATTCCCGGTACAGTTACTAGTTCGTGCACCTTATGATCAATTCCTTCCACATTATACAACTTTGTTGAGTACCTCGTGTTGGATGATGGGGGATTCCTTAATGCTCTCCTTCCAGCGGATTTCGTCCCATCAACTTCAGATCATTTATTCTGGGATAGGAATCTAGACTCATTTTCGAGTGCCTTGAGACTTGCAGTCATCAGTGGTAGGTGTTCTCGCCATCGACAGTTCTTTGGGAATACATCAACGTCCCCTGATCGATGGATTCTCTCAAGTGTTCGATCTCAACACATTTATTCACACTTGTTAGTTTGCACTCTAGTACCTTGATTCCCATTTTCATTATCGGTGGGTAATCTCGCGTCTGTTAACGGTATACATCAATGACCGATAATCAGACGATGGACTACTATGTTCGACCTCGACACCTCTATTCACATAGTAGGACATGTACTCATAGCAGTTTGTGTAGAAGACCTTACATATTAGTGGAATCCCATTAATTTTATCTCCTTGATCATGCCTGTGTTCATGAGATTTCAGCTCTCGTGACTTGATTCCAGTATATGTTAGACATTTACAGCCATTATGGAGATCTTGATCTATTGTGTATCTTCAGTCTTCAGGGAGATTATGATCCTTTGTATATATTCATTATGGAGATTCTGATCTATGTGTATTGTACATGGAGATGACCACACATGTTATATTGTGTCATGCCTATTCATGGCCATTGTACTCTTATGTATCCAGGACTGCTATATCTATTTGCAGTTATGTACAGAGTTGTATCATTGTATAGTGTTGATTGGATGGATGGTTCTTCCACTGGGTTCTTCATCACTTCATTTCTGGGATGGACTTATAATGTATTTCGGCCATCGTATGAACCCTCTAACCTCACACATTAGGGGGCATCTGTTATAGCTGATTTTATCACACATGGTGAATCACACTTTTATGGCCTTCCTTGTCCCTATGCAGACTCCTTAGATCCCATGGACCATTTTTTTTCCTTTGATGTTTCCTAGATCATCCCTAAAAACATGCTTAAATTTCCATACATGACTTTTAAACCCTCTATTGCGTATATACGCGGGTTTGACCTCTAAAACAACGTACATCAGGATGTGTGCAAAAGGCCAAATTCTTTTGGAGTTCTCCTTGATATGGATCCGACTCACTGGTCTCCTGGCCTTCCATATGCCTTGAGATCTCTCGGATTTGACCTTTCATTACCCCATTGAAGAGCTATATAAGGAACCCTTTGAATACATTGAAGGCATATGAGGAATTGAGAGCAAGAAAACTATAGTTCATTGTTGTCGGAACTTGTGCTTGAGTCTGCATCCCCTTTGTCCCTTGGAGCACTTTTGTGTTCTTCCCAAGCTTTCCTTTTGCTTGTGAGCTTGCTATCAAGAGATGGATGATTGAAGTGCTGGAGGCCCAAGTGGGGGACTCGGTTTCTCCGATTCGCAGACTTGCCCATAGAGGTTGTATTCATTGTAATCTTTGATTTTATATTAATAGAAATATATTTTCCTGTCCAATAATGTGTGTTTGAATGAATATTTTATCCATGGATGGTTTCAAATGCTTATATGTTATTGATTATATATGCTAGAGTAGAGCTAACACAATTATATATAGCATGCTTGTCTTGTTTATTGAATTTTGAGGAAGCAATTTATCAATTCAAGCTGGAGTTGTAAAGCTCAACGGGGATCTACATCAACCGTCCAAAATAAGGTACGAATCAAGATCCTTTAGTGTTATTTGTTTGATTTCTCTTGCATATAGGAAAGGATTGGTTTCTAGAGTTAAGTTGTCTGTTGTGGTACCCCAAGCCATAGGAGTTTCTCTTTGTAACAAGGATCCCTGGCCAAATCTGAATCAATGAAACCAACCAACAAAGGTGTCCCCCCTGTACTGTAATGAATCTGTTGCAACTGCAACTGTCTCCCCAAATTTTTGAAATTTTGCCCCCCCCCCCCTTTTATTAATTTTTATCATTGCCTAGAATCGTTTGGATCCATGAACTCTGTTTTGTTTTTGTTTTCCTTCTGCTACAAGTTTGGACTATTTTGAGGTTAACTCTCTTCATGCTTTTCAGAAAATTGCTCCTGTTTGAAACTACTGTGGGTTGTGGAATTTAGAGTTTGGTTTTTTCCCTTTGATCCACGATTTCTTCTTTGTTCTCGGAAGCATATTTCTTCTTCCAGCCACTATTTCGGAGAACTTGTAGACAGCGTATCAGAGCCATGTTTCTTTATGGAGCCTCCATTGTGTAAGCTGAACGATGAGCATTCCACAGGATAGTCTTTGACTTCTCCAACGTCATGTTGTGTTATTTTGACTTGTTTGCATTATCGAAGGTTGACCGAATTTTGGGTCGGGGTTGTTTGATTTTGTGGAGCCGCTGCACGACCTTAGGTTTTTCGAACACTTAACGTTTCATGAAGTTGTTAATGATCTGAGAAGACACACTAGGGCATATGTGAGGAAGATTGGAGGATTACCTATCATCCCTGAATTTCCCAGAAGAGAATATAAAAGGAAATATCGTCCTATATTGGAGGATTGAGTGTTAGTGGGAGATTGGGAAGAATTAGTAGAAGTAGCATTACAGGAAATTTTACAGCCTTTGAATCAAGTAGGCCCGGATACTCCTTACGGTTCTGCTGTTCACACTCCTATTCATTCACCACCTCACTCCCCACCAAGACTCATGGCAGGCGTGAACGCAAATCAACCACCCAACCCACCAAATCCACCGCCTGCTTGGAAATCCAGATCACCTTTAAACCTAACACCTCCTTTGCATGATTTACCTCAATATTTTGAAAAGATGCTGCCCAAGTTTGATCCAAACGAGAAGATGTTAGTAGATGACCACTTGCATATTTTCTATCTAGCAATAGAAAGATTAAGGGCTGGGGAATATGAGGATGTGGTTTGTAGACTTTTTCCACACACTCTTAAAGGAACAACAACATCATGCTATTTTGGTTTTCCTGCCATTTCTATCCCTGATTGGGATACCTTTGAAAGGATTTTCAGAAGTAAATATGCGACCCAAAAAACTCATGCAACTCTTATGAAAGGACTGTGCGCCTTAAATAAAGAAAGAAAAGAGAAGGTGCATAGTTTTACCCAAATATTCGTAGCCTATCTTAAGAATTTTTCGGAAGCTAACAAACCCTCGGATAAAGTACTGATTGAATATTATACCTCATCCCTAGGGCCCGAGTTGGCCATGTTTGCCAAAATGAAGGCCAAACCTACGCTAGCTGAGACTTATGAGGAAGCAAAAAAAGTAGAGGCCGAAAGGGAAAGTATCAAAGATTATCCTGAATAGTCAGGAGAAAAAAATGTCAGGAGGAAAGCTTTATTGTTTACTAAGCCTAAAGAGGAGCAATCACCAGATTTTGAAGGAATGGAAAAAATGATGCAGAAGCTTTCTAACAGAATCATAGACTTGGAAAAGGAGAAGGAAGCCCAAAATTTCTACAAGCCTTACTACAAGAAAAGGGAAGATAACAATCAATCCCAACCTCCTCATCACATCCCTACATCTATGAACTTAATAGAGGTAGGAATGGATAACTTCTGTACTTTCCATCAACAACCCCATTCTGAAAAGAAATGTCCTCAATGGATAAATTCAATGACGTTGGTCATGAATCAGCTTTTAGATTCCAAGTTAAATGAAAACAACGACGAATAAGGGAAAGATAATAGTAAATCAACATAAAAATAGGAAGATGAAGCCATGGTTTTATGGGACTATGTATCTTTGTTTGATGCCGAGGAAGAAAATGATCTAAGACACGAGGGCATCCTGGAAACAAATGTGACAACAAGAAGCCAGGGGTTGATTAAGGTAAACAGTCTTATGCTCCCAAAGATCAAAAGACTTCAAAATAATGTTAATAAATTCCAAAATAGTTCCTCAGCTAATAAAATTCCAGAGTTTACCATCACCAGTCAAAATCCTAGACAGATTCACATGCCTACTAAGCCCAACAAAGAAAATAATGTTAGATCGAATCTCACTGAACACAAGATGGAGTATGACATTGTGGAGGACATCAAGAAGGTGAGGGCAAACATCTCATTATTTGAAATGTGCAATGTCCCACAGCAAAAAGAAAATCTATTAAAAGCGCTTGAAGCATCAAAGGAGAGGCTGCCCACGGACAATCAGCCTCAAGAAGAAGAAATTGGTGAAGCAAGTATGGGAGGTAAGCCTAAAAGTAAGAATCCACCTTTTCTCCTTACTTTTGAAATCTTCAACCACAACGTGCATAATTGCCTAGTAGACTCGGGGGCATCAGTCAATGTCATGCCTTTGTCGGTCTGCAAAAAGATAAATGGACAACCTAAACCATCTACCTGGAAGGTTGTTCAATTGGATAGAATGAATGTGAAGGTAATTGGAGAAATGGAGGATGTTCTCGTTCGCCTATCTTCCAATGATAAGGTGTGTCAAGTCATCGATATTGTGGTGGCTGACATACCGAAAGCTTATGGACTTGTTTTGAGCAAAGATTGGTCAGCTAAGCTGAACGGATATTTTGCCTCAGACTGGTCACACCTGTGGCTACCATATAAAGGAAGCCCAAATCAAATTAAAGTGTTGAGAGAGCCCCACACGAAACACAATGTTACTCAGTTCGAAGAAAAAAATGAATCAGTGTATCCTGTTTTGGGAAACTATTTTATTGAGTTAGAACCGGGAAACTATCAAGCGGAAGAAGCCAGCGATACATCAGATACTCAGCCTGATCTCCTTCATTTTTCATGGGTTGATGAAATCGATTGTAAAATAGTAGACTTAGCTGTAGATGTAGATTTTAGTTCTCATGCAGTAGTAGGTAGCAATTTTTGGACGCTTTTCTTTGATGGTTCTAAAACTTTAGAGGGGTCGGGAGCCGGCTGTGTCCTGATTGACCCTATAAAAAACAAACATTTTCTTTCATGTAGGTTAGAGTTTGAATGTACCAATAACACAGCTGAATATGAAGTGTTGGTTCAGGGGTTAAGGAAAGCAATTGAATTAAAGGCAAATAATCTGAAAGTGTTTGGAGACTCTGAAATAATTGTAAAACAAATTCAGAATCAAATACATTGCATTTCTCCTCATTTAAAAGCTTATCAAAATGAAGTATGGGATTTACTTAAATGTTTTAATTCATTTAACATTGTATCGATTTGAAGACTTAAGAATGCAGCAGCTGACTTGTTGGCCACATCAGTTGCAAGGCTTGTGCCCTCTAATAATCGGTGCTCTATTGAATTTCTTTTCAAGCCCTTGGTTTTGGATATGATTACCAATCTATGAGTGTTCGATGATGATCAGCAGATTATAGAATGCTTAACGAATGACAAGGCATTCAAAGGAGCGATTATTGATGATGAAGAACATCAGGCCGAGCTAAAATTTGATAATTTCATCCCTAAGGGAGTCAGAACTTTAGAACGGATGTTTGATTTAAATGAAATTTTAGAAGACCAACAAATGTGAAGACTCATAGCTCATCTCTACAGTTCGAGTTGATTAATTTGGGGACTGAGATGAAACCTAAATATGTGAATCTTGGAAAATGTTGTTCACCAGCTGAAAGGGATAAGTTCATCGTTCTTTTCAAGCAATACAAAGATGTTTTTGCCTGGACGTATGAAGATCTGAAGACATATGACACCAGTATTATCCAGCATGTTGTTCCCATCAAATCTAGAATCAAACCTTATCAACAGCCTTTAAGGAAAATGCATCCAAAATTGGAACCTCTAATCCAGAGTGAAGTTAAGAAATTATTGGATGCTAGAATCATTTTTAAGGTTAGACACTCGGAATGGGTTTCAAATCTGGTACCAGTGAGGAAGAAATATGGAGAAATCAGGTTATGTGTAGATTTTAGAAACTTAAATCACGCTTCAGATAAAGACAATTATGCTGTTCCACCCATGGAGCAAATACTGCAAATGGTTTTAGGTTCTGAACTATTCTCTTTATTAGACGAATTCTCAGGCTACAATCAAGTATTAATAGCCGAAGAAGACAGACTAAAAATGACCTTCAGGACCAGGTGGGGAACTTTTACTTACAGAAGGATGCCTTTTGGGCTCATAAATGCTGGAGCTACCTTCCAGAGGGCCATGGACATAGCTTTATGTGGTCTTATTGGCCGCAGTGCTGTAGTATACCTCGATGACATCACGATATTTTTGAAGAAAAGAGAGCAACACGCATTTCATCTAAAGCATATTTTTGAACGCTGCCGGAAGTATGGTATCTCACTAAACCCCAAGAAGTGTGTGTTTGCTATTACAGAAGGTAAGTTGTTGGGTCATGTGGTGTCAAAGAAGGGGATCTCCATAGACCCAGAAAGGATCAAAGCCATTGAACAGATTCCCTTGCTCCATAATAAAAAGGGCATGCAATCATTTATGGGGACAATAAACTTCGTACGAAGGTTTGTGCCAAATTTCGCTCAAATTGTTAAACCTTTGCAGAAAATGGTAAAGAAAAGTGTACAGTTCAAATGGACTGATGTAGAGAAGAATGCATTTTGTAATATTAAAACATCTGTTGTGCATGCACCTTCCCTCAAAAGTATAGATTTTGAAAAAGATTTTATTCTATACACTTTCGCCTCTGATGATTCACTAGCAGCAGTGCTGACCCAGAAAGAAGATGGGGGAGATGATTTCCCCATATCATTTATGAGCACTAGTCTGCAAGGGGCCGAATTGAATTACCCTGCTATGGATAAACAAGCTTACACCGTGTTCAAAGCAGTGAAACAATTCAGGCCATATATACTGAAGAATCGGACAAAGGTAATAGTTCCACACCCAGCTGTGAGGTCTCTTTTTGTACAAAAGGAGCTAGGAGAAAGGAGAGGCAACTGGGTAACAGCTCTACAGGAGTATGACCTCGAATTCAAGCTAGCCTCCATTGTCAAAGGGAAAGGATTGTGCAAACTAATGACTGAAAGTAAAGACAATGAAGAACATGACTAGGAAGATGAAGATGAGTTACATTTGATGGATGTATGTCCTCTTTTCATAGCTCTGGACTCTTGGTATCGAGACCTTGTGCATTACCTCCGACCCAGATTGTTACCAGAACATTGGAATTCTAAGCAAAGAAGAGCACTACGTCTTAAATCACCCTCATATCAAATTATTGAAGGAATATTATTCAGAAAGAATTACGATGGAGTTCTTCTTAGATGCTTAGAGAAAGAATATGCGAAGAAGGTAATGATAGATTTACATGATGGGTCTGGCAGAGGACATTTTTTTGGAGATACTACAACTCATAAAATTCTCAGAGCCAGATACTATTGGCCCACGCTATTCAAATATGCACACGCCCATGTCAGAAAGTGCGACATTTGTCAAAGGTGTAGTGGAAGACAAGCTAAAGCAGTAGGACTGTTAAATCCTGTGATGATAACAGAGCCTTTTGAGCAATGGGGGTTGGATATCATTGGGGAGATAAAGCCAAATTCTTCTCTGCAACACAAGTATATTCTGACAGCAACCAACTACTTCACTTGGTGGGTCGAAGCCATTACGTTGCGTAAAGTAAATGAAGATGCGGTCATGGCCTTTTTGCAAGACCAAATTATGACCAGGTTTGGAGTTCCAATTTCTTTAGTTTTCGATAATGCTACTTACTTTTCCTCCATTAGATTAACTGCATTTTCTCATGAGAAAGGAATTAATTTGCATTACTCTGCTAATTACTATCCACAGGGAAATGGTTTAGCTGAATCCACAAACAAGAATCTGATTAGGATTTTAAAAAAGATAGTGATAGAAAATCAGAGAAGTTGGCACTCAGCGTTACCAAATGCTCTTTGGGCTGATAGGGTCACCCCCAATACTTCGTTAGGTGTGTCCCTGTATACCCTTGTTTATGGGAAAGAGGTCATTCTACCTCCCAATATCATGTTACCCTCTTCCATAATCGCTCAAGAATTCAGAGGATCAGATAATGAAGTCTTGCAAATGAGGATATATAATCTCCTGAAGGCAGAAGAGTCTCGATCTAAGGCCAGAGAACGCTTTAAACAACAACAAGAGATAGTAAAGAGATGGTTTGATAAACACAAGGCTGGAACAAAATAATTCGAGGTGGGAGATTTAGTTCTCAAGTGGGACCATCCCCATGAGAAAGGAAAACACACAAAATTTCAACAGTTATGGGTAGGACCTTTCCAGATTGTGGCAAAGCTTGGCCCCTCAACCTATAAATTGCAAGATTTGTAGGGGTGGGAGGAGAACTTACCAGTAAATGGTTTAGTTCTCAAACCTTATTTTTCCTGAGTTTTCTTTTGTTATTTTATCTTGTATATAAATAATTTGACTTGGTTGTTTACTTTGATTTATGTAGTTTTGTTTTGTTTTAGTTTAAATTTTGACTGATTTTAATAAAGGAGGCAAACTCTTGGTTGCATGGAGAACATCAGAATTCTAGAATGATCAAATTTCTTGGGTGTAAGACTGTGTATTATTGTTTATCTGAAAGAATTTCTTCTATTTTATCAGTTTTCCCGAATGGCTATGAACACATTGAAGTCCTGCTTAATCCTTGTAAAATAAACTGGAATCAAAAGGTATGGAATAATATTTTGAGGCTCCGTCCATCTCACATTTTAAAATGTCCTAGGGAGTGACAGCAAAGGGCCCATGGAAAGGAAGCAGGGTAAACATTATATTATATACAAATGATCCCATGCCAAGAATTGAATGCCAAAAGGCAGATAAGAGTCGAAAGCTCCTATAAAAGCATTATGTGTCAAAACAAAATACTGAACCATACAAGTTCTAAATTGCCAAAAGTTCCTCTCCGTCCGTGAGATGAAAATTGAATACATCTCTCACACAAAAGGACACTATGGATAGAGGATCCTGAATCAAAAAATTCAGAAAGAAAGGCATGCAGGAGGACTCATATGAAAAGGACAAAAGTTCAAAAGCACAAAAGGTGCAAAATGGCATGGGAATGAGGAACAAATGAATATTTCTGTTTACCTTATGCTACAATCCTATGGTGTCCAAGCTGGCAGCTACCTAAAGACATAGGTAACAAATGAAACTCATCTTCCTGGCCTCAAAAGAGTTATCTTGACTTGGAAATTTTGGTTTCCATTCTCCTAAATTGGACTATCGTCAATGATTAAAAGTACATATATTTGCCATTTGAGAAATCCAGATATCTAGAAGAATTGAACATGTTCGTTTGTTGTTAAACAGTCTGTTACTCAAGAAATAATTGCCCAGAGATCTAGGTCCACCAGGTAGTCGCCAGTGGTTGCAACTGAAACTGTCTCCCCAAATTTTTGAAATTTTGGCCCCCCCCTTTTATTAATTTTTATCATTGCCTAGAATCGTTTGGATCCATGAACTCTGTTTTTGTTTTTGTTTTCCTTCTGCTACAAGTTTGGACTATTTTGAGGTTAAATCTCTTCATGCTTTTTAGAAAATTGCTCATGTTTGAAACTACTGTGGGTTGTGGAATTTAGAGTTTGGTTTTTGCAATTTGATCTGCGATTTCTTCTTTGTTCTCAGAAGCATACTTCTCCTTCCAGCCACTGTTTCAGAAGCCTTTTAGACAACGTATCGTAGCCATGTTTCTTTATGGATCCTTCGTTGCGAAAGCTGCGATGAGTGTTCCGTAGGATAGTCTTTGACTCCTCCAACGTCATGTTGTGTTGTTTTGACTTGTTTGCATTATCATAGGTTGACCGAATTTTGGGTCGGGGTTGTTTGATTTTGTGGAGCCGCTGCACAATCTTAGGTTTTCTGAACACTTAATGTTTCATGATGATTTTTGTCCCTTATCGAAAATTTTATGGTTTTGATCGAAGGTTGTAGTCTGTTTGCTTTCCACCATTGCGGCTCCTAAGCAGACTAAGTGTCTACCATATAACTGCTCCGCTCGTTGATGCCTTGTCTAGGTTTCATCGTTCTTGTCTTTAGGCTGCGGGACCCGTAGCCTTTTCATCTTCCGCCATTGCGGCTGCGTAACGTACTAACCTCCCGATGTTGATGTCTTTCCATTCACCGACAGGGAACTTTTCCGTTGATGCGTGGGCATTTAGCTCTTTCGACTCAGATAGACTCAACAGTCCCGTGGAACTCGTTAGCCATTTGAAACCCGCCGCTGCGACTGCAGGTAAGACTATCCGACCGATGTTTAAATGTCTCAAGGCTCCGATGAGGTTTTTACCGCCATCTTGTGAGTTTTAACCCCTGTGTGGGCAGCGGTGGTTTTTTGGATTCTTGTTAAGGCTTTCAGGACGAGAGCGCAGTACAGGGCCTCATTTGATGACTAGTTTGGTTGTTAGTGTAGTTTAATTTTATTGAAAAGATGCGGTCCTGATTAATGATGAATGTTGTTTAACTACAGACGGACTCAGAAGATTCTTCAGATTACTGCTGCGAGAGGGCGTAGCTAAAGGATAAAGATGAGGGAGTTAGCTAAGAAGTGACAAGCAGAGTTTACTCTGAAATCAGCAGGATCTAAATAAGGAAAAACAAAAGACAAGGCAGAATCAATGGCAATAACAGCTCAGGCTTGGAAAGGGTCCGTCAGTTACCATGCGAATCCCATTTTATTAAGTACTCCTAAGTTGAAACCCAAAAATGTAACGCATTATGTGAATCATGATTACTCACAGAAAAGACAAAATGGTGAGATTAAACGGTTTTTGAGGAGCCCAAACGTCACACGGCTGGGGCAGCCCAAGGGGTTTGCTGTTTTGGTTTAAATAGAGGAAAGTTAGAGGGAATAAGGGATTTTCCCTGGGAAAAACTTGTGAGTTGTTGTTTGTAAGAGGAACTACTTCATTTTACAATAAGAAATTGCAAATTTTCCCTATTGGAGAGGGTGCTGTGTGGAACGTTCAAATGAGATAGAATGAACAATGTTGAAGAGGAACTATTTTGTTTTCGACTGTGTTTCATTAACTGTGAGAACATTCTAACTTTCTGAACCTATGTTCTTGTCTGAATGTTCTCTGGTATATTCTGTGATAATTTCCACTATGAGTAATGAAGGTTTTAACTATTGATGAGCTATCTTGTCACGTATATCTTTATTCATGTTTATGTGTTTGGTTCTAAGAATAGCTATTTGTGATTTACCTTATCATGTGAACGGTATTACATTACTCATGAATTAATATTTTTCTCTCTAGAGACAGCTTAGTTAGTATGTATTTTCTAGTTGCGTGTGATTTTAGATGCGAGAGAGTCTAAGACGAGAGGTAAGAACCTGCGCATCACATTGTGACTACTCCTTGCATCCTTGATCAATCTGCATGTTAGATAGGCACTTGCATATCATTCTTAAAGTCAAAAAATACAAAAATATATACGGTGGACCGGGCCGCGACCGGTAAAACCTTTTATTTTTTTTACTTGACCTACGGTAGCCGGACCGCTAACCGGATGGATTCCCTACACCAAACAGTCACGGGCTAGTTGGGAACGTTGACTGGGGAGAATCCCTTGTTGTTGTCGCCTGCGAATTTTTAGGCCTCAACAGAATCCCAAACTGAATTGTACCTCGAATATATCGAAGTATTATTTTTTATGCTTTCCAGTGACTTTAATGAGGAGTTTGCATATAACGAGCAACATGGCCAACGACAAAGGAAAGGTCAGGACGAGAATGAGTCAAGTATAAAATACTACCAACAAGTTGACGATACAAGGTGGCATCAACTTCAGGGGAAGTACAAGTGGCAGAAAGTTTGACTCCGGACTGGAAGGGAGAAGGGGCTGGTTTACAATCTTCCATGTGACAACGACGAAGAAGGTCACAAGCATACTTAGACTGGGAAAGAAATATGCCTTCTTTGGTTTGCAAGACTTGGAGACCAAGAAAATAATGCAAATGTCCTAAATCTGACATTTCAAAAATTTTCTTAAGATTGGATTTCACATGGGTTTAAAGTTTAGGGTCACTACCAGTAAGGATAAGATCATCAACATAAAGAACAAGTATGATAAGATGGTTTCCTACTTTCTTGGTATAGACATTGGGGTCAGAATGGCATCTAGAAAAAATAGTGTCAAGGAGAAAGATATCCATTTTGGCATACCAAGCTCTAGGAGCTTGCTTAAGGCCATATAAGGATTTCTTAAGGAGACAGACAAGTCTAAAGTTATCCTGAACATATCCAAGAGGTTGTTCCATGTAAATTTCCTCCTGTAAATCACCATGTAAAAAGGAATACTTGACATTCATTTGATGGACTTTTCAGTTATGTAAGGATGCAAGGGAAAGAACAAGGCAGATGGAATTCATTTTTACGACAGGAGCAAAGTTTTCATTGTAGTCAATCCCTTCAACTTGGGAAAAACCTTTGGCAACTAACCTTGCCTTAAGTCTTTCAATACTTCCATCTGATGCATACTTAGTTCTGTAGACCCATTTACATCTGACAAGTTTTCTTCCTTTTAGAAGAGGAACAAGATCCTAAGTATCGTTCACCATTAAGGAACGATATTCTTCATCCATAGCTACATCCCAATCTGTATTTCTTGATGCTTTTACAAAAGTTTTTGGATCATGATTCTCGAAAACTTGAGCCAAAAGAGAAGAGGCTTGTTGAAACTGGGAACGTGTTCGACGTTGATCTCTAGGATCACCGACAAGATCACCAGCTACTTCACATGTTGAACAAACCCATCGAGGAAGCATTGGTGCTGGTGCAATTAGAGGAACGTGAGCAGGCAGAGGTGGATTTTCATCTTCACTATCATCAACAAAAACTGGAGTTGGAAACCTGTCAAGGAAGTTGGAAGAAGAAAAAGGAACAATCGCCGAATCAGGCTCGCGGGCCAAAGATGGCACACCCACCAAGTTAAGCTCACAAGCCAAGAGATTTTCATCAAATTTAAAATCTCTTCTAATTATTATATCATGAGAATGTGGTTGAAGAAGTCTATAACCTTTTAGATCTTCTGAATATCCAACAAATATACACTTTCCACTTTTAGGCTGGAATGCTTTTCATTTTTCATCCGGAATGTGAGCCCATGCTTCACAACCAAACACACGGAAGTGACTTACATCTGGTTTAATTTTACTCCATGCTTCTTCCGGTGTTATACCTTGTAAAAATTTAGTGGGTGTGCAATTAACTATGTAATTTGCACAATTTATGGCCTCAACCCAATAATGAAGACTTAGTCCCTTAGATTGGATCATACAATTAGTCATTTCTTTTAAAGTGCGATTCTTTCGTTTAGCTACACCATTTTGTTGTGGTGTATATGGAATAGTGTGTTGTTGTTGGATTCCTTGTTCAGTGCAGAAAGTAGTGAAACTTTTGTTAACATATTCTCCTCCATTGTCAGATCTTAACTTAATAATTTGATGACCATATTGTTTTTCAACAAGGGCCTTGTAGGCCAAGAACATGTTAAATACTTCGCTCTTAAGTTTTAGGAAGTAAAACCAAGTGCGTCTGGAGTAGTCATCAATGAAAGTTAAGAAATATTTGAAACTAGAAAAGGAAACATATGGAAGAGGACCACACAAGTCACTATGCACAAGCTCCAAGGGAACCGAGGCGTGCCAAGAGACACGTTTGTCAAAACTGTCCCGATGATATTTTCCGAGTACACAACCAGAACAAATACCATCCTTGCAAGATACCATCGAAATACCAGTCACCATATTGTATTTACATAGTTGTTGCAATAATCGATCATTTAAGTGACCAAATCGCTCATGCCAAAGTTTGTTCAAGTTATCACTATGAGCAACAAAAACTAAAGGAAAAAGTGATGACCCAAAGTTGTTAAATGTGTACAACCTGGTAATATCATCAACAGTTCCAGTAGCAAGGATATTTTGAGGATTTTTAAAATCCTTGATTACAACTTGGTGAGGTGTAAACGTCACAGTTTTACCTTCAATCGAATGTGTAATTTGATAGACTGATAACAAATTGCA
Organism: Pseudotsuga menziesii; assembly: GCA_001517045.1. Lineage (NCBI taxonomy): Eukaryota > Viridiplantae > Streptophyta > Pinopsida > Pinales > Pinaceae > Pseudotsuga > Pseudotsuga menziesii. The sequence continues at coordinate 334,820 of LPNX010040712.1, forward strand.
TGAAATTTTTGGAACACATAGTACATCACTGAAATGACCATTTTCTACTGGAACTGTTCCAGATCCTACAACACTTAGAGATCTATCATCACCAACAAATATTTGTTTGGTGTTACATCATGCATAGTAGAAAAGATGGCTTGATCCTTAACCATATGATAAGATGCTCCAGAATCAATGAGCCATTCATTTGAAGTAGAACAAGAAGATGCATTATAAGAGTAACCAGAAGCACAAAGTGCATGTCCATGAGAGGTAGATTCTGAAGACGAATCTATGCTGATGTGGTGCTTCTTCATTATTGCTTCCAAGGCTGCCATCTTCTTGAAACACTTAGATTCATCATGATTATCTTTCCCACAAAAATTGCAATGATGCTCAGTCTTCTTTCCTTTTGGCTTGGATCCTTTGTCATTTTTTAAAGAAGGAGCTGACTGAGAGGGTTTGGGACCCTTGTTGTTTTGCTTATTATTGCGAAAATTTTGTTTCTTGGGAGACTTGGACTTTTCTTTCTCTTGGGACAATAAGGCTTTCCCAGATGTATCTACATTGTTAATTATTCCAAGATGAATAAGCTTATCTTGCTCTCTAATTAAGGAATCACAAAAGGATTCAAGACTAGGCTCTTAATAGCTAGCTACAATTAAGGATTCTTTAATGGAGTAAAATGTATATACAAAAACAGAATATGCAGGTCCAAGTTTGGAAAGAATATTATAAATACATTGTTTGTCTTATTTCTTAATCTTGCATTCTTTACATAAGAGTCCAAGAGTTTTATACTTAGATAAATAGTCTTGAATGCATGAAAAATCACTTGGATTCAAAGAAATCAACTCATTCTCAAGTTGATGACCTCGAATTTCATTGTGTTTACCAAACACAAATTCCAACTTTTCCCAAGCTTTATCAGGTTCATCAATTCCAGATATCTGGAATCACAAATCATTAGAGATTGACATCCCAATCAATCCTCGAGCTTCATCACATCTATTTGCCCATTTTATTTTCTTATCATCATCAGTGGGTTCTGTTTCTTTCCCTGAGGTAATTCTGAAAAGTCCCCTACTTCGTAGAACATCTTCCATACGAGATTTCCATGAGAAATAGTTAGAAGAGGTAAGTATAATATCACAAGGGGTGGCCAGACTGTAAAATAATGGCTAAAATAATAGAAACTAATTGTCTGGATGCAAAGAGCTCGAAAAAATAGGTTGTTTCAAAAAAACAGCACCGAAAACTGATTCTAGATGATGAAGTTATGCTTGATCAAAGAAAATGTTGAAAATGTCTCCAATAATGATATGACAGATATTAACTTGACCAACTAAAAAAAGAACCCTCTTCTTCCTAAGATGAACCTTTGACAGTCACTCACAATAAAGTTGTTTTTTAAGTGAATCACTTTTGTAAAATAAGTGATGTTCACTTTTACAATAATGTTACTTTTAAATAGTGCGGCAATAAATTAAAAGACTTAAGTGACTCATTTTTTATTTTATTTTATTTAAGTGAGATGTACTTTTACAATAAGTAACTTGAAAATAGAAATTGCATGCACTAAAAAGTAACTAGATAAGACTTGAACTCAAGACTTATCAAAGAATAAAGCAACTTTGAACCAAGTGAGCTAAGTTTAAAAGGTACATAAAAGAATGGAAAGAGGAAAGGGGATTTTTTTTTACTCTTCTCTCTTGTTTTTCGTGCTTGGATTTTTTCCCTGCAAATCACAAAAAAAAAAAAAAAAAATTCCACACTATGAGTTGGGTTAGATCTTGGTTAGCTTACCCGGAAAGTCTACGTTTTCAAGTTTTCTCGTTGTTTCTAATTTGTCGCAGTCGCACAAGGTGCACGGAAAAGAGCATATGTAGCCGAGAATACAAGAAAAAAAAAACTTTCCCTTACTGTTTCTGATTCGCCGCAATCGCGCAAGGTGCATGGAAAAGAGCATACGCAGTCAGGGAAGGCAGCAGTCCAAAACTAACACAATAAAGATCTAATAATCAAACTGATAAAATATGAGAGATTTAAAAAAAAAAATTAACAAATCTGTCACTGTAACATTATACCTTCAGATTTGCCGAAATGGGTGTTTCTGGAACAAACATAAATGGTTTTCGATGAAACGAAAACTATTTCCCAATGGAAATGGCACTTTGGACGCAATGAAACAGCTCCCATAGGCCACAAATGCAAGGAAATGCCAGAACCAGAAACCCTTTCAAGTTTCGGCAACACCGGTTCCAGATCTTGATCAAAACCGAAAGCGGCTCTTCATAAAAGCTTTGATACCATGTTCGGGTACACAGGGTACTCCCAAAAGACCGAACACCTTGAGCAACCACTTCATATAAATAGATCACATATCAACACACCGATGTTTGTCACGTGGTTAAAACCCTCAAGAGGGAAACAGTCCACAGCCCCAGCCAAATAGCTACTTGGAGCAATTTATTATGCAAAAGAACGAAAGTTACATGTGAGCTTCTCATAATCGATCAATTAGCGAAGGACCCTCCACGATCTTTAAATAGAGATCATGGACCAATCGGGTGTTAAGCCACGGATCAATGGTAGGTATGATCTACGAGAAGTTGAACCGTCAGATCACTTTATGTCTAGAACATATCATGACCGTCATATTAGAATATTTACAAATGCATACTAATGCATACTAAAGAAACACACTTTACCTAATGGATATATTACACAAGTTGATCTTAACTAACTCCTAAGTGTCTAAATATCCTAACAATGGGATTTCTTATTCCATACCAACCACAAGACAAATCCTTCTATGTATTTTTCCACGTTTTTTTTAAATCGTAATTCATTTTATTGGTGAATCACATTGTACAAAATGGCCATAGCCGGTCATTACATTTTGATGATGAAGGAACCTTGTATATATGATCATAATACTAAAATAACAAATGTGGACAATTTCTAAGAAGAAACTGTAAAATTCCCATCAAAACATATATATCCTACATAGATGCTAGAGATTCAAAAAGTATTCATGTAAGAGCTTATATAGGCAAATCTTGAGTTTCATTTTCAGTCTCTGAGTCCACTTATCTGTCCCAAGTCCTCCACTTGTTTTCTCCTATCTAAATACCCAATTTTGATGGGGATTCACCCATCATATTCCTCTCCCTATACACATGAGTAAAGGAAATATCCTGAAATTAACCCATATATCTAAGAATGTCTTCAAACAGTGGCTTGACTATGATTTGTTTTTGGATCCTTCTTAAGTCTGAACCACTCAATCACTAATAATGAATCCCCATAAACCTGTAGGTGTTGTACTTATTTAGATAAGGTCATACTATAAGAACAAGTTTAAGAGCTTTCATCCCCACTAGGTTATTTGATGCCCTGCCAATGTCAGTTGCAAATTTGTGCCAAGAGTAATCATATATATATAGCTCCTCCTTCTCCATCCTGTGAAGCCCCATCGAAAAAAAACCAACTGATATATTTATCAATAATTTCCTCTTTGAGAATTCTCTTTTTTTGTGTACTAGAGCTTTGTTGAAGAGAGTCTAGAACAACCACACTCTTTGATGCATATATCATTGGGGGGATATAAACATAATGAAAATAGATTTGTTACGGGTCATTCATTTAACCCAAGTTAAGGTGACAGTTAAAGCACAGAAATCATAAAAGCAGATGTTATTATGCCAGCTCTGGAACATCGCAATCAGATTGTTTCCCTGCCAATAAAACATTTTGACATAGTATTGTGCAACATAGTTCCACATAGATTTCATGTAATAAAAATGAATGAATAGATGGGATATCAATTCAGAATATTCACGACAAAGAGGACAACAACTTGGCCCAATGCAAAAAAGTGACAAATATGTCCCACACCAGAATTTTACCACTCAAAGCCAACTAGAAAAATAATTTGATCTTCAAAGGACATATCTGCTAAGGACTGATTCCACCATAGTGGTTATGGGTAATCTTCTTCTTATTTATCCATCAAATATCCCAAACTAGGTAGATATTTACTCCAAAAACATTCTTAGTCCATATTAAGGAGTCCTCAGTATTGGTAAGATAAATGTGATAATGATAGCGCTCATTAATATAAATATTCCAAATATTTATGTGTGCCCCTTTGAAACCTAAAACAAATGCAAAGATCCAATATTGTCTAGTTTGAGAAGTATTACGAAACTTCTATGTTATAGACCTTTGATTATTCATCCTCCCAACTTCCAAGTTTTAACAAGCAATATAATATCAGTTTCACTTGGGATACAACCTAACATGGGACCTTTGTTCCATAAAAATACTAGAATTCACATAGGTGGTCTAGATTTCACATCACTTTTTCACTAAGATTTCATAGGTGGTCTACTGCTATAGAAAGATAGAAGAATTGAGAAGAAAGTATTAAGAAAACACAAGAGAAAAGATGCTCAAGTGGATGAAATTCCATTGCATTAATGAATATTGATCTTAGTACAATATTAATACACTCTCAAGAGAGAAAATCGAATCCCAAAGAGGCAATTCAAATAGAGCATAAAGCAAGCTTACTAAAATATGAAAAACCCCCAAAGATGACAAAAACACTTTCTAAACCTATCGAGGAGGTCAAAAATTAGCTAAAGCAAGTGGGTTATCTAATGAGTAATGGAAAATATTTCTAATAATGGAAACTAGAGAGAAAATAATGGAGGATGGGTTGGACACAAAAGAGGATAGTTGTCAATCAACTAGTTTTACCCGTATCCATTGAAAGGCAAAAAAAGCAAGATAAAAATATTCTAAAGCAGGAATCCTCCCTTGTTATTCTAGACATTCATAAAAGTAGCAGAATCTTATCCATAATCTTATCTAGGTGGTCCCCATAGGCTTATCATGGCAAGTGGTGGTCAAATATGACAAAAGATGGCCAACTACCTAGTCTACACCTAGGAAATTAATAAAAAATTGTTAATAATTATATCCTAAGTCTATAGGTGGGTTTTTAATATTCCAACACCCCCCCTTAAGCATGAATTTATGTGAGTAAAAAAATGATTAGGGCCCAAGCAACAACGGCTTATGATCACCCCATTATTATCTATCCATGTAACTGAGGAAACAGGGAAAACCTCATGGGAAAATCCCTCCCTCAAGAATGGACATGTACAAACCAAAACTTTAATACTACTCCAAACTCAAGTAGGTGTGAGATTTATTAGATGTCTGGAGGAATAATCTTAGACTTGGGAAGAAGGTGAATTTGCTCAACTGGATCTGGAACATAAATAGTTGCAGGATGGATAATGGGACCATGTAAAACAACTGAGATCCACTGATAGTAGAACAAAGGGAGGTGCTCTTCTAATTTGAACTTTGAACCAACCAAGGTGCCAGGTCCAAAAAATACTTGATAAGGTGCTAGATCCATGAACTTTGAACCAAAGGAGGTGAGATTAGCTCCAAAAATGAGTTGGAACGAGAGTCCTAAGTTTTCCAAACTAATGACAATGTGTTCTCCATCTTCAATGAAGCTCCAAGGAAAGTGATAGGTCATCATAGAGGAATAAGTAGGAGGTATGTGACCAAGGAGAGTGAATGGATCACTTTCAAAATCTAATCTCTCCTGATCCAAAACATCCAGGAGATCACTAGGTTGCACACTCTAATCATGCACAAGAGGTGAAGAAATGACTATCATATCATCCTCAAATTCGAAATATGAAGACTGTGAGAATGATGAATGACTGGAAACGGTTTCAACAAAAACTACAACTCGATTGTCTTCTTCATGTACAACTTCTTCATAAGAAGCAACAAAGAGAGAAGGAAGTTGATCAATTCAAATTGGATCAAGAGTTGAAAATTATGCATCTTCTTCTTCTTTAGCTTGAACAACATCATAATGAGAGGTGGATGAGGTTGTGACATCAAGAGGGAGAGCAGTAAAGGAGGTTCTAGGTTTGCTCTAGTATTCATAATCTTCTTTCTACACACCAAAGGATCTATCCAAATTGCTCCAAAGCTTGAATGGATACTTGGTAGAATCAATGAGATAATGTATCTGAGGAGACATTTCCAAACACATAATTCCATATGCTCTATCACGATCCTTTATCCAATCACTCTTCCTTTCATAAGATTCTTCACCAGCTCCAATATAAACATCATATAGACATTGTCTCTTCATATATGCAATCATCTTTGGCTTCTACTCAGCATAATTGAATGGAGTAAGAGGAACGTGTTGTACAAGATTACACACCTAATAACCTAAGGTCTGGGGTTACCAACATACTCAATTAACTTGCAGACAATTGACTTCTAGAGTGCAGTAAAGGAAATAGGAGGATGAGAAAGACTTACTCGATTAACGAAGGTTGATCCTTGCTTGTCCTCTTTCGTTCTGCTTCACCTCCAAAGTCTTTAAGGTTGCTCCTCCTTCACCTGTCAAGAGTCAATCTTCCAAATACAAGATGATTCATATATATATATATAAGCAGGTTAGATAAATCATATATAAAATGCAGAAACATAAACATTTATCAAACCAAGATACATGAGACACATATGGAAGAAGGATTCTCTTTATTATCAACAATGAAAGAGTTCATATTACAACCCAACGCCTGAGACAAGGACTCCTCTGCAACCAAAGGATTTTGAGTTCCACTGCTCCAAAGAGTTTTGTATAAAATCCACCAGCATGACTTTGATCCCCAAGTGTATGTCTCCAACACCCTCCCCAAGGCCTGTTTTAATACATGGTAAAATAAGGCAGTTTCAAAGGTTGAGGAGGTTGAGACAGTGAAGAAGATTAAGGTAAATGGCTTAACTAATCTCAAGTAATCATGTGTTTTATTTTTAACTGTCAAAGATAGGCATCCGCGGGTATCAGGACTGACAACTCGTGTATGATCCGCGAGTTGCTATAAGGGAAACCCGCAGATACATCCATCCGTGACTTGCAAACACCGACACTCGCGTATGATCCGCGAGTTTCATATGTATAGGGTCGCGGATATGTCTTGACATATCTAAAAAGTCAAAGTAAACAGCTGGATGGATGGGGAATGTATTTTATAAGAAGCCCATCTATAGTGTTTTGGGCAAACCTCAATCCATAGATGTCCTTTTGTGTGCCAACATGAGGGATGTCGGCACTAGGACGGAGAGGTGCCATTCAGGTGGATAACAGATGCCCCCTAATGTGTGAGTTCAGAGGGAAACAATGGCCGAAATACATTATAATCTTCATCTTTGGAGAACTCAAAAATCCAATGGAGCAGAGAGAGTACCTGAAAAAAAATACATAGTAATGTCATATACAAAGTTACATCTGAGGATGCTATGTTCAATTTACTGGAACACTAGCTCCTTTACAATATTTGAGTACATCATATGATACGGGTATAAACCACATAGATTACAAAGGTGGATTGAAGCCACAATATACAATAATGATGAGTCTTCAAAGATCTGGAAGCTGTGTAAAAGAATGGAACATAATCTTGCGCAACTTAGTCCATCAGTGAGGAACTAAGGTATTCATAAAGGATCCCAAAGAACTAGTACAATCCAAGCCATGTGAATAAGGGTAAGTTGAAGTTGAACATGGAAAGGATTCAACAGTTTGTCAATCAATTGATGATGATCAACAACTGAAGCAAAGGAATTCACCAATGATGAAAGTGAATCCTGAGGTACTATTGTCAAAACTCTAGGTCTTCGTCATCAGGAAGTGCTGAAATGGAACCATGATGTGATACGGAAGGCAATAGATCCTCCAACGGATCACAAGAGTGACTAGGAACTGGGCAAAAGAAGGGAGACACAAATAGATAACAGATATAACAATGATGGGATCAGGCTATAGATCAGACACTGGGAAGAGTCCTTGAACAGTGAGCACAACACAGAGATGACCCAAGTCAGCGTATAACTTATAGATAGAACAACTAGACTTATCTGCCATGTAGGAGACATGATCAGATTCCCTAGGTATAACGGACAAGAGAAGGAGTAAAAAACAGTGATAGCTGAACACAAGTGGACACTGAAACATGGATATTGGAAAACAAAGAGTGCTATGTTCAAGGATGGCATGCTGCCATTATTGAAAACAACAGAAAACTTCTTCCTTACCTTCCCTGTTAAATTTTAACGAGTCCAGGAAAGTCAACTCGATTCCCTCTTCATTTTTGAACAAGCTTGAAGAGAGGGGAAAATAATGCTTGATAGTGTCACTGATTCGTGGATTTAATGAGCCCCAACTAGTACATACTCAGTTGGTGTTTTCACATTTAGAGAGTCTGAAAACGCCAAAGAAGACTCCAAGGGGGGTCCTTTTTCATCCAATTTAGTCTCCCGAGGCCGAAAAAGTATAAAACAAACCACAGAAGAACTCTCTTAACTTCCGAAGAAGAAAAGGTGAACCTTTTTCGTACTTAGTTAGGGAGGTCCAAAAAAGGTTAAATTACCACCTACCCAACGCTCCTTCCAAACAGGGTAAAATAGCTTGAGTTTTACGAGTGTGAAGGAAAGCAAGATCACTCGGAAAGATCCATTTGGTTACGAGAAATGGGGCTTACAACAATAAACTCGGTGCTTTGTTCTTAAGTGTTTAACGAGCATGACAAAGACACAAAGTACACTCGGAATCTTTTTCATGTTTAGGTCCAGAGCACGAAAAAGAGAAAACTAAGCTCAAACCGGGTGTTCCTTTTCCGTAAATTTAGTCCCTCAGGTTCGGAAAAGTGATAAATTTATACCTGAGAATAATCTTCTCAATTCAAAAAGAAAAGAGAGTGATCCTTTCTTGTATTATTTCACATGGTCCGAGAAAGAGATAACCTACCACCATTGCAGATGCCCGTTCACATATTCTTAACGAGCTTGAACGGACGAGATAACTCGGCAGTCAAGTCTGTTTTGAAGGAGTCAGACCTGAGCCTAAAGAAACTCCATAAGGGCGAGGAGTCCTATAAAGGGATAGCTTGTAAAAAGAGATTCAAAATAAGCTCTATTTGGCATGAAAAATAGCTAAGAGGATACCCCTGAACCTGGAACAGTGGCGGCATGAGTACCAAAGAATGACAAAGGCATATAAGAAAGATACTCATGAAAAAGGGGTCCTAGCCACGGAAGAACAATGGTAGAGACAAGGGACTAATGGCTTAGAATACCATAGTCCGTGGCAAAATGTTGAATGCTAAGGTTAATGTGGAGTGAAAAGATGCCAACATGTATTGGAAATAAAAAAAACCACCCTATTGGAGCAACAACACTTTGTAAAAAGTGATAAACCTGTTCCAAGGCACAAAAAGTATGGTATTAGTTGATTGACATTTCAAACTAAAGAAAAAGACCCACTTTATGAAATATAATTTCTATAAATAGGTTGAAAATTAAAACAAATCTCACCATTTGAACTTTTGAGCCATAAAAAGCAAATTTACCCTCTACCTTTGATCGATCATTGTGGACAATTGGACCGATGAAATCGAAATCCGCCAGCTGCAGGTAATCCTACACCCTAAGCTCTTCAATTTGATCCAAACAAATGTTAAGTTTAAATTTCAATTTAGTATTTAACAGCATCCTAAACTATAGCAGTGCGCATCTGCGGGTTGCTGATATGGAAATTCGCGGATACACGTTATATTCGCGGGTTGCCTAACTAGATAGCCGCGGATGGTACGCGACCTGTCTAAAGAGACAGTCGTGGATACTGCATGGAGGACAAAAGCTTACATATATGCAAAAAAATTTGAATTTTGATATGGAAATACTGAATCCAATTGCTTGTATTTGCTAGGTATAATATGGTTCTGGAGTGGAGGGAAAGGGAGCACGAAATAATGGACCATGCGGCGCTCCAAAGTGCGCCCACCATATAGGCATTGAGGACCAGTGGGCTACTGAAATTCTTTTGTACATCACCCATGCGGGCCAATGTCCGCATACTTGAGTTCATGGTCAATTATTGGGATCATGATATGGGGATGTTCAATCTACAAGGGGAAACCTTAGAGCTTACCGTGGAAGACATATATTTCATTACCGGGTTGTCACGACGGGGAGCACCGGTGAACTTGGAGGGCACTGGAAGGGGCGGTGACCCCTTAAGTGTCCAAAACTATGTAGACATATTCTATACACCAGGTACTCAGAGAAGGGGAACCAGCGTTCCAATTGCAGATATCCAAGATTTTACTCTCCAGGTATTAGCTAGTACCATTGTGAGACTTTCAGGATCAACATCGTTACATTTGGCCACCAGGAATCAAATGAGGGTGGCAGTTGACTGTTTCAGAGGTGCTCTCTATGAGTGGTGCTTGGGAGTTTCCTCCATCATGAGGAGACAATTATCCGATTGCAAGAGAGGAAGACACAAGAATTTTGGCTATGCAAGCATATTAGTGGCGTTCTTCTTCTTCGAGAGTACCAGCAATGAGCCCTGCCATACCTTTACAGGTCAGATCTCCATGTCAGCCGAGGCTGAGTAGGTGGGGAAATATCTTCCTCCGTCAAGGAGGAGGAGACATAGTACATAGCGTATATGATGCTGACTTTTATACTTCGTGGGAACGACATCTGCCGACACTGGAGCAGTTTCCATACGCCGGGATGGACTTCCGAGGGGACCCCGACCTTGTCCTCCCTCTAGGAGGAGCATGGGGAGAGATAGGTAAGTATTTTTTAAATTTTTATCATTATCAAATTTTTATGAATTTTTCAAATGATAGATATATACATATGTACAAGTCTTAATCCTATTTGTGTGTCAAAATGCAGATATTGGACCAGTCCGCCATGAAGGGCACCCTCGTATGTTCGTGCGTCCTGTCATGGGTGAGGATCCAAGATTGATCAGGGTACTAGAGGGGAAGCTAGCCAGGCTAACCCAATGAGTACCGACCATACGAATAGAGCATATCCCTGCAGCCATGCAGGAGTTCGTAGTTGGAGTTCCATCGGTTTGGCTCCGTCTTTTCAAACGAGTGGCTAGAGCAGTGCTCGTATATAGAGATACGATGGAGGTTGTCGAAGCCGAGGAGGCTGAGGAAGCCAGAGTGCATAAAGATCATGGGGACCAAGGTGGTCCAAGTGACCAGGGCGGTCCAGCTTAGACCTAGGGCATTTTAATGGACTATGATCCACATTTTTGGATATTTTGTATATGACAGGATATACGGATCAGACCTGACCTATCTACAGATAGATATTTACATATATATATATATATATATATATTGGTGTTTTGTTGTCAGTTTATTTACAAGTGTCATTCATATGTTTGTTGTATATTTTTATAAAATGTGTGTGAGATGCCAATCCAAAATGTAATTAGCATATGCATCAGTCAATGAATTTTGGTTTTGTGGAATATGATTGAAAGTAATAACCTCAAAATGTCTTTCCAATAAACGAATTTGCATGAACTGACGTAATAAGATAAGATTTTGTACCTGATAAGCTCGATTGAACTGGGAAACTACCAACTGAGAATCCAAACGGACCTCAAGCTGGGTTATGCCACGTGACAAAGCATCCCATAGGAGCTCAATTACAGCCCTATACTCAGCAACATTATTTGAAGCAGGATCTAGACAAGCGCCTCCCACGGCAACAAGCTGTCCTGAGGGAGAATAGATAACCCATGCTGCCGAAGCTAGGCTACAAGTATGACAGCTGGCGCCATCAGCGAAACCTACATACGTTTCAGAAGACATCTGCAACAACCAGCAGATAATATAAAAAACAAAACTGACAACCTAATGTACATAAAAATACATACAATAAAATACAAGAAAAAGTGCTAAGCCTAAGCATAGTACTTCTTCAGGTAGAGCCCATTTCTAGGCTCAGGCAGCTTATTCCCATCGAAATCAACTAACTCATATGTACCCTTACTTAATACTTTCAACATGACATAGGGTCCTAACCACATTGCCTTGAATTTTCCTGCCCCCAGAGGTTCTTTATCTTGGTCCCAAAGCAAGACAAGTTCCCCTTCAGAGAAAACCCTAGGTTTGACCGATTTATCATACTGAGATTTAACCCTATTTTTATGAGCTTGATTAGCAGTCAGTGCATCCCTACGCTGTTCATCAAGGTGTTCTAAATGTACCAGATGTTCTTCAAGCTCAGTCGTATCAGGTAACACATGAATGGCTATCTGTAGAGACAGGATTTCACATTCAATCGGAGTAACTGCTTCCACCCCGTGAACGAGTTGGAAAGGGGAGAAACCCATGGCAGTCTTTACGTTGGTTTGGTAAGCCCAAAGAGAAGGATATAACATGATGTGCCAATTAGAACGGGCTGCATCAATTGTACGTTTAAGGATAGTTTTTAAAGTCTTGTTAACAGCCTCGACCTGACCGTTTGCTTGTGGATGGTATGGAGAAGAATGTTCTTGTCTGAATCCGAGCATAGTAGTCAGTTTCGTCATCATGTTATTTTGAAAATGACTGCCATGGTTAGTGACAATCACTTTGGGTATACCGAATCGTGTAATAATCTGATTGAATACAAAGAAAGTTGATGTTTCCCCGTCGGCTTTGAAAGTAGGCATTGCCTCTGCCCATTTCGTAAAATAGTCAACAACGACAATGATGTATTTATGCCCCCCAGCCGAGGTTGGGTTGCATGTCACGTAATCAATCCCCCATTTCATAAAGGGGCCTACCGAGACAACGGGAAATAACGGAGCAGGATGCGACCGCATCTTCCTGGTGTAAAGCTGACACGGATGACAGTGCTTCACTACTTCCACACAATCTTTAAAGATCGTGGGCCAGAAATAATCGGCTCGCAATATCTTCTGGGCTGTTGATAACCCAGATAAATGACCCCCACATGCTCCACTATGGGAATCATTTAGGACAATCTCCGCTTCCTCATGAGTAAGCCAACGACGCAACACGGAATCTACCCCTCGTCGATATAATGTATCTCATATAATGAGGTAGTTCTTGTCATGAAGGCGTAACTTACGTCGTTCCTCCCTAGAGGAAGATGCAGGGTACTTCAGAGTCTGGAGATATATAAGAATGTATCCGTACCAAGGATCAGAGGTGGATATCAGGAAGATGTGCACATCTGGGAATGAGTCATCCTCAACTACTACATCTTTCTATGTAGGAAATTCTGCTATGAGCTCAGCAAAAACTAAGGACTTTTTAGACTTAGCGGACTGGAAATCCAAGTCAAACTCTTGGAGAATGACTATCCACTTATTAAATTTTCCCCCAACAATTCCATCAAGATAAAACATATTGGAACGGATTCACATCCGCCACTACTGTGGTGGTCCTCGGTAAAATGTAGTGGCACAACCTCTGCACAGCATAAACAACTGCTAAGGCTAATTTCTCGACGTGGGAGTATCTAAGCTCAGGTCTGGCCAAAGCATTGCTAAGATAATAAATGACATGCTCTACAAGCTTATCGTCCTCCTAAACTAGCACTACCCCAATGGTCGACTCCGACACGGCCAGATATAATATAAAATCCCTAGAATAATCTGGTGGACGTAATAAAGGTGCTGACAGCAAAGCTTTTTTCAATGCCTTGAACACAAGTTGTGCGGTTTCATCCCATACAAATGGGGTGTCCTGTTTGAGCAGGCCCATGAAGCCCTTAGTGATCTTGGCATAATTAACAATAAAACGTCGAAGAAAGTTAGACTTTCCTTGCAGGCTTTGAAGTTGCCTGAGATAACGAGGAGGAGGCAGATTTACAATGGCCTCAACTTTCAAAGGATCCACCTAGATGCCTCTACTAGAGACAATGAATCCGAGTAATCTTCCTGACTCGACGTAGAATACACACTTGTGGGGATTCAAGCGAATTTTATAATATCTGCATCTTTCAAAGATCAACCGTAAATGATCTGGATGTTGGATCCTCTTGCAAGAATGTGCGGGCAGATCATCCAGGTATGGTTCAACAATGGCTTTAATGTCATGGAAAGCAAAGTTCATAGCTCGTTGAAAGGTTGCCCCAGTATTTTTCAATCCAAAGGGCATTTTCTTATACACAAATGTACCCCAAGGGAAAATGAAAGCAGTTTTATGTTGGTCTTTCGGTTTAATTTGGATTTGATTGTAGCTAGAGAAACCATCCATAAACGAAAACACCTCACTTCCCGCACATGCATCTATGATCTGATCAATAAATGGTGTGGGGTAGTTGTCCTTAGGATAGGCTTTATTGAGGTCTCTAAAGTCTGTACAAACGTGAATAGTCCCTTGCTTTTTATCAACAGGAACAGGGTTGGACACCCATTCCATCAAAGCTATGGGATATATGAAACCAGCTTTCAACATCTTTTCAACTTCTGCCTTCACAGCCATCGCTTTGCGCGGGTTCACGGGTCTTAATTTTTGTCGAACTAGCTTGGCATCAGGATAGGTTCAGATTTCATGTTCAATAATAAATGGATCTATGCCTGGCATCTCCTCATATGACCAAGCAAAGACATCGCGGAATTCCTTAAAAAGGGAAGTATAGATAGCGATCTCCTCAGGAGAGCAGTTTGCACCTATATAGATGTTTTCCACGACATCTGGGTTCACAGAGATGTTAATAGGTATAGTGGCAGAAATTTTTGCCATATTCCCCTTGGCAAACACTCCTTCCCTAGGCAAAGGGTTGATAGGTATATCAACATCTTCTGACAGTCTCACGTGAAACTCTTGGTTTTCTATCCTGCTTAGTTCTGGAATAAAATAGGATCGATGATGAAGATCCTCTCAAATCTTATCATGTCCACTCATGGCTTCCAGAATAGCTTCATCAGAAGGTAAAACCGTGTCTAAACAATCTATGGAAAGTGAAGAGTTTTCCACCCATGCGAGAAAATATACTTCTTCCAGATCGTCCGAGACTATTAGAGGATCTAGAATGGGATCAACAGTGGCTTGAGTGATGGCTTGATAAGCTACCTCCACTACCAATAAGGGCACTTTCGGTTCATGGGGAGTTGGGAGAACCCAAGGATCAGTCCTATCGACAACCGTAGCGATGGACTTCCCCATACTAGTGGAACCAATGTAATTAACCGGGGCTGGAAGATCGAATGTGCCCATCAGTGATGTGTACATTCCAGCCCCCAAGCTGTGTGCAGCAAGTTTGACTTGATCAACCAATGGCATAGTGGACTCATTTGACTCTAAAAAACCTTTTCGGGTAAAATCAAGTTGATCAATAGTAACCAACTTTCCCTCATGTGGAAAAACCACTACACGAAAAACGGTCGACGCAATAGCGGACATCGCATAAGTCCAATTCCTTTCCAGAAGCAAATTGTAGTCCAAAGGAGCATCAATCACTTCTACTTCAACAGACACTGCTTTTCCTGCCAACTTAATCTCAAAAGTCGGCAAGATACCGTGCGGACGGAAGGATCTTTCATCAAAAGCAGTAAGCAAAGTGTTTGATGGGACCAGCTCTAGGGATCCAAGAGCTTTCCAACAGGTCAAGGACATAACACATGTAGAGGCCCCCTCATCAACAGCTGCCCTTCCGATAGTCTTACCACCATGGAAGACATCTATTGATAGGGCTACATGGTAAGGTAGGCGAATTTTAACATCAAATAAATGAAATTTCGCCATGAGACTTGAAGAGTCCATGCTGCCTAAAGCTGCTAACAGAGCATCCTACTGAGCAGGACAACTCTGTAACACCTCTAAAGCTAACATTGCACACGGGGTTTGAGATAAGTATTCAACCACAGATTAGTTTGAAGCAACCCTAGCATTAGGGTTATGCAATGTCTTCTTGAAGACACCTTTCGGTATCTTCGGCATTATTTCAGCAGGTTTCTCTATTGTGAGAGGGTTGGAAGTTTCACCTACAACTTTACCCTTCTCAGGAGTCTCTTTCTCATAGTTTTTGTTCCTTGTCTACAACAAAGTCGAAGATCGAACCATGTTGATATAATTTGGGTCAGGGGCAGCTTGAGTGCCCCCTGCTGCGTTAGAAGCTGAAGCTGAGTTCTGTCCTTGGGGAAAAGGATCCTTCAAGACAGCCGGTTGTTGAGCTTTAAGCAGCTTCTGGGCTTGATCCATAAGGGGACAAAGGTAAGTAAGGTGGTCCTCTTGGCACAACTTACAAGGGAACTTGACCTTCTTCTTTTCTTTTTTGCCCCCATCAGCATTGTTTGTGGGCTTTGGCTTGTTTTGGTTTCCCTCTCCCTTCTTACCTTTCTTTTTCTTCCCGTTGGGCTGCTGATTGCCCTTCTGAGAGGTTTGTGCAAAAACATTTGCATTCTGGGGGGAGGGGGCAGCCTCTGCTGCCTCCGCCGTAGACTGTTTGACAGAAAACTGGTGAAGTTGCTTAGTCAAAGACTCTACGGTGGGAGAGTTAACAAATCCAACCACACCATCAGCATGGGGTCCAGGCTTAGGCTTCTCCACCTCGTGCGAAGGCCTCGGTGCCTCAGGGATGATCTCATATAAGATCCCAGATTGTGAATAAATCAAATCCAATTGCTGGGCCCTGAGTATGGCTTCTTCTTCATTCGTTACTCCTGATGTGGAAACGTCTTTAGATATGTATGGCAACAGTGATTTAAGGAACCACTCTAACAGAAACTCAGGAGGAATGGTGGCTTTGATAAGGCTCTTTCGCCTCCTCCATTCTTGGATATGATCCGAGATGTGGGTAGCCTTGTTTTGTCTAAAAGTAGACAACAAGTCCGTTCCGAAATCATATCGGACCGGAAGCTGAAATTGGCTGAGAAATGCACTAGCCAAGTCCCAGAAACTACTAAAAGCAGCAGAAGGCAATTCAATATACCATTTTTCCGCACTACCTGTCAAGGTCCTCTGGAACAGCCTCAACCTAATTGAATCTTCATTCAGCGAATTTGAAGAACACCATAAATGGAAGGTGGTGGCATGAGCCCCAGGATCTTCACCAATTTTACCTTCGAACTTAGGGATGTCCGATGGAAATTTGGTGGGAACAGGTGGCCACAAGGGGTCATGCCTCACCGGGTCATTCATCAATTTTGAAAAATATGGCAAGTTTAGGGTTTCCAGGAATGGAAGTTTGGGTCGAACCGGGGTAGTAAATGTGCCAGCTTGGGGATTTGAGGGACCTGCCCCCGAATTCCCATGGGTAAAAGTGGGGTTGCCCCCTGACACCGGTTGTGAAGTGGGAAGGTTGCTCTGAAACAGATTCCATCCGTAAGCCACAGGATTGTGTGTGGGAGGTGCAGTGTAAGAAGTTCGGGCCGTCCCCATAGAAATAGGGGTCCGAAAGATAGGAGCAGGTATCCCTCCGCTAAACAACAAAAAGGGAGAGCTCATGTATGGGACCGAAATAGGGGTTTGGAAGCTTTTCCCATAAGAGGTGTTGCTCCCAAAATGCACTCCTACATAGGAAGGAGATGGACCTACGTATGGACTGGATGGGGGAATGTGCCCCCCATTCCAAGGAAATCCTTGGACAAATGCCGAGGATCCTACTGGACCACTCTGGGTAGTATAGGGAAAGGAAGAAGGAATGGTAGGTATATTGGGGATCCCAGTAACCATGTCACCAGAAGTACCTCCTAGGTTTGAGTGAACTGGTGGTTGAACCACCCGGCTCACTAGAGTGAAAAGTGTAGAAGGTAAACTAGATCTAGGGGCACTTACCAGGGGAGGTAGTACCCCTTCAACCGGAGGGTTTGAGGTGAACACAAAAGGACTTTCTTCCGCAGAAGACATGATCCTACCCACAGGGACACCTAATACAGGTGAATCAAAAGATCTAACCTGAATGATCACAGGATCGTTTAAATCAGTCAAAGGGGTGTTAAAGTTTCTTGCAAAATCGTTAGTCTACAATTCTTCTATCTCAACTGTGTCAAGATCAAAATGATTAGCTATCATTTCTGGTTCACCAAGAACTTCACTTATTCCTACAAGTTCAAATGAACCGTCTGTGTCTAATCTCTTCCTTTGAGCTAGAGGTGGAGGCTTCAATGTGGTGAGAGGAGGAAGGTTTCTCAACATTCTTGACCTTCTAGGAGGTTGGTCCTCTAGAATTGAAAATTTAACAAATCACACCCTAAGGCCAACTAAACACAGGCAAAACCACAAAGCATACACTATAAGATTCCTAAAGCCTCAAGCAATCAAACCAGGGTAAAAGATATACTTTCTCGAAGAAAGCTGATGAATGATTACTTGGCATCCTTGAAGTGGTTCTTAGGCACAAGCGGAGGAATCACCCAACCGCCCTCCTACACTTTCAACAAGGGTTACCTTCCAAGCCCGTTCAAGGTGAACCAGAAATAACCATCTGTTTTACCTAGGTATGAACCCTAAAAGACAAGAGACTAAAGGCTACCTTGGCAATACCAACAGTCTGGGGGGGTAGTCGCAAGCCGAACTCATACGCATGGGCAGGGTAGCTGAGCCTGAAACTCTGTCTAGGACAGAATCCCCAGATGCACAAAAGTCCTGAGTCACGCTTTGACAAGGATTCGGAGGGTTATCTCCTCTGTCCAAGCCTCCACGCGGCCTCGTGCTTAACTCCCGTTTGAGAGGAGCTTCCCAGATACAGTCAATAAAGTCAAGGATTTACCTAAAGCAAGGTCCACTACGTCTGAGTTTTATAACTTGTGGGAAGTTTACACTTCCTAGCCCACAAGTCTAGCCTAAGCTAGTAGGTGAAAGGCCCCTAAAAACAAAACTTACTAGTAAATTTTAATTCATGCGTTCATTTTAAAGGGTTGTTTCATTTTAAAGGGTTGTTTCTTACTCAAGAGGAAATGGAGTGGTATACTTTATGGTGTTTTGACTCAAATAAGAAATAAATGAAAATAAAGGTGTATTCAAAGCAAAATTACCATTATAAAAACAAACTTCTTTTTTTTTTTTGCAAATATATATTGATGAATTGAATGCAACGATAAAAGAAACTACGCCTATATTTTTTTGTAGCTTTTGAGATAATATTTTTAAACTGAAACAAACACTACTTATGTGAAATCAAGATGCAAAAGCTTAACAATGTTTTCTTTTCACTTTTAAAAATACTCAAAATTCTACCATGCACCTACAATGCACTGTACTTGAGCAAACTTGAATCAAATAAACTGTCTAAAAGCAACAAACTGAAGCAAACAGGCTAACAGAACCAAAAGACAACCAACAAAGGAAGGCTAGGAACCCTAGCTTGGGTGCACACAATGACAAAAATCACTGTAGACTTATAAAGGCAAGTGACAACCAGCCACTATCAAAAGACAGACTGGAAAAACAGAGCCCAAGACCCTGATCACTGATCTAGACAGAGACACTTTAACCTACAACCCAAACAGGCCAAACTACTTTAGCATGCAAGCAGGAAATAATCCAAGCGAAAAAGACTCAAGGGCTTCCGAAAAAGCACAAAGTGTGATCACCAAAGGCACTCAGACAAGCTACACAACATTCATAAAGAAAATCAACTCATAAACAGGGATTACACAAAGAAAGGAACAAGCAAACCTTAATTTAAATAATCCCTACTTCCAGGTATATCCGCTACTGTATAGAAGGGAAACCCGCGAATGATACACGACTGTCCAATACAGCAACCCGCGGATGTAGGTTTGTATCTGCGACTGTGCAAAAGAGCAACTCGCGGATAGGTATAAGATTTTTCTCAAAAAACAAGAAAAAATCCAAAGACTTTCAAATACTGAGGCAAGTATGAACCAGGATAAAAGATCACACACAAACTTCAAAGCAAAGACTGGTCAGGGGTAACAGAAACAACCTACAGCAATCTAGGCCTCCCCAGCGGAGTCGCCGGTTCTGTTGTACAGGATTACACACCTAATAACCTAAGGTCTGGGGTTACCAACATACTCAATTAACTTGCAGACAATTGACTTCTAGAGTGCAATAAAGGAAATAGGAGGATGAGAAAGACTTACTTGATTAACGAAGGTCGATCCTTGCTTGTCCTCTTCCGTTCTACTTCACCTCCAAAGTCTTCAAGGTTGCTCCTCCTTCACCTGTCAAGAGTCAATCTTCCAAATACAAGATGATTCATATATATAGAAGCAGGTTAGATAAATCATATATAAAATGCAGAAACATAAACATTTATCAAACCAAGATACATGAGACACATATGGAAGAAGGATTCTCTTTATTATCAACAATGAAAGAGTTCAGATTACAACCCAACGCCTGAGACAAGGACTCCTCTGCAACCAAAGGATTCTGAGTTCCACTGCTCCAAAGACTTCTGTATAAAATCCATCAACATGACTTTGCTCCCCAAGTGTATGTCTCCAACACCCTCCCCAAGGCCTGTATTTATACATGGTAAAATAAGGCAGTTTCGAAGGTTGAGGAGGTTGAGACAGTTAAGAAGATTAAGGTAAGTGGCTTAACTAATCTCAAGTAATCGCGTGTTTTATTTTTAAATGTCAAAGATAGGCATCCGCGGGTATCAGGAATGACAACTCGCGTATGATCCGCGAGTTGCTATAAGGGCAACCCACAGATACATCCATCCGCGACTTACAAACACCGACACTCGCGTATGATCCGCGAGTTGCATATGTATAGGGTCGCGGATATGTCTTGACATATCTAAAAAGTCAAAGTAAACAGCTGGATGGATGGGGAATGTATTTTATAAGAAGCCCATCTATAGTGTTTTGGGCAAACCTCAATCCATAGATGTCCTTTTGTGTGCCAACATGAGGGATGTCGGCACTCGAACGGAGAGGTGTTATTTAGGTGGATAACAGAGGGACTGCTTTCGAATGCATGTAGAAGTTGTAGATACCTGTAACATAGAAAAACAAAAAAAACTTTGGAAATCTGATTCGAATCATTGTGAGCTTCTTTGCTCAATAAGCTTGTGCTCTAATGCCATATTAGAATTCACACATGTGATCTAAATTTCATATCAACATTTCACTAAGATAATTCTACTACTATAGAAAGATAGAAGGATTGAGAAGAAGAGAAAAGATGCTCAAGTGGATGAAATTTCATTTCATTAATGAATATTGATATTAGTACAATATTAATACACTCTCAAGAGAGAAAATCAAATCCCAAATAGGCAATTCGAATAGAGCATAAAGCATACTTACTAAAATATGAAAACCCCCCAAAGGTAACAAAAACACTTTCCAAACCTGTCATGGAGGTCATGAATTAGCTAAAGCAAGTAGTTTAGCTAATGAGTGATGGAAAATATTTCTAATGATGGAAACTAGAGAAATAATCATGGAGGATGGGTTGGCCACAAAAGAGGAAAAATGTACAGAAAAAGCAAGATAAAAGCAGTCTAAAGCAGGAATGCACCCTTGCTATTCTAGATAGTCATAAAAGCAGCATAATCATATCCAAAATCTTATATAGGTGCGCCCCATAGGCTAATGATGGAAAGTGGTGGTCAAATATGACAAAAGATGACCAACTACCTAGTTTACACCTAGAAAATTAATAAAAAATTATTAATAATAATATCCTAAGTCTATAGGTGGGTTTTTAATATTCCAACAAAAAAACCACTATAGTTTCAAAAAGAGATCCAAAGTGCCCCAAATTTCTATTTATTTTATCTTTGTGTTGTCTCTATCCCTAATAGTAGTTTTTTATATTATTGATTATTGCCCATTTTCCTTCCTTCCTAGCTTCTTTAACCTTTTAAACTTTACATTTTAATTCAACTTGATCTTTCTAGGAATGAAGATCTCCATTTATAAATATTAGTATCCCTTTTAAACTTGGGGTTTTACTAATCATTCCATATTTATGGTCAATAGAGCTTAGCTTAACAGAATTTAATTGATCTTTGTGCTCATTTATTTTTCCCAACATCTTTGCTTCTATGAGGTAAGTTGTTTCAATTTGTAATTTTTGTTGGCTTTTTTCCTTAACTAGTGCTATCATGTCATCTTCTTCCTCCTCTTTCAAACATTGATTATGAGGTTCAAGGCTCTTTTACTATACTTGTGATTTAACTATATAAGCTTATTCATTTCCTCCTTCATGGGTTTCACATCCAATTTACCCTCAAAACTATTCAAGGATAAATTGTTATTTATTTTTTCTTCTAATTCTTTTTGTCCTTCATTTCTATTTCTTGTAATCTAATCTTCTTTTTCTTGGGCTTATTCTCCATTCTGGTATTTTAATGCAAATTTATTTATGAATCTTGTCTTCAAATGATGCAAATTTATTACCATTCATTTCCCCTAACTTGCTTTGAAGTTTATATATATATATATATATATATATATATATATTCACAAAGGCTTTTTAGGGTTACCTTGCTAAGTCTTTCCTTCATAAATTGAAATTTTGCTTTATTTTTCTTCATATACATATATATATATATATTTACAAAGGCTCTTTAAGGTTACCTTGCTAAGTCTCCCCTTCATAAATTTCGTTTAAAAATTACTACTATTAGGTGAAACCAATTTTGATTATTGAATAATAAAAAGTACATAAAAATTAACTAATTTATTTTGAAATTAGATTTTTATATTCAAAGAGATTGAATAAAAGTTTTTCTATTACATAGTTACTTATACAAACTTTTTCTTTAAAGAATTGTTTAAAAAAAATTGTCATTTTATAAATCTTTCTAAATAAATGCACTATTTTATTTTAAATATAAGTTTTAAAAGATAAATGACATGTATGCGCACCCGCACTGTAAAAAGTTATCTTGATAAGAAATCTGTAAAAGTTATAACTTGATAAGAAATTTTTAAATTATAAATGGCATGTACCAGAGTCACATTGTAAAAAGTTTTACTTGATAAGAAAATTTTTAATTATAAATGGGATGTACTCAGAGTCACATTGTAAAAAGTATTACTTGATAAGAAATTTTTAAAGTATAAATTGTATGTACTCGCACTGTAAAAAGTTATAACTGGATAAGTATGGATTTAAAAAGTGTATTTTTCTCAAATTGTTGTGAAAGAATATTAATAACATATTATATATGCTTTTATATGGGAAGAAGGTAATGTTAACACCATATTATATATATTTTTACATGATTTATTTTGTGTGTTTTACAAAAATAATAAAAAATATAAATTTTATATAATTTGTTAAAATATAATTAAAATTAAGTACTTAACAATTGAGTTGTGAGAAATTTAATTAAGTATATAATAAAAAAATTGTATATAATATAATTTAAATATATTTTATAAACAATAATTTAGAGGTAATAAAAGTATGTCTAATTTTGACAATTAACAATTAAGTGTGGTTTATTGGTATCCATTAATATAAAGTCACTTGTTATATCTAACAATAACTTAGAGGTAATAAAAGTATGTATAATCTTGACAATTTTAGAGCACTTGGGAAGTTTGAAGGTTTGCAAAATGAGGACTTGGAAAAATAATGATTCCAATGCTTCACCTATATATAGTATGAAGAATGAGATAACTACTTCGCAATTATGGTATATACAAATACAAAGTTATAATGAGCAACATGAATGCTTTATAACTTAAAAGAATTCAATAACTACAAATATCCCACATTATATAAACATATATGCTCTCTAAATGATGACTTTAAATGTCACACAATCATCATAATAGTATTGAATACACCAACAAAAGTGGACATTAACAAATAAATGCTCCATTAAAAGATTATACTAATTCTAATGATTCTTCATTATATGAACATAAATGCCCCACAAATAATGGTTTCAAATGCTACAATTATCACCATAATAGTATTGGGCACATAAACAAAGTGGCCACTAGACAATGTTATGACATAATCTAATAAATACCAATTATAAATCCTTGCAAATAATCAAAATAGAAAATGATTAATTCCAAAATCTAGTGTGATTCTTACTCAAAACTTCACCTTTATAGAAACCATAAATAAGTTTAAATTTTTTTTTGATGCAAGACTCTCCAATATTTATTCCTTATAGATAAATTGAGGCACCTACAACACCTCTCAAAATGCAAGGGCATGGTATCAGAGCATAGGTCTCAGGTTCAATTTGCTCAACACCTCTCAAAATGCAAGGGCATGGTATCAGAGCATAGGTCTCAGGTTCAATTTCCTCAAGCTGCAGAGTGTTGGAGTATCGATACAACCTCTACATGGGAAATTTTTATTATTGAGCTTAAAGGTCCTTTGGTAAAAATGAAGAATTTTTACAATTGAGAAAAAAATTATGAACTCTTTAAATGTAAGGGAATACCCTTATCAAAAGCCCAGAAGAGAAAATCTCCCTCCAAATAAGTGCTTTAGCACCTAATGAGAAGGAAAAAGAGAACCTATTGAGAAGGAAAGGGGAACAAACAGGATACATCAAGGACAAAGAAGAAGAAAAATATTCCTCTTAATAAATACCTAAAGCACCTAAAGAGGAAACACACAAGATAGAAGAGAACAAGAGGAAGAAGTCTTTCTTCAATGGAAGAAGAATATTTGAAACTCTACCAGGGAACACAGGATATAATAGAACAAGAGAAAGAAGTCAATAATTACCTAAAGCACCTAAAGAGGAAACACACAAGATAGAAGAGAAGAGAACAATAGGAAGAAGTCTTTCTTCACTGGAAGGAGAATATTTGAAACTCTACCAGGGAACACAGGATATAATAGAACAAGAGGAAGAAGTCCTTATTCACTGGAAAGTGGGAGAATATTTTGAGATTAAAGAGGGAACACAAGATAGAAGATAACAAGAAGAAGAAGTCTTTATTCAACGGAAGGAGAATATTTTGAAACCCTACAAGGGAACACAGGATATAATAGAGCAAGAGGAAGAAGTCTATCTTCAATGGAAGGAGAATATTTTGAAACCTTACAAGTTCCCTTTGATATAATAGAACGAGAGGAAGCAGTCTTTATTCACTGGAAGATCGGAGAATATTTTCAGAACCATACAAGGAAAGCTAACATGTTGGAGTGAGTCTGTGAAGAATGTGCCTTGGCCACCGGTAAGAAGCAGGGACATATCCATGGGGTCTAAAGTGAAAGCCAATGTAACGTATTTAAAATGGAAGCTCAAACATTAAATGTGGGAGTTTGAAAATTTTATCATTTAAGAAAACGGATATCAGAGCTCAAGGCTGAGCTTTGTGCAACAGAAAATGCAAACAGGTTAGCACCCTGGCATTTCAACCAACTTGTTTCTGGAGAAAATGCATACAGGTTAGCATCCTTGGCAATTCAGCCTACTTATTTTTGGTTGCTTCAAAGTTCAAGGATTCAATGGAAATTCTAATGGTGGCCTCTTGAGATCATAGTACCCAAGGAATTATCGACAAGAGGGAGTTATTCCCAATTTCCTCTGGAACACATCACTATTTTTTGGTTGCTTCAAAGCTCGATTGAATGCTTCAAAGCTCGATTGAAGCTCGAGCATTCAAGAGAAGCTCACCTAGATAGTGAAAGTTGGAGAAACAAATTAAAGCAATTTCCAAGTATAACATGAAAAAGGATCAGGGTCTGCTGACCCCATGTAAAAAATGTCCATTTTCAAAAAACTACTCACTAATGCATTGCTAAGAAAAATTCAGCGCTCATGAGATTGATACTTGCACAAAATATGAATTCTATGGCAACCCTTGAAACAAAAAAAATGGGTTCAGTCTTCCTTTTTCAGTAGAGTTGCAGAATTCTGCGTTTAGCCTTCTTTCGGGAATGATAAACTCATTGAAGAGAAAAAGTACTGGAAGAAAGCCAAAGGAGAGGACAAAACGTAGACTTCCATGGAAGATATCATGGCTCTCTTGCCAAGCGCCCATGGGAGGAATTAGATGAATGGATACCCAGGTTTTAAGTAAAGTTGGCAAATAAAAACTGCATCAGCATTGGAATATATGAAATTTGATATTGAAAAGGTTTGCTGCCGGACTTTTTCTAAGATCACAATCTGATTAGAGATTTCAAATTGATCACAATCCCATGAAACCATAAATTATGAAATAAGTTAATGGCATGAAACCATTAGTGTAAAGTGAACAACATCAATATAGATTTTTTATAAAAGAATATAGATTTCTAACATCTAATCAATACAGTTTTTTAGATGAAATAAAAAAAAAAACAAATACAGTTTTTTTAATAAAATAAACTTTTATCTTGAGTGAACACTCTACCCCTATTCTTGAAATTTCAGTAAACACTACCTATTTTCGGAGCTCAAAGAAAGAGTGAGTATCCACTCAAAACGTGAGACACATGTACGGTCTATCTCCTACATATGTAAAAGATAAGTAGCATGCCATTTCGATAAGAGGAAGAACAGTCCCCATTGTCTAAGACGTGTATTTTTTTTGGGTATTGTGGAGCATTTGTATGGTTTTTGCTGTGAAGAATCCTATGGAATAGGCTAGGCTATTCAGAGTCTTTGTTTCTTGTTGAGTTCTCTGGTAGATTTGACATATTTTTGGCATTCAGAGTCTTTGTTTCTGGTTGAGTTCTGGTAGATTTGACAGATTTTTGGTATTCAGAGTCTTTGTTTCTTGTTGAGTTCTCTGGTAGATTTGACAGATTGTTGGAATTAGAGTTGTCCGAGAATAAGGGTCTTCCAATCCATTTACAATGTCAGAATTTAGAATTCTTAAAATCGCCTGTCAAAAAGGGCATTTGCTACACCAGAATAAGGGTCTTCCAATCCCTTTACAATGTCAGGATTTAGAATTCTTAAAATCGGCTGCCAAAAAGGGCATTTGCTACACCAATAGACACCACTCCGATTCTCTTGGTGCCATATATAAATTGTAAACCCTAAAAAACCAACCCAAAATGGTATGCACACATATTCAATGAATTCAAACCGGAGCAACTGCAAATAAACGCAGAGGAAGATGAATTGAACAATGGTGTAGATAGTGTGCAAATATATTCAATGGACTCAAATCTGAACAACTGCAAATAAATGCAGAGGAAGCAATGAATTGAGCAACTGTGTAGATGGTATGGAAGTATATTCAATGAACTCAAATCTGAACAACTGCAAATAAATGCAGAGGAAGCAATGAATTGAACAACTATGTAGATGGTATGCAAATATATTCAAACTCAAATCTGAACAACTGCAAATAAATGCAGAAGAAGCAATGAATTGAACAACTTCATAGCATATAATAATGAGCGAATTGAATAGAGGAATGCAAACATATTCAATGAACTCAAATCTGAACAACTGCAAACAAATGCAGAGGAAGCAATGGATTGAACAACTCCATAGCATATAATAATTAGTGAATTGAATAGAGGAATGTCCCACTCTCATCTGTACACAACAACAATTTTGTTTTTACGCCCATTAATCTGATAACAGACTCTGTGTTTGTTTGGTGTAGTACACATATCAGTAGTACACAACACAACATACATTAATGTGTAACCGTTCAATCTGATCAGTAAGTCCTCTGATCTGTATTTCAATATTTATGCTAACAAAACTGTTCAATGTTTGATTGCATCAGATCCCGAAGCTTTGGCCGGAACTCGTTAATGGTCTCCAACTTTGGCTTCCATGATCTGCATGTCTTCAATCTCAGCTGTGCAAGCGCCATTGAGAGCTCTGGAACGTCCTCTAAATTCAACTTCGGCACTGCAAACTCCTCCTCCTGCGCCTCACTAATTTGTTTATCCTCCTCCATTAATAAATCGTCATTTTTCCTTTCTGACAGGTGGGGACGCATGAGGAAGTCTCCAAAAAGGGGGAGTATTTTGGCGCCTGAGGTCCATCTGCTTGCAGTTTTCGTGGCGGAATTGGCCTTGAATGCCAGGGCGGCCATGTCTGTTCCAGAGAGCACAGAATGAAGTTTGGCCATGGGCAGAAGGAAATAAAGATGCCCGAAATCCAGGTCTTCGTCTGCCGAGAGAGGATTAATCCGGCGCCCGATCTGGAGACCATTAGCGTGGCATACAAAGTGCTGAGGATTTTCCAGCATAAGCTCTGCTGCCTTTATCTTCCTCTGAAACCCCTCAACGCTGCCATTCCAGTGTATGACTTTCACAGTGCTGGAAGGTACAGCGGTCGAAGCACACAAAACGGAATTGCCCATGTCTGGTGGGTTCTCTGTTTTCTGCAGAATTAATCAGGAGGGGAACAGAGTGCAGCAACTGTATGCATGGGGTACAGGGCATTTATGAAGGACGCATCCCTTCCATTGATATAGGATCGAAGAATGTGAAGGTAATAGCTGGCTACACCGCAATTCTCGCCTGAATCATTGTAAATATGGCAGGAAGCTGACATAAGAAGAAGCAGAAAATAATTTGTTTATGTGGAGCATAGGCCCACACGCATTCACTCGCTGTAACCTCATCCCATGCATCCCAAAAAGTGAATGCGTGATCGCTACGAGCCAACAGCTGTATCATTGAGAGCTTCAACCACACGATAAAAGTATTCACCGAATAAATAATTAAAAAGAAGTATGCCCACAATTGTCTTCTAGCTGTCAACCAATCGTCTCACAGAGTATTCACATGATCATACGCTGTCAAAAGCATTTATGCTGCTTCCTTACAACACCCGTGATTACCAACGCAAACAGCTTTAGTGCTTTCACTGCGTTCACTTAACTTAATTACCAAGTTTCCTTTCAATCTCAGCCATTTCATTAGTGCACTCTCAGTGTAAACTCAAAGCTAACTTTGATGTTTTCTTCTTGTACTATTGACATGGTATTGGCAAAAAAATGGCTTTTACTGTTGTTTAGCTGGTTGAACTCAAGATTGTAGTTAGGATCTTGGGGGAGGAGGGTTGAACTTAATGTCCAATAATTTTGTCTTAATGTTAGTGGGATGATTTTTTAATAATTTTGTCTTAATGTAAGTGGGATGATTTTTTAATAATTTTGTCTTAATGCCAGTGGGATGATTTTTTAATTTGTTGTTCTGATACTAATTATTAAACTTAAAATTGTTGTTAAACCAAAACCTTCAGGTATTAATCTCCGTCACAATCCTCAGAATTAGAATCTTGGGAGGCATTTATGCTGCTTCCCTCTTACCAGACCCTTGATTACCAAGGCAAGCAGCTTTAGTGCTTTCACTGGGTTCACCTAACTTAATTATTAAATTTCCTTTCAATCTTAGTCATTTCATAAGTGCATTCTCAGTGTAAAAGCAAACTGAACTTTCATGTTTTCTTCTTGTATTATTAACATGTTATTGTTTTTTGGAGGTCACAAGTTCAAAATTGCCTAGTAGGGTTGCTCATTGGCCGATTGTGACAAGGCTCAAAGGGTAGGCTACATCTGCCATAGAAGCTCACCCCTATAGGCTTCTAGACGTCTCTAGACCCCTGCTAAGTCACAAGTTATTGATATATCTAATTTGTGGGCTATTAGATATACTCTTGAGATATTGTTTCCATAATTTAAAAAAAAAATAGTATCAACAAAAACAACTTTCATGTTTAGCTAACTTAATAACTAAGTTTCTTTTCCATCTTAGCCTTTTCATTAATGGACTCTCACTGTAAACGCAAAGTTAACTTTATTTTTTCTTCTTATATGGTATGGCAAAAACAGATTTTTAGAGCTTATTGCTCTTCAAATAACTTAATTACTAAAGTTTCTTTTCAATATTTTACCCATTTCATCAGTGCACTCTCACTTTAAACGCAAATTTAACTTGTTTTCTTCTGGTATTTTTAAGATGGTAATGGAACTTGATGTTTTCTTCCTGTATTTTTAACATGGTACTTGCGCTCACAGATTGAACATACTTCCATCACACAGTGGTGGCAAGATCAGGAACAGATTTTTTCTTTGTCATTTTCTTTTATATTCACCTCCATAAGCATATATAGCTGGAAATATTCCAACTCAGAGAGACACCTGTGACCTAACCATGATATAACAATTTGATGGTTTATGCAGCACTCTAATTAGTGATAAGGCCAAGCTTATACAACGACAAGATCTTATTAAAAAACAAAATAGTTTGTTGAAGGATGAAGTCGTTCAGTAGTGACTACTTGGGAATGGGAGGTTATATTGTAAAATGGGCGTAGCAAATGCCATATTGTAAAAATGCATATAACAAATTTATAAAGCAAAATTGGATTCATAAGAAACACTAACATCCGTAAACAAGGATGTTATAATATTGTCATTTTCATATTTAAAAACAAAAATATTTTCATATATATAGTATTAAAATAAAATTTATTGTTCAACAATTTCATTCAAAAAGAATGATTAATAGTTTTTAATGCAAATGTAAGAAATAATAGTGTATTGAAAGAAGTGAACAAAATTCAAAACAAAGAGATAAGATTTTTAGAAGTTTAAGTGTAATTAATTTAACAAGAAGTAAAACATAATATTGTTATAAAAATTATTAAAAATTAAGAAAGAGTAAGCAAAATATATATGTAACTTTTTTGTTAAAAAAAAACATGGAAACATCAATGGCTGTATTTGTATCTCTTAAAGGTATTCTTTCACATTGGTATTTGGACCAAGACATAATCGAAGATGTCACTCTCATTAATTATTCAACCAACTTTGCAAAGAGGTAAAGTTTAGTGATGATTGTACTAACATTGTCACTTTCATAGGCCCTATTGAAATTGCCTACCAAATGAGATAAACAAAGAACTAAAAATGTTTTGTTTTCCAAAGTTTATTTATGCCTTATTTTCTATAAGCAATATTTTTAACTCAACATTGTCATTCATTCGCCCTATTGAAATTGCCTACCAAATGAGATAAAGAAAGAACTAAAAATGTTTTGTGTTCCAAAGCTTATCCATGCCTTACTTTCTATAAGCAATATTAGAGACACAACATTGTCATTGGCATAGTTCCTATTGAAATTGCCTAGGGATAAAAAAGAACTAATAAATGTTTTGTGTTCCAAAGCTTATTCATGACTTGCTCTCTATAAGCAATATTAGAGATTCAATTATTCATCTTAGTTTTAACTCTAATGAATGTTTTGTCTACAATGAGCAATAACATGATTCATATCGACTTTGATTTGGGACTTCAAAGACTAAGGCGCAACTTACAAACATACAACAAATCAATATTTGTGAACCAATTGTAAGATTCATTATACATGGGAATGAGGATAAGCTTTGTCAACTTATCAAAACATTTATATAGCCTTAAGTAATCACCACACACTAGGTATAAGCACATGCATCGACCATTCCCTGATCTTTCTGATTTGGTCTTGAAGTTTTTGGTGATCAAAAATCACATAAGTATTGCAATCTCTGTTTTATTGTTTTGGCATTATGTATAGAACCTTTGATTATTGATGTATCAATATGATGGGTCTTGTATCCATACTACTAGAACACTCTTAAGCATTAAATAAGAATATTCAAACCATCACATGTCGCCATGCGGTGATTTGAATAAATATGTTGAAGGAAGATTTGAGTTTCAAACAAATTATACCTATAAATATATTCTGATAATCAAAGTTAACTCACAATAATTAGATATCCAAGGCCTGTTGATTATAAAACAAACAAACAAAAAAACATATATCTATTCACCACCATTTCATTTGTGTTAAAGTGCATGATAACAAAATCACGATAGATTAAAGTCTACATCAAATATGATTGCGTGCATCTTCAGTAAATATTTGCCTTAAAACATAATAAACTCCATAGGTTTTACTGACACATGTTGTGTAAAAACTACAGACATGATATTCAAAAGATTTTCACCAAGGGATATGAGGGATTTTTGAATCAGTGCATGACCTCCACTATCCATGGAATTGCATTAGTAGGTTCACCAAGGATGTTGGAAATCTCTTTTATTTTTTAAGTTATATTTTTTCCTTTACTCAGAAAGGTTCTTTTGAAATCTTTTTTCTCCTGAATATTTTACTACTTTAATTGTGTTTAGTGCTTTCACTACTTATTTTTATCTAAGTTAATTACACAGTTTATTTTCATTTCAGTGATTGTATTAGTGTTGTATCAATGTCTCTATAAAGACAATCTTTGTATTCTAAATAAATGTTTGTGTTCTAAATAAATAAGATGAATATGTAGTTGTTCTTTAATTTGCTTTAAGTTATGGTCGTCAACAATTGTAATGTTTTCTTCTTGAATTTTAACATCGCGCACTTAGCTTAATGGATGCTTCATTATTGACAAGGTTGTATTAATGCCTCTCAATTTTGTTTTCTAAGAAATTTTCAATGAAGAAAAATTCTACTCGACTCAGGGCTTGTTATGACATTTTACAGGGTTTTAGCCTTAATGAACATATCTACATCAATGGGATTCCCAAGTTAGAAAACCCTTAAATTTCTCACAAATAAGGATACATCTACCCAAGTGTTCATAAGTTTCTTTGTTGTAGAGTTTGACTTTGTTAAGGATAGGGAGCACACCATTCATTTTTGGCACTGCCTTTTAGGTCGCATTCTCTTATGCATGAAACATTGGTACCCTACACGTTAGAATTAATAATGAAAAACTTAAAGCACATAAAATCAAGTAAAGTATACAATGGTGAATCATCGGTGTGTGCAATAAGTGGTTTTTGGCCTTAGAGCAAGCAAGTGAACCATGAAGTTGTCTATCTTGGCATCACTATTACTTGTGATAGATATATTAAGAAATAAACTACTACAACACTCTTAAGAACTATGGAAAAATATATGCTAGTATTACATGTTGCCAAAGCAACAATTTGGATAAAAGGGTCGATGAAAGATTTGAGTTTCAAACAAAGTGTATCCATAAATCTATTTTTGATAATCAAAGTTATCTCATAATTATTAAATATCCAAGGCCCGACCTAAAAGAATAAAGGATATATATGATGATGGTGGTGGTGGTTATTAATGTCCAATAAGGATAACTTTGGTCTACCAAACCTTTAAAAAAGTAAGGAATCGTTTGATTTTGTTTATAATTTTATTTGTGCCCAGAAAGTTGTAAGAGAACCATTCATAGATCACCATAGTTGTGATGAGTTAAAAGGTTAGGATGCTTACTATTGTAGAATATATTTTGAAATTGTGCTCTAATGTGGGCGCACATGGGACATTCTATGATAATTTGATTTTCATCGTCAATCCTTTTAGTGTCACAAAGATGACACATTACTTTATCCCACGATGTTTTAGGAATCATTTAGTGCCATGTTTCACCACCATTTCATTTGTGATAAAGTGTAGGATAATGAAATCAAGAAAGAATAAAATCCCGCATTAAATATTATGACATACATCTTCACTAAACCTCTACCTTGAGTCAAATTCAAATTCCATAAGTCCTAACTACAAGTGCTTGAAACTACAAAGAACACTTTCAAAGGATTTCCAATGGGGAATTGTTGAATTTCCAACACACGAATTCCACTTCTTCTATAATTGCGCTAATAGGTAACTTTCAGTGAGGAAGAGTGTCAAAAATATTACAATATCTTATTGCTTTTGTGCAATTATAATTTTTTCCTTCACTTGAAAAGCATCTTGTGAGTATATTGGCATTAATTTTGTTTTACATTGATTACCTTTTCTTACTACTTTCATAGTGTTTAGTGCTTTCACCACTTATAGCTAAGTCAATTCCAAATTGTTTTTTTCATTAGTCATTGTATTAGTGTAGTACCAATATCTTTATAAAAGAGTCTTTTTCTTGTAAATAAATAAGATAAATATTGTAATTGTTCTTCAATTTGCTTTAAGTTATGATCTTTGATAGTTGTAATTTTTTCTTCTTGAATTTTAATGTCTTGCGTTTGGATTAATAGATGCTTCATTATGGACAAGGTTGTATCAATAAATATCATTTTTGTTTTATAAAAAGTTCTGAATCCAAAGGAATTTTATTTGACCCATGGTCCATTATGACATTTTAATGACTTTTAGCCTTGGTGCATTGATCTACATCAATGAATTTCTCGAGTTTGAAAACCCTTAGATTCTTCACAAATAAGCTTACATCTATCCAAGTGCTCATAAGTTCTTTGTTGTGGAGTTTGACTTTGTTAAAGATAGGGAACACACACTTCATTTTTTGCATTGGTTTTTGGGTCTCATTTTCTTAAGCATGATACAATGGTTTTATACATGTTACAAATAATAATGAAAAATTAAATATATAGAAGAAATTAAAGTACGAAATGGAGAATCATCAAGTAGACATACTGAGTGTTTTTTAGCATAGGTGCAAGTTAACGAAACATGAAGTTGTCTAGTGTAGATAGAAGTGAATCCATTGCAACACATACATTGGCATGACAATTTATTGTGATTCAATCATGAAACATTGGCATAGAGGCAACCATTAAAGTAGCTATGGATTGGTCTATTTTGATCACTACTAAATTCAACTTAGATCATCATATTTCAAGGAGACAACATAACCAATCTCAAAAACACAATTTTAAAGTTGAGAAATTTTTATAGTAGATGATCAACAACTTAGTGAAAGATGATCAATGGTCTATTTATGTATCTAGAAGGTGAGACCTCACTAAGAAAACCTCACCAGTTGGTTCTCTAAGGATGATTATCTTCTTTATCTGCCTACCTTCTTCATATGGAATTTGTGGAAGACTAGAAATAGCTACATATTTGAGGACAAAGCTCCAAATATTTCCAGTCTTTGTCGCATTATCATGCTTGATGTTGCAGCTTACCAGGTACCCAAAAAAAAGGGAACCAAAGTCAGAAACATTGGGGATCCTCCGGAGATTATATTCCCATGGCATTCTTCGATGGTGCAGCTATTGAATCAATTGGGGGTGCGGGTGTCGTTATCTGGATCAATGAGCAGCATTATCTCTCTATCAAATTGGGATGTGGAAGTAGTACAAATACCCAAGCCGAATTGTTGGCTCTCTAGGTGTTATTGTACATTTCAAAAGAAATTGGGTTGCCCAATTTACATATCTTTGGAGACTCTTATGTAGTGATTAATTGGGAAAAGGAAGTATCCTCTCTCTCTATAGTGAGCTTAGAGGCTTGGTGTAACAACATTAGAAGACTCATTGCTTCCTTCTCATCTGTGGACTTTAAACATGTCTATAGGGAACATAATGAGAGGGAAGATTCATTGTCCAAGGAAGGGATCCTACTGGCCTTAGGCCATCTTACCCTCACTGAATTTAGTGAAGTGGAAGTTTATGGGGATTCAGCACTACAACTTTTTTAAGAGCTTTGCTCTGTGTCTTATGGCTTACTAGTTCCTTTTGAGTATGACATACTTTTTTGTGAGTATCAGATAGTTAATCACTGTGTGACTATTTTGAGCTACCCCGAGCTCTGACTTGGATAATGTCTCTGCGCTCTCTTTATTTTCTCTTTGAGACATTTTTGGTTGGTGTGATGGACATATTGATAGTGGTTGGTCATTGAGAGAGCACTTACATTTGTATGAGCTGCCCATGTATTGATAGTTGCTGGTCATTGTGAGAGCACTTATACTTTGTATGAGTTGCCTAGATAGGTGTCTGAATCCACTTGTTAGATGTGTTGTTATTTCTTGAAGATGTACCCCGTTACCTTTGATTCAATTGAATATTAAGGAACTGCTTTTTTCGTCTGGAAAAAAAAGTGAGACCTCTATTAATGAAAGTTGAAAATTACATTTTATAAGCTACATATTTTTAAATGTAAAAAAATTGTGTCGACCTAAAAGTTATAAATAGCCTTGTAAAAGCCTTAAATGGTTTACTATAACATTATAAATGATGAAAATGGATTTATAATAAATATTATAAATTGTACTATAATATTAAATTGCATATCACGCAAAGTAAAATTAACGAGCCATTATCTTTTACAAATTAAAAAAAATGTGACATTGGAATGCATCGAAGGTTTAATTATAACTTCTAAGTCACTTTTCACGCTATCCGAAAGTCAATTATTTAATCACTAAACCCACCATACTCATTAAAAAAAATTGAACACAATTTTATCCCTACACCGAAATTCACTCAACATGTTGCCTTCTAAATGCATTTGCACCAACAAATCATTACCAGATGCAAGAAATCATATTCAAATATGACCTTACATATTGATATAGTGGCACGAATCCCTCACCATGTTGCCTTCTAAATGCATTTGCACCAAGAAATCATATTCAAATATGACCTTAGATATTGATATAGTGGCACGAATTCCCAAATCATTAATGGATTAAATTATTATCTATAATAATTTAATTTGCACTATCCCATGAAACTTAAAAGGGAGGAGACACACAATTATTATATTGTTGGTTTTGGTTTTAAGTACTTTTCACATAAAAAAATACAAAGAACAAAACCATTGTAAATATCCACTGTATCATTAAAATTTAAATATTCAATGTTAAAGCTCATATTTTATTTTTCCAATAAAGTGTGTTTAAATATATATAATTTTCAAATAATCGTTAATTATAACTATGGAATCTAAATTTGCAGAGTTAGGAATATCCTCCATTTGGCTCAATAGCTGCTTCGTTACAAACAAAGCTTGCTGATGGCTATGTTTTATTATTCACAAACCAACTTGTCAATCCGTTGTGACGGATTGTCAATCTGTTGTCAAGGGGACGGACTTTAAATCCGTTGGCAAGGACTGCCAATCCGTGGGACAGACTTTAAATCCGTTGACACGGAGACAGACGTGTCATTATGGATCGGATTAGTCCTTTTTGTAGGTATCCTTAATTCTTTAATATCTTAGATCTGTTCTAGATGTTTTAGGCTCAAACTCCGCCCCCCCCCCCGCCTCCTAGAGTGCAAGGTTGTAATGTTAAATGCGCAGGGTACTCAGCCCACAACTTAACGATTATACCTATCCTCAGATGCTCAAATGCCCCTGATATAGGTTACTAAATATGCCTCCCCTTAACTGGGTTGTAAAATTGCCCTGGGTGCCCCTCCTGATTCGTAAACAGGAGATCTGAGAAAACATTCCATCGTAGGTTATTGTTGTAGATATAGAACTGTTTATATTTGTGTTTTTGTGAATTTTTCAATTAAAAATAAATTTTTATTTTATATTGAAAAAGGTTTTGATTCAAAATTATTATAAAATTTTAATAAATCTTGTATTCTAGCGCACATTAATATATCTTAGGTGAATACCATTCCTTAACGAATACGTTTACATTTACCTAGAGGATCCTAAGGGTGAATACCATTTTTTAACGAATAAGTTTACATCTACCTAGATGATCATAAATTCTTTGTTTTAGACTTTGACTTTTTTAAATATAAATTTTAATAAATCTTGTATTTTAGCACACATTAATATACCTAGACGATCATAAATTCTTTGTTTTAGACTTTGACTTTTTTAAATATAAATTTTAATAAATCTTGTATTTTAGCACACATTAATATATTTTAGGTGAATACTATTTCTTAACGAATACGTTTACATTTACCTAGACGATCCTAAGGGTGAATACCATTTTTTAACGAATACGTTTACATCTACCTAGATGATCATAAATTCTTTGTTTTAGACTTTGACTTTTCTAAATATAGAGAGTGTAGTTCTAAAATTCGTTATTTAGTTTTAGATTGCGGATTTATAATTGTTGAAATTACACATTTGCAAATTTTACAAATTTCAAGCAAAATTTTGGTTTTAAAACCCCTGGAAAATGAGGTATTTTAGTTGTTGTTTATCCTACACGCATTTTTTTTTAACAAGAACGGTTGAGGGGCTTTTATAAAAAAATGAATAAATGATTACACAAATATGAGCTTGGAATTTTCCCAAAGGAGAACTGCATTTGCAACTCCTTGTTCATCCTTTTCCAGCCTATACTTCTCATGCTATTTCCCTAATCTATGGAGACTGTATCTCTTGACAAACTGCCCAAGTAAAAAAACACAAAAGCAAAACATTACCAAAAGGAGATTGAAGTCACTTCTAAGGTACCCAATTTTGTTGTAGACGTTTTGATTACAAACTAGGACACCACAGTCTAGGTCGACGCCCTTGTTAGCCATTATGTCCGCTTTATAATTATTTTTTCTCAGCAGATGAAGGAAATTGATGGCTTTGAATTCATTGATCATGTACTTTAGGATGTGATGTGGCTTGGTCGCCGGGTTCTTGCGATTCTTCGCCAAGTTCCTTGCTTCCCTTATAACCATCACCGAGTCACCAAAAAACACCAGTTCCTATATGCCAACATTCCTTGTGAGTTCCAGACCTTTAATGAGTGCTAGCCATTCCGCACCATTATTGGTCTTATTGCCAACTCCCTAAGAGTACTCATTCATCTTGTTTCCTGTGGCGTCAAAAAGAACTCCGCTCGCAATTGCCAGCCCAGGCTTTCCTTTCGAAGCTTCGTCGAAGAACAAGGACTTGCAGCCAAGTTCCTTCCACCAAGTATTGAATTCTTCCGAACTCATTCTCAAGTGCCAATTCTGAGGTTTAAAGTTTTTTTTTGGGCTGAATCCAGAAAGTGGAGGGGGGGGGGTCACCAGGAAATCGGAGACCCAAACCCTTTCCGTTGCTATCAATGATTCCTTGTTGATGTTGGTCATTCCTTTCATGGTTAGAGCCTCCACCCAAAGTGCCTTTGTCGATGCTAAAACTTTGCTCGAACTATTTTTTTTATCCTTGAACATTTCTTTATTTCTTGTTTCCCATAGCTTCCAGCAAATGAATTTTGGAAGAGCTTCCCATGCTCTTACAAAGTCTAGTTTTTTTAAGAGTGATCCCTGATAGGAGTCTTTCCAACATGAGAAGAAATTGCTCCAATTTGTAGGAAGCGTTAAGTAAAAGTTCAGGTCCTTGAATGCCCTCTCCTGCAAAAATTTAAAATCAATGAAGAGATTTTCCAAGGATTCTTCTGCATTTTTGCATGGGATGCATCTCATGGGGCCAACAACGCCTCTCTTCCTCTGGCTCTCCACAGTCAAAGTTTTCCAACGGGACAAAATCTAGTAGAATACGTTAACCTTCGCAACCCATCCTTGCACCAGACTTTGGCCCATTTCTTGTCAACGACAGTGTTGTTTTGATGGTCGGCTGCAATTCGGTATCCTTCCTTTACCTCGTACACTCCGGTCTTCACCCAACTCATGCCATCTGCTAAGCTATGATGAACATAAGTGGTCCATGGAGCAGAGTGAGGAACACGTTGTAGTCTAGCCGTAAGCTAGACGACACCTCCAAATCAACCAAGTTGTCCCATCTTCCACAGCTCATCCATTTTGAGAGATCGCACATCGTGCAGGTGCTTGCCCGCTCCATCCAATTCTTGAGTTCTGCTAATTCATGTTTGTATTTAATAGGGGAATTGGGTCCTAAATTGTCCACCCAAACCTTTATCCTCTTTTTCGTTTCCTGGAGTCCAAAGTAGTTGGCCTTGGAGGATGAACGCAACTTTTTTGCATAGCTCCCATATGGGCGTTCCTTTTCTGCCCTGCTCGATAGATTCCACACATCTTCTTCTATCCCCTTGCATATATTATTTTTGCATAATCTCTTTCCAACCTGCTCTATTTCCATAAACAGATCTCTAGAGTATTTTGTCTCCCAAAGCCAAGTTCATTTTGATGGGATCTATTAGTCCAGCACTGCCAGAGTTTTTTGGCATGTAGATCGTGCTCTGATTCAAAAGGTGGAATGTTTTTTGATCGCTTGATTTACCTCCCTTCCATAGAAATCATCTGAGTTATTTCGTTACAACTTTCAGAGTTTTCTTGGGGGCTAGTGAGATCGAGTATGCATAGATGGGATAGGCAGCAAGAATGGAACTAATGAGAACTAGTTTTTCGACAGGACTGAGCCATCTTGTCCCACAGGAAGAGATTTTATTTTTGATTTTGTCTACCAATCCTTGCCATTCGGTAGTGTTATAGCTGATTTTACCACTCCAGGTGAATCACACTTTGTATGGCCTTCCCCTCTCCCGCTGCAGACTCCTTAGACCCCATGGACAATTTTTTGTCCTTTGATGTTTCCTTGATCATCCCTAAAAATATGTGAAAATTCTATACGCGACTTTTAATCCCTTAATTGTGTATACACACAGGTTTGACCACTAAAACCGCGTACATCAGGATGTGTACAAAATCCAGGGGCATGTATGCCTGGTAGTGTTTGATTGGTGTGAAGTTTGTCTCAGCTTGTCT
Organism: Pseudotsuga menziesii; assembly: GCA_001517045.1. NCBI lineage: Eukaryota > Viridiplantae > Streptophyta > Pinopsida > Pinales > Pinaceae > Pseudotsuga > Pseudotsuga menziesii. The sequence goes on from LPNX010040712.1 coordinate 374,895, forward strand.
ATTTGCCTTGATTTTATGCACCTTTCTTCCTATACGCGAGTTTTTAACTCACAGTCGCGTATACACGCAGGTTCCTCTGCGATTTCCGCGTATACATGAGGGTTTGCTGCGAATAGTCACGTATGCCCTTAGTTTTTCCTTTTTGTGGAAGTTAAATGGTTGCTGGGTGAAGTTTGATGATTGCTGAGTCTCCTTTGGCACTTCCTGAGTCTGTTTATACCTCTGTTTCTGACTAGAGACGTTTTTTTTTAGGCTAATTTTTTTTTTTAAGAAGGTTCTTGTCATGGCATTTTCGATTTTTTGTTTGGGATTAGTGCATTAGAGTTCTTTTACCTTAGTGCTTTGCTTGAGTGCTATTTGAGTGTGCTTGTAGAGTCTAGGGGTCGTAGAATCATTCTTTTGCTTTTTGTATCTCATTTTATTTCAAAAAATCCAAAAACATTTGCTTGTCATCATGCATTGCATTTTGCATTGTACTTGCACTAGATTTGCTTTGGAGTACTAGTTAGGACTTCATATAGGAAAGCTTGCATTCATCATTTGAAGAGAAATTGTGCATTTCATGTAGTAGCATACCCTGTTTTCATGGACACAATGCATTTGCATTGATTGTTAGGTGTGCATTTTACTTCATGTTGTGTCATAACACCATTAGTTGCACGGTCATATCCCTCTTTTGAGTAATAAAGCCAACTAAAATCAACGCTAAATTAAAATGAACTACACTCTTTTCTTTTCTAGGGTGCACCAACAAGCTTAGGTTTTAGGGTCTTGGAACAGTTCATTGTGAGTAAATTCTCCAAGACCACTGAACAACAACATGTATGTGTGTGTCCAGGTGAGTGTGTGAAATCCTTGGTATAACCAGTGTTTCTTAGGATCCTCCTCTCAAAAGGGAGTTAAGCACGAGGCAGTGTGAGTGGTTATTGATTGGGATGACCCCTAGTCATAACTGAGTAGCACCGGAGATATTTCCAGGATTGTATCCGTATTTGGGGGCTCTTTCGAGAGTTTCGGGCTTTGCTACCCTGCCCATAAGCTCAATCTCGCCTGCGATTGTCTGCCTGAGCATTGATTATATTGAGGTGACCTTAGTGGCCTTACCTAGGATATCGAGGGGGTACTTTGTAGGGGTTATTCTGCGAGTGTCCCGGCTAGGTTGGGGTCGGACAGCACAGTCGCTTTACGCGTTGAAGCTGAGGGCCACAATAATTGGTTACGTACCTCCGCTTGTTGTGTATGGGAGTCTCAAGCCTCTCTTAGGCGAGACATACCCACTTCATTCAGGAGATCACTTATCCAGCCCTTGTTTGCTTGCATTTGGCTTTAGATTTTATTAGTGATTTCTCTATGCACGATAGCTTGCCTAGGGTTTGCGTAAATAGAGTCTTTTTTATTTTTTGAGTCATTGTGGATTCGGGTGTGGCTCCGCGCCGTTCTCGTCATTTAGCAGGACTTCCACCTTCTACTTCTCCTCCTCCTTTGAGAGAGAGACGTAGACAGTCCAGGCGGACTATTTCACACATTGATTCACACACCATGGGAGACCATATGGAAAGTATTCCTGAACCACCTTCTCCCATTTGAGTGGATGATGGGGAGTTTAATCCTACCTAGGATCCTTCACTCGACTTGGATGAGTTAGGTCCCATGATTTTTGAGATAGGAACCTTTCATGATAGGCCTACTCACTCTAGGGTTGATTCCCCATTGACACATTACCAGTATGGAATGCCGGAGGATGCCGAGACTCATTTTGAACCCGCAAGCACTAGCTATGGTAATTATGGTATGTCTGGTTTTCCCACACATGATTTGGCATTTCATGTCGAATCTGAGTTTGAGCCTAACACTATGCCTGGGGGCACTCTCATTCCTTACCATGCAGAGAGGTTTGGGAGCACTAGTCACATTGCACCTTCCATCCTGGTGGTGGAAGTTACATCACATATTCCTCCTAGGTCTAGGGTTAGTGATCCTATTAGGATACCAAACCCGAGACGGGTGATGGTAGGGAATAGTACGTACATTATTACTCAGGTCCCTCCGTCCTCGGTCCCTACTTCTTCAAATGTTCACCCTCCACCTTATTCACATGGTCCTTCGGGCCGAAACGTTGCTATGAGTCATGTCCGTACTGCGGTTACTAGACCGGTTGTGTCTCAGCTTCATGTACCGCCCGTTGTTTCAGGAGGTCATGCTCATACTTCTAGAGGTCACATTCCTACTTCCGGAATGTATATTCCTACTTCCGGAACGTATGTTCCTACTTACGGAGTGTCCCATGGGACATCGCATGCGATGACTTATGGACCCTATTATGGGATGCAGTATGGACAGGGTTCTTCACCTTATGGGGTCAGGTATCAACAACCTACTTACTCTCCTAATTACGGCTTCATAGCTCCTACTAGTCAAGGTCCACCACACTATGGTGCTTCCACGCCACCCTATATGGGTCATACAGGAGGAGGGCACTATGGCCAAGGCCATGGTGGTAATCAGACCTATATGAATCAGGGAGCGGTCCATCGACCTCATCATCCTAGGCTCCCTTTCCTCGCGACGCTCAATCTTCCTGACTTGTTGAGATTAACGAACGATCGTGTAGCTCATGACCCATCTTGGCCGACTGTCCCTACCAAGCTTCCCTCGGACATACCTAAGTTCAAGGGCAAACCGGGAGAGGATCCGAGCGAACATGTTACTACGTTTCACCTATGGTGCTCTTCAAATTCCTTACATCAGGACTCCATCTGTTTAAGGCTATTTCAATGCACCCTTACAGGGCCTGCCACAAAATGGTATATAGAGATACCTAGGGGAGATTTCGCTTTGTTCGACGACCTTGCGATGACTTTTCTTAACCACTTCCAGCTACCAGTGCGTTATGACGTTGGTACTGAACTCTTGTCGACATTTCGGCAAGATAAATCCACACATATCTCTGATCATATTCAAGAGTGGCGTAGACGGAAGAGGTTAATTAAAGCCTTTATACCTCCGGAGTTCCTCCTTGAATGGTTCCTCAAGTTGTTATTTCCATATATAGCAAAGGATGTTTCTACATCTGGAGTGCAGAATGAGGAACAAGCAATTTTTAGGGCGTAGGAACTAGACTTTATCTATGCTCAGTCCAGTTTGTTATATGAGATTATTCCCAATGCTCCACGTTCCAGTTTCAACCCCAAAGTCAAACCTAGACCACATGCCGATGGCATTGTGGGTTGTGCAAGTGTGAAACCTGCGGATTCAGTTACAAAACAAGTTAGTCAATTGTCAATCAACCAATCTGTTTTGGGACAAGCTATGGCTTTGTCTCAACCCGCCCAAACGGCGAGTGTACTTTCAGTACAATCATCGGACCAGAAGGGTAACCAGCAGGCCGGACGAAACATAAAAAAGGGTAAAAATAATCGTAAGGGTGGGAATAAGAATGAGAATGCTAATAGTAATGACAAGAATGGCCAAAATGCTGGGGGGGACAAGCAAGCTAAACATAAGGTTAAGTTCCCTTGCAAGTTATGTGAGGACGATCACCTCACTTACTTGTGCCCTCGTATTGAGGAAGCCTCGAGATTCTTGGCACAGATCCCAGCTGTGCTAACTAACCCTTTACCGCACAATCAAAATATGAACTTGAGGTCCCATGACCAATTTGGTGGTGATCAAAATTTGTCGGAGGGTAGTGGTCATGGTTGCATTAACATGGTACATGCTGCGAAAGTTGTGACACATGCAAAAGATTATGGTTTGTCACAACCCAGCCCAGGCAAAGAGCCTGATCCACCAGGGTCCCCTTTGCGTATTGAGAAACCTATGGATAAACCTGAGACTGCACCTCGCATTCCTAAGGGATTCCTTAAGCGTTCAGGGCATAATCCAAATGCCTGAGCCGCCCAGAACTATTCAGTTGTTGAGGATTTGGGCCACACTCCTTGTGTGATGTCTGCATTGGAAGTGCTTCAGAGTTGTCCTTCGCAAAGGAAGGCATTGCTTTCTACCCTTGGTGTGAATGATGATGATTCTTCCTCCGTGATTAAATTTGAAACCACAGGACTTCAGCCTTACTTGCCTTACTATGTGTCTCTTTTGATTCACGTAGAGTGTCTTAATATGACCGTCAAGCGCACTGTGATTGACGAAGGCGTTGCTGCTTCTGTGATGTCTTTATCATGTTGGAAGGGCCTGGGTTCCCCTGAGCTGTCTAAATCAGCGACCATGTTAACTGCGTTCGATGGGAGATCGTTTATACCACATAGCATCCTTCCTTCACTTAAATTCTGTTTGGGAGGGAAGACCGTTGCGATAGAGGTCAAGGTGGTTGATGCGCCCCTTGACTACAATCTCTTACTGGGTAGGAACTGGATGTACAGTATGCAAGCCGTTGCTTCTTCCCTGTTTCGCATAGTATGTTTTCCACATAACAGGAAGATCGTAACGATTGATCAAACGACATTCAAGAATCCGTCTAATACCGCATCTTCAGGAGCTTCGATCCCGATCCCTGAACACTCTCAGCTGGTAACTGGGAGTGTGGGTGTAGGCATGTATCCATCCCTCATGGGAAGCTTTAGTTGTCCTGCACCGATCCTTATGATAGGGTCTAGTTCCAATGAGGCGTCAACATCTACGAGATCGGTGTCTTTTCGCATGAGTCATATGGAATATCCTTGGATTCTTCCTACACCGAGTACTCCAAGTGATCCCATCGTGACAGACGTGTCGTTTCCTGCAACTATGATTGCTTATCAAGCTAATCTCAAGTGTGTTGCAGAGCCTAGTCCTTCCTCTTCGCGGACGGAGGAGGAGGACCCTTATGTGCTGCCAGCATGGGCAGTGCAGTCTTCTCACACTCACGACTGCCTTGATATGGTTTTCCCTTCAGATGAAGTGATTATTGAGGCTATGTTGGGAGTTGAGCCACCATGGGAGGAACTCCATCATAGATTGTACTTTCTTCCCGAGCTTGACCGCTTGGAGCATGAGGATTTTAGGGCGGTTCTTAGTAAGAGAGTTGGTAGTCCTATGGTTCCATTAAGCTCTCCTAGTCAGATGGATGATGGAAACATGGCGAACATATCTTCAATGATCCCTATCAACATCTCTCGTGATCCTGGCACGATAGAGAATGTCTATATTGGGGCAGAATGTTCCCATGCTGAGATTCTAGAATACACCGAGCTATTTAAAGAATTCCATGATATTTTTGCTTGGTCTTACAACAAGATGCCAGGTATTGACCCTCGTATTGTTGAGCACAAGATTAATACTTACCCCAACGCTAATCCTGTTCGACAACGTTTGTGTGTGGTGAATCCTAGGAAAGCACCAATGATTAAGGCAGAGATAGAGAAGCTGTTGAAAACCAGTTTCATCTATCCCGTTCCCTTGAGGGAGTGGGTTTCAAACCCTGTTTCGGTGGATAAGAAGCAAGGAGCGATCCGCATATGTACCGATTTCCGCGATTTGAATCGTGCCTGTCCTAAGGACAATTTACCCACACCATTTATTGATCAGATTTTGGATGAGTGTGCGGGTAGCGAGGTTTTTTCCTTCATGGACGGCTTTTCCGGATATAATTAGATACACATTAAACCTGAGGACCAACATAAGACTGCATTTATTTGTCCTTGGGGAACTTTTGCATATCGAAAAATGCCTTTCGGCCTTAAAAACGTCGGAGCTACATTTCAGTGGGAAATGACCTTGATCTTCCACGATCTCAAGTCAATTATCGATGTATTTTTGGATGACCTTGCTGCTCATTCTCGTATGAGAATGCGTCATCCCTATCACTTGAGATTGGTATTCAAAAGATGCCAGCACTATTCGGTTAGATTAAATCCTCATAAGTGCATCTTTTGTGTGAAGTCAGGTCGTTTGTTAGGATTCATCGTTTATAAAGAGGGTATAAGAGTTGACCCTTTGAAGGTTGAGGCAATACTTCAGTTGTCTCCCCTGAAGAATATTCGTCATCTTCAATGTTTGGAAGGCATGGCAAAATTCTTACGAAGATTTGTTGTCAACTTTGCCAATTTGACTAGAGGATTCATGCGTCTATTGAAGAAGGACATCCCCTTTTATTGGGATGAGCAAGCCCAGGAGTCCTTTGATGCACTCAAGCAAGCCTTAGCATCGACCCCGGTGATTAGTCCCCCAGACTATAGTCGTGATTTCCTACTTTATGTGGTCGCGTCCATGGAGACGATTGGTATGGATTTGGTTCAAGAGGATGAGGAGCTCCAAGAGCATGTCATATATTATCTGAGCCAGAACCTTATTGACGCAGAGATTCATTATTCTCATGTCGAGAAGCTTGCTTTAGCTACCATACATGCAGTTCAACGGTTGAGACATTATATTCTCCTTCACCAGACCTTGGTCGTAGCCCATGTCAATCTGTTTCAATTTGTCCTCACCCGAAGGATGATTGGGGGAAAATATAATAAATGGATTGTCATTCTGCAAGAATTCGATCTTGAATTTGTTTCGGCAAAATCTAAGAAATCTTTAATTTTTGCAGAGCTTATATCGGATTTCCTGAGCAAGGCCGAGGAGTTGGTTTGTGAAGATACATTTTTTGATGAACACATCTTCTTAATCTCAACTTTAGACCCATGGTATGGGGATATCATAATATATTTACAAACATTGAATACCCCTACTCACCTCTCACAAGATGAATGACGATGATTACATCACGTTTCTAAGAACTACCTCATAGTGGATAACACTTTGTACCGCCGTGGGGTAGTTTCCATTTTATGACGTTGTTTAACTCATGAAGAGGCTGAGGTAGTGCTGAATGATTTCCATGGAGGGGCATGTAGTGGTCATTTATCTGGGCTTTCTACAGCTCAAAATATCTTAAGAGCGGGTTATTTTTGGCCGTCGATCTTTAAGGATTGTGTGGATGCGGTCAAGAGGTTCCACCCTTGCCAGGTGTTCGCACATAATATGTGCTCGAAACCTGCCCCGTTACATCCATTATCACCTCTGGTCCCTTCACTAAGCGGGAGCTTGATTTTATGGATTGCAACCCAGCTTCGGCTAGGGGGCACCATCATATTATAGTGGCTGTTGATTACTTCATGAAATGCACTGAGGCTATGCCTACAGTAAAATACGACGGTGAAATAGTCTCTCACTTTGTATTCAACCAAATTATTACTCAGTTCGGGATTCCAAAAGAGCTTGTCACTGACAATGGCTTGCACTTTCAGAACCGTATGATGGAAGAGTTGGCATCAAAGTTAGGGTATAAGCAAGAGCCTTCCTCTTCTTACTACCCTCAAGCGAATGGACAGGTTGAAGCAGTGAATAAATCACTCAAATCCATTCTCCAATGAACCATCGCACAAAGCAAGAATAATTGGCACATCATGTTATATCCTACTTTGTGGGCATATCGAACCGCTGTTAAGACCGCCACTGGTTTTTCTTCATATCAACTTGTACATGGAGTGGAGTCGATATTGTCGGTTGAATGCGAGATTCCTTCTTTGAAGCTAGATGTAGAACTCTTACTAGACACGTCACCATTGGAGAAGCGTTTGGTCCACCTTGAGCAACTTGATGAGCAGCGTTGGGATGCCTTGGTGGCTCTAGAAGTCAATAAACGTCGCATAAAGGTCCAGTTTGATAAGTTTGTCCATCCAAGGAGGTTTAGTGAAGGAGACTTGGTCCTTTTGTGGGATCAACCGAAAGAACCCTTGGGGGCAGGGAAATTTAATCCTATGTGTCGGGGTCCTTACGTGGTCAAGTGTGTGTTAGAGAAGGGTGCATATGAGTTAGTGGATTACGAAGGAACGGCCTTGGCGGAGCCTAGAAACGGGCTCTATCTCAAGAAATACTATGCATGATTTTCATCCAAGGCTGCTTATTGTATATTAGTGTACAGTTTTGCATAGTTAGGTCCTTTTCTTATCGTGATCAGGTTTGTGATTAGTTTCCGTTTCTTTTGGCAGATGTCAATGGAATCTTTCACCTACATAGGATTCGCAGATGGTGCAATCCGTCACACTCAACACTCAGCCTCTGCTGCTTGGGTGATTTATACTCCTATGGGTCAGGTACTGTCTTCAGGAGGCGTATGTCTATGGCCATCTTCCAACAATGTTGTTGAATATAGTGCCATTATTGAGCTTCTACGAGATGCCATTTCACATGGCGTTCTCTCTCTTGAGGTACGTCTTGATTCAGAGTTAGTAGTGTCACAGCTTAATGGTTTGTACCATGTTAGAGATCCAACGTTATTGAGAAGATTCTTACATGTGAGATTGTTAGAACGACAATTTGACAATATAACATATATACACATTCCAAGAATTAATAATCAAGTTGCTAACTCATATGCTAACTACGTGTTAGATTGGCATTTGTTTCATTCATAGTAAATTCGTCACAAACACTATTTTTACACATGTAAATAAATAAATCGATCACCATAAAAAAAATTATATATAAAACCCAAAATGTGATAATACATAGTGTCATGATACAAAATTGGGGCTCTCGAGCCACCAGCATATAATACATGGTAGTACAAAATATATACACTCCCAGGTGTCTAATCCTGTGGAGGAGGAGGAGGGTTGTGATCATGGAATGTCACTACATCTCTAACTAGCCGTCGAAATAATCGCACCCATGCTCTTGGTACACCCACCACCTAGTGCTGCATAGCCTCAGGCAAGTCCTCAACTTGCGCCATGGGAATCCTATGTGTCAGCCTGACAAAATTGGTATGAATGCTTTGGAGCGTCCGCTTCGCATCCACACCCGTGATATCATCTCCTCTTCCCCTCCGTCTATGACGAGGGAAGCCCTCTGGCCACCGTGGTCCCACATCTGCACACAAATGGTAGATGTCACTATGTATTGTCACGCAAAAATATGTCTTTTTGATTCCATATAATCAAGAAAACACAAAAAAAAATTAAATAACTCAAAAAATTTAAAAAAAGGAGAGGGTAGAGATTCGTTACCTATATCTCCGTATGCCGATCCTGGTGGTAGCGGAATGTCTGGGTCCCCCCGGAAATCTATCCCTGCATAGTGGTAATCATCGATGGCAACTATCTGTCGTCGCCACCACAGAAGGAACTCAGCTGGATAGGGGTTGGCCACCCTACCACCCCCAGTCTGTGCATCGCATCTGCCCAACGCCGTTGGGCCAGATCTCCAACCCCGTGAAGAGGAACGTCCACTCTGGGGCTCAATCCTAGAACACGCTCAAAGAAAAGCATGCTCAGTATACTGTTGAACCCGAAGTTTTGCACTCTGCCTGCGTTACACTCACTGGGCTGATGTTTCATGTTGCTCAGTAGTGTAGTGCTCCAGTCATAAATCATGGGTCTCATGCACTCCACTGCATAGAACATCAGAGGCCATGAGGTCTAGTGGAGTGATGCCAAGCCTAATATCCTGCCCAATGTCAATAGTATGGCCTTTAGGCCTAGCACCTATATAGCGTTGGTAGGGAATTGACTCCCCACCTTCTCTGTGTCTAGATAGTAGTACACCGCATTGTACTCGTCAATAGTCAGGCCACCTCCTGGCCCACCACAAGAACGAAGGTTCACTACCTCCCCTCGTATAGAAAGCCTTGTAATGAAGTATATGTCCTCCACCTCTATAGTGAGGGACATGCCATCTATTTGGAAGGACTCCGAGTCTGGATCCCAGTAATCCACCAGCATCTGTAATAGTCTTGGTTTGGCCCTCAAACCACCAAGACACCAAAACTTGTAGAGTCCACATGCACGTAGAGCTTGTTGAGCCATTAGATCGGCCCTTACTACTTCATCTACCTTACCATGTTCATGCTCTCTCCACTCTAGAACCATCCTGCACAAGAAATTGCCAATTTTCCCATCAGATTATTGAAAAAACCTTATGCGCGGCCTCATACGCGACTATTTTCAAAACAGCCGCATATGTATGCGGGTTCGGGGGCATTTTCCGCGTATATCCAGTCCTATACGTGGAAAAACCCTCGATTTCCGTGTGGGCCACAGTGCCCATTTTAGTTTGTCCTAGAAAGCTGAATTGACCATGGAATTTCATAAAAATTGCATCAAAATGAAAGAGAAGAGCATGGGTAAATACCTGGAAGAAACGGTAGTGGATTCTGCTGGTTGGATCTCCTGGAATTCGTTGTGGAAAATCTGAGCTCAAATGGGTAAAAGTTTCAAATGTTTTATAATATTTTGAATTGTTTACTATTTATAGAAAATTTTCAAATATTTGAAAATTTTACCCCTTTCCTATAGTTTTGACATTTTCTAACCATTTTGGACAGTTTTTGACATAATTCATGATGTAGAGGACCTTTTTCAGTGCCGTTTCAGCCGTTGGATTGACCCGTTTGTGCCAATCTCAGGTATCATGTTTAAACTGGCATATAGGTTAGGTTTCACCATTGTTTGCATTTTGCATGACCTTATGACCATCTCATCATGATCTTAGGTACAAACCCACTCTATTGTGTCATGAAACCTTCTTGCTACTTTAGAAGTGGCATGATATGAGTGGTAGAGCTTCACCTTACATGGGTACCCTAGTTACAGCCTTATTTTCATTTGGTGCCCATGTTGATGTTTTCTCCATTAGGGTGTGGGAGTCCATTGTATAGTACTTCCATGACATTTCGCAATAGCCTCATACTCCTCTTGATCTTTTGCTGGCCTATTTCCCTCAGGACTCCCTCATGTCAAGTTGTGAATACATTATCATGAGATTTTCCTACCTTATTGAGCTTTATGCTAGCTCCCCTAACATTGCGTTTCAGACAACTTTATGCCAGAGCCATTTTCTATATCCTTCGCAGCTTGTTTCCCTTTTTACCGGGAGGGGATTTCCCCCCCGAGTGTCGATATCCTACACATGTATCCTTGCATTGAGCATAGGTATGTTCCACTGCTTGGAACTAGTTTGTTTGCCCTTATGACACTCGTCTCCTCCTAGTTTGTAACTATAAAGCCATTTTATTCTTTTTCAAGCTTTTTAAAAGACTGAAAAAGTCCAAAAACAAATCAAAAAACCAAAAAGCCGGACAAGGAAATATGTTATCTTTGGCAGCTGTCGAGTTGTGTCACCTTCAAACATAGCACTGTATATCACATCTATTGGTTGGGTTATAGTTTGACTTTAGGAGCTGTACTCGTTTATCTGAGTTTATCTCCACTGACTGGTTAAGCTTCCAGTCCCTATGGAGCCTCTGTCGATGCCTTCTGTGTCACAGAGATGTCCCAGTTTGTATATCGAGTCTATGCTACCTTCATCCAGTCACCATATGTCGTTATGCTCTTGTTCAAAGGAAGTTGAAGCCTGAGTCAACCATTCCTCAGTTATCTTGACTTTGCATGTCGACCATTCCCGGTACAGTTACTGGTCCGTGCACCTTATGATCGAGTCCTTCCACATTATACAGCTTTGTTGAGTACCTCGTGTTGGATGATGTGGGATTCCTTAATGCCCTCCTTCCAGCGAATTTCATCCCATCGACTTCAGATCATTTATTCTGGGATTGGAATCTAGAGTCAGTTTGAGTGCCTTGAGACTTGCAGTCATCAATGGCAGGTTCTCTCGCCATCGACAGTCTTTGGGAATACATCAATGTCCCCTGATCGATGGATCCTCTCAAGTGTTCGACCTCAACACATTTATTCACACTTGTTAGTTTGCACTCTAGTACCTTGATTCCCATTTTCATAATCGATGGGTGATCTCGCGTCTGTTAACAGTATACATTAATGACCAGTAATCAGACGATGGACTACTATGTTCGACCTCGACACCTCTATTCGCATAGTAGGACATGTACTCGTAGCGGTGTGTGTAGAATACTTTCCAGATTGGTGGCATCTCTTATATGCTACCTCCTTGATCGTGCCATTGTTCATGAGATTTGAGCTCTCGTGACTTGATTCCAGTATATGTCAGATATTTCCAGCCATTATGGAGATCTTGATCTATTATATATATTCAACCATTATGGAGATCATGGTCCTTTGTATATCTTCATTATGGAGATTCTAATTTATGTATATTGTATGTGGCGATGACCACTTATGTGATATCTTGTATCATGCCTATTCATGGCCATTGTACTCTTATGTATCCGAGATTGCTATATGTATTTGCAGTTATATGTAGAGTTGTATTATTATACTATGATGATTGTGTGGCTGGTATTCCACTTGGGATCCTTCATCACTCCACTTCTAGGATGGACTTATAATGTATTTAGGCCATCGTATGACCCCTCTGACCTCACACATTAGGGGGCATCTGTTGTATCTGATTTTACCACTCCAGGTGAATCACACTTTGTATGGCCTTCCCCTGTCCTGCTGCAGACTCCTTAGACCCCATGGACCATTTTTTGTCCTTTGATGTTTCCTTGATCATCACGCAACTTTAGTCCCTTAATCGTGTATATATGCAAGTTTGACCACTAAAACCGCGTACATCGGGATGTGTAAAACATCCAAATCCTTTTGGATTTTTCCTTGACATGGCTCCGACTCACTTGACTCCTGGCCTTCCCTATGCCTTGAGATCGCTCGGATTCGACCTTTCATTACCCCTTTGAAAATCTATATAAGGAACTCTATGGTACATTGAAGGCATATGAGAGAATTGGGAGCAAAGAAAATATAGTCCATTATTGCCGAAACTTATGCTTGAGTCTACCTCCCTTTGTCCCTTGGAGCACTAGTGTGTTCTTCCCAAGCTTGCCTTTTTATTGTGAGCTTACTATCGAGAGATGGAGGATTGAGGTGGTGGAGGCCCAAGTGGGGGATTCAGTTTCTCCGGTTCGTAGACGTGCCGTCAAAAGTTGTATCTATTGTAATCTCTGATTTATATTAATAGAAATATCTTTTCCTGTCCAATAATGTGTGTTTGAATGAATATTTATCCATGGGATTATTTCAAATGATTATACATTGTTGATTATATATTCTAGAATAGATCTAACACCATGATATATAGTATGCTTGTATTGTTTACTTGTTGTTGAGGAAGTAACTTATCAATTCAAGCTGAAGTTGGAAAGCTCAACGGGGATCTACTTCAACTGTCCGGAATAAGGTACGAGGTCTACTCCTTTAGTGTTAGACATTTAATTTCTATTGCATATTGGAAAAGATTGATTTCTGGAGTCAAGCTGTCTGTTGTGGTACCCCAAGCCATAGGAATTTCTCTCCGTAAAAGGTATCTCTTTTCTTTCCTTTGAATATTGGTATCTCGAGGTAGTTGAAGGAGTTCCAAGCTACATTTCCTTCGAATCTAAGGATCCTTCCAATCCTTGCCATGGTGCCTGGAGGGAAATTCCATCTGTAGACTTTTGAATTCTCCGAGTTCACTTTGCCATCAGATGCCTTTATGAAGTTAGATAAGACACCATTGAATCTTTCTGCAATGATTGTAGATGAACCTCCAAGCAAGATGGTATCATCTACAAACTATGCATGGTTGACAACTTTGACTCCTCTATCTACCTTTAAGCCTTTTAATTCTCTGTAGTCTTGCAATGTTGAAGTTTCACGCTCATTGGTTTAGCCACCAAAATATATAGGAAGGAAAACATGGGGCATCCTTGTTGTAGGCCCCTAGTTGCTTGGAAGAACCCGGTAGGTCTGCCATTTACTAGTGGAGAAATCCATGGGCTACTAATGCAAGCTTTGACCCATCTGACAAATCTTTTGGAGAACCCAAATTTAGACATGATTTCGAAGAGATAGCGATGGTTCACTCTATCAAATGCATTGGCCATGTCCATTTTAATGGCCATGCCCTATTTCTTCCTCTACATGATGGAATGGATAGCTTCTTGAACTATAATTATGTTGTCAAGTATCTGGCGCCCAGCTACAATACCACCTTGCGGTTTTGAGATAAGACGACCCATGATGTTTTTCATTCTATTTACAAATATTTTCGAGAGGATCTTGTATGAGGTGTTGCATAAAGAAATTTGCCTGAATCTATTCAGCGAGGTTGTTATTTTCTCTTTTGGAATTAAAGATGGGAAGGATGAATAGGTGGCCCCGCCGATCTTGTCTTTCTTCCTGGTCCAATTTAACATTATTTTTAAATATTCTTTTATGATATCCCACATTGCTCTATAGAAATTTATGGTAAAGCCGTCTGGTCCAGGTGCTTTGTCAGCTTGTATAGACCAAATTGCATTTTTAATCTCATATTCCATGATGGGTTTTTCCAGGTCTATGTTCTCTTCTTCATTGACGAGATTTGGTATTTCGGAAAGGAGGTTTGATTGTGCTTCCTGGTCAACCTCCTTGCTATCTGTGTAGATCTCTAAAAAATTGTTAAAAACATGGGCTTTTACTTCCTCTTGCCCTGTGATCTTGTTCCCATCTATGTATTTTAATTCTTTAATGATGTTGAAGCTTTTCCTAACATTTTCTTGTTTGTGAAAATATTCTATGTTGTTGTCTCCTCCCTTTAGCCAAAGCTTCTTGGACGTTATCCTCCATTCCTCTTTCTCTTGCCGTGCAACATTTAGAATTTTGATGTTCAGCTCTTTTCCTTGGCTCGACAACATTGGAGTAACCTCTTTCATTTCCATGTCTGAATGGATAGCGGCCAGCTCAGTCTAAAGATTAGTTTTCTGTTGACTGGGATTCTTGTGGACATTTTTTTTCCAGCTTTTGATTGCATATCACACAACTCTAAGCTTTGATTCCCAGATGTAGCTGGTTGAACCTTGATATTGAAGGTCCCGGTCCTTTTGGATTATATCAAGGATTTTTTTGTCTTGTAGCCAAATCGAGTTGAATCGAAATGGGATGGGCCAAAGATTGGCAGGTGGGTTTAGATTCAAAGCAATGGGCTTATGGTCGAAGACTGCTGAAGGTAGGGTGAAAGATGCTAGAAGGAGATATTTTTGAAGGAAATAAGAGCTTACCATGAATCTATCCAATCTTTCCACAATGTGATCTGCTCCATCTCTTCTGTTGCTCCAAGTGCACTTCTTGTTCCTCAGTGGAGTGTCCAACAGGTCCAGATCTGAGATCAAGTCCTCCATCTTCTCGCCAAATGGATCTATGGCCCTTGTTCCTCCATGTTTCTCCAACTGTGACTTAGTAGTGTTGAAATATCCAGCAATGATGAGGTATTTTCCTCGCAGATTCGCATTTATCTTGGAGAGATCTTCCAAAAATATTACCTTATCTCTATAGTGTGTTGGTCCATATACATTGCAGATGTATGTCGAAGTTGGATCATCCTTTTCTTGGATTTCGGTGAGAATCCAATGGTGGATTTCCCTTATTGATATTATTGAAAAGTTTCTTGAAACTAAGGTGGTTATTCCTCCAGAAGCCCCTTTAGAGCTTATGGCTTTCCCATGGCAGTTTTTCCAGAAGCGGGAGAGTGCCGTAGTCTCCACTTCCGACATTTTTGTCTCTTGGATTAGCAATATGTTAGGATTCTCAGTTTTTACTATGTATTTTAGTGATTCTACTTTGATTGAACCTCCTATCCCCCTATATTTCCAAGAGACGGCTTTCATCATTTTTTATGCGATTGAGATCCTGCTCGATATCTGCCATACAGCTTTATCCCTCCTAGGTTTCTAGGATTTTGTAGAATTTTTGTTTCTTCGATGCTGCACTTCCTTCCTAGCTCCATCTCTCTTTCTGCTTCTTATTCTCTATGATATCTTTGTGACTTTATTCCTCTGGTGTTTGGTTGCAAAACTACATCATGTAGTTCTTAGGAATCTTGTGAAGGCGATTGCTCCAGGGAGTAGCCATGTTGCGCAACTTTACTACGTTTTACCATTTCTACCCAGGATCCCCCTGGTGTTGTGGAACCTTCAAATTCTTTTTCTTTCCTTTCATTACTGGGATATGGTGGGGGAAGGCTAGTAGTTGTTTGTCTCTCTTCTTCTACTGCTTCTACTGTTCTAATTTATGATGATGGAATCTCTCCCTCTTCCATGTGCAGTGCCTAGAATTGATTGTTGGTCGAAGATTATTTCTCTTCTTGAGGCTTTTCCTTGCTTGTCGTTGGTTCCAATCCAATTGATAATGGGATTGGTGGGGGCATTCTCCTTCCCATTTAACTTGTTGTCATCCTTCATCTTGCCTTTTTTTCTGGAATTTCTTGAGTTACTTTTTGGCAGTTTTCGACGAAGTGCCCATATTCATGGCACTTCTTAGACTTAAAGGGAAATTGCTCATAGTCTACTTTTTGCATGTGTTCCCATCCATCCATGTACAAGTTTACCACTTCTGGTGGCCCTTTTTCCAGATCTACTTCCACACAGATCCTTGCATAGGAGAACAAAGGGCCCTTTGGTTTCACTTTGTCGATGTAATTTCCAAGGGAGTTCCCGATTACTTGTAGAGTTTCGTCATTCCAGCAATGTAAAGGAAGGTGAGGTAGATGGACCCATACTAGGACTATTGATGGCACATCCTTTTCTGGATCAAAAAATAAGCTCCAATGATTTAGGTATAGGTCACAGGGACCCATGAAGTAAGGCCTGCTCCTAAAGATGAGATTTATATCTTCTTCTTTTTCGAATAAAAAGGTGAAGAATCCCTTTCCACAGAAGAAGTGTTGCATACCCTAGAGATCAAGGGCATCTAGTTCTTGTTTATCCATGTATCCATAGTTTTCAGCGAAGGAAAAATTCCTATGAACTTCCCAATTAGGCCTTTCTCACTCAGTGCAAAGGCTTTCAATCTTGTAGCTACAGACATGATCTGGATTCTTGGGGCTTCTATTGTCTTGGCGAAGTTGGAATCATTGGCATTCGGTCCCGAGGGAGGAGGAGATGTCGTGGAAGCCACCAAAGCTCTGAATGCTTCATCTAAGATCCGATGACGTTCCTCCAGAGGAGGATCCATTTGAGAAGCCACCCTCGAGGCTAGTCAATACCATATTCTTTCAATTTCGATCATAGATTTCTCAATTTCTCTGCAGTGTTCAGGGGAGAAGCGATCCTCTGCATGTGCACCAACCTCTCAGCTTTAGATCTATGCACCGATTCTCAGATTTTCTTCTTCCTCCTTGATCAATCCATCGTTCCTGTAATTATTGACTAGTTCAGATATAGTTTAGAACTTGGTTTAGATCGTCGTTCTGAGCTTGGTTCAGATCTTGGTTTATATCCAAAATCGATGCCAAAAAAAATTTTAGAATGTTCAAAATGATAAAAAGTAATCAATATCGTTTATCCTACACACATTAAAAGTTAATGAAAACTCCAATACATACAAAAATGTGAAGTACAAAATGGAGAAGAATGTGTATTAAGTGATTTTTTGGTGTAGGGACAAGTTAGTGTAGCATGGAGTTGTATAATGTAGATACATGTGAAACACACTTGAATACATACATTGACATGACAATTTTTTTATGGACAGTGTATAATGCAAATATAGGTGAAACACACTTGAACACATATAGTAACATGGCAACATTTTTTCGAAAATGTTGGCATGAGTTTGATTATTTGGTTATTTGATTATTAACGTAGTTAATTATTAATTAATTCAATTTAAATCTTTAAAATTTAAGGATACAACATAATCGACCTTATAGATATAATGTCGAATTTAATACATTATTATGATGGATGGTTTACACCATAGTTAGAAATGATCGACATTATTTTAAGGTATTTATAAAGTGAGACCTTTGTCAACGGAGTTTGATTAAAATTAAACAATTGAGAAGAATGTACAAAGTGGTAAATTGTATGAGACAAAGCATGGTGAACCATAGGTAAAGTCATCAACAAGAAATATTATAAACATGGAAGTTGTGTTGATGCCTGGAAAATCCCAGGTACCGACAGTAGGGATTTCCCCCAATAATCGTTCCCAAATAGATCGTTTATTGTTTGGTACGGGAATCCGTCCGGTTTGTGGTCTGGCTACCGTAGAGTTAAAATGTATTCTTAAATCTCTTTTATCGGTTGTGGCCCGATCCATCGTTTATAAATTTTATCTTTTATGTAAGAAATGCAAGTGCCTGGATTAAATGTAAGCAATAGAAACATAATAACTAATCTAAATCTATTCTAGCCTATCCCCAGGGAGCACAGTTGATATTAACTAAAAATGAATGATGTACTGTATTGTTTGCATAAAGAACTCCATAGATAACTAATAAATCCAAGATACAGACATACAATAGAAAGTTAACACAAAGATAGCTCAGTGATATTAAAACATTCATCATTCATTATTGCATAAGATTCATTACATAACATAAAATTAGTCATAACTCAGAAATAGTTCAGAGGGTTAGGAATGATCTCATAGATTATATAATGCTAAACAAGAAATAGTTCTTCATTCAGCTTTACACAAAACGCTTTGAGACTTATGCAATACTCTATCCAACAAAATTCCATCTTCTTCATTATAAAAGGAAATAGTTCTTCTTACAACAAGCTTCAGCAACTATGCTAGTGAAAAGTCCTCCTTTCATCTACTTTACCCATAATTATACAAATTACAAAATGACTCTTGAGTTTCCCCAACCTTTTGGGCTTCCTCAACTCTTTGTTTACAAAATTTTGTCTTTTAGTGTATTTACTAGAAAATGAATAAATACAAAATGTTACATAATTCTCAGTTTGTGAATAAGACAAATTTAAGTGGGCCCAGTTGGTGCCTTGATGAAAGCACTCCAGGCTTGGGCTTCTTCATTGATGACTTGATACTCAGTTGGCTCGAGCACACGCGCTGCCACTTCATGCTTTAACAAGTGGGACTCGATCTCTTTCACTTTGGGTGCATTATGACTCAGTAATTATTCTAACATGTGCTTGTGAATTGAATCTTGTATAATCCATATTTCAATAGCTTCCTCACTAACAACCTCGAGTTTAGATATGCTTTCTTCTCCTTTTAACAAACTCTCTTGTAATTTCTTCAAATGTTCCTCCTTAACTGGGAAATATTGGTCTTGGGCACCTATTAAAACCATGCATTGATTGTGAACAGAACACATGCCTTTGTAGAATTCAGTGCACTTTTCAATAGTTCTATCAATAAGTGTGTTTAATCTGACTGTTTCTTTGCACCCTAAACTCAATATGGCCACTTCCATCTTCAGACTCCTCGTAGTTTTCTGAGGCATATTTGCTGGAAATGTCAGGTTGGATCCTATCCATATTAGCTGCTTATTCACAAGTTAAACCACCTCTGATAACCTCCTCCAGAATTCTGATGAGCTGAGTGCTAGCTCTTTCAACCTAGCCTCAATTTGTTTAATTTTGTACATCTCTCCTACTAGTCTCAACAAAATCTGATTTATTTCCTTTTGTAGCACCGATGCCTAATTCCAGAAAGGGGTAATATCTATATGTTTCTCTTTTGCTTCCTGGAGTTGCTATTTTAGTAAATTGTTCTGAGCTTCCATCTCTTCCACCCTTTTATTTGCAGCATATCCTTTTTGTTCTACTTCTACAACCTGATTCTCGAGATCCTTCTTTTCTCCTTCAATGTTATTTACTGATAATACCAGGGAATCCTTGTCAGATTGTAAAATTTGGCATGCCTCTCTCAACTTCTCTAGCTCACTGAGATTGTCTTCATGCTTCCTTTTAAGGCTTTGTCCTTCACCTCTTTCATTCTTTAAAGTTTCCTTCATTTGAGATACCTTCTTCTTATATTTTTCCAAATCATCCACTATTTTATCCACATTATCTACATTTGCAAGGGTTGAGGCTACACCTGCCCTTGCAAGGAGTCTTGGGTCCTTATCAGTCCCATGGGCGATTGTTTTCTCAATTACCATAATCCCTTGGTTCTTCCTAGTGTCCACCATCTTCTTGGTTCTCATGACAATTCTTTTCTTATTTTTGTCATAGAAAATTGTATTGAAATCAGCTACCGCCTGCTCTTGAGATGGGATGAAAGGAATTATCCCAAACTCTAATGCAGGAGTTGGATCTTCTATAGTTGTGCTACTAGATGGGACAGATGACTCTAATAGATCATCATGATACTGAGTCCGCTCAAGATTCACACGATCTTGTTCCTCCTGCTCCTTTTTCCGAAGCTCTTCAGCTGCTTTCTCTCCTTGATCTCTTTCTCAATCAGCTGCTTCCAGTCTTAACCTTTCAACCTCTTCCTGCATTTTTTGTGCCTCTTCCTCTTGTTTCTTTTGTTGTTCCTCATTTTCTAACCACTACTCCGCTTCCTGCAATAGTTTGAGGGATTCTTCTTCTCTCATTTTTGTAGCTATTCTTCATGTTTCTTTTGTTGCTCAGCAGCTTTACTACTGCTTCCCTTGTTGCCTACAGTTGTTATCTTTTGCTTGAATATTTTTCTTAGAGTTGTCATATTGCTGGCATTGAGGAATATTTCTTCATTTTTATCCTAGTAATTCATGTACTCAAAATGTACCCCTGCTGCTGCACAATAGTTAGCAACCTTGTCTTTTGAACAATTTATATGAAAGCTTATTTATCCAAAGTGGAAGTACTCTAACTCCTTTACAAAATCCGATGCACTTTTCACCTTGGATAACTTATAACTACCTACATAGAATGGGAGTGGTGGGTATACAACCTTCTTCTGATCAAATAGGAAGTTCCCAATCCCATCGATGTAAAGCTGCCTCACCACTTCTTTGTGAACAACATAGCCTGTGGTGTATATTGGTAAAAGAGAAGGTGTCACATACCCCGATTTTGTAAAATAATGTAAATTATTTAATTATATTCCTGAGACATTATATTAAATTTAATGCTAAGTAGGAATTGATGACTCAGCAGAGTCAACAGAAATGGAGTGTAATTAAAAATATTTTATTATTAATAAATAAATTGTGGAGACAACAGGATGGGAGAGCTGTTAAAAAGAGGTTACTGGTCAAACTGGTGGATGGAACTAGGTGGAAAGGCAAAAGACAAGTGGCAACATCCTCAAACACTTCCTAAGTTGCAGGTGGCAACTTCCCTATATTTGGGGTCATGATTCCCCAAGAAAGTGGAATCAGAGCAGGTGGCTCATTAAATGACAACTAACCCAAAAAGACCTAGGCAATCTTTTAAAAGTACTCAATGAAGAGAGCTGAGGATGCTTAGATATTTTCCAGAGAGAATTCATTCAGGTGAATGTTATTCAGGAAATTCATTGAGGAAGAGGGAAATACAGTAAGGAAGTTGTTCTAGGAGGATTGCTGCAGTAACTTGATTTCATTACAGCTTTTTGGCTGAGAGATATGACTGATAGTTCTGAGTTAATACTAAGTTTGAAGACTGGTATCTAACTTTGTTGCACCTAGTTCCAGCCAGGGAGACCAGAGCAAGCTTGGGGGTCCTGAGGAGTCGTTGTCTGAGCGCTCTCCAGGAGTTGGTAGGGAGGAACGGCCTCCCATTGTTGTTGTTGTCCCAGTTTAAACAGGTTCTGTTACTTATCTATTTATGTTTTAATGAGCATGAATGAATGAATGTTATGTTTATATTATATGACAGAAGAGTTAGCTAGTTTAGTAATGTGAATATCTCAGGTTATCAGTAGTTAATCTGTTGATGAAATTAAAGAAAATTACTATGTTTTTCCACATCTGGGTTCACCAGACCGTACTCCAGCATAGTATCTCGATATTGGGAAGTAGTATCCTTCTGAACCGAGCTTCTTATTTAGTTACTTTCAGTAACTACAAGTGTCTTACAAATTCATAAGTTATTTTCTTATAGTATTAAAAACTACCTCCTAGTACTGTATTTTTGTTCCAGTAAATTCTACTGTAAAGGAAAGATAGTAGAAGCTAGATTAGAATTTATACTGTTTTACTATATAGTTTCCTTCCTTGTCTTCAGATAATTTCATTTCTAAAAATAAACTCAAAGCAAGAACAAGTTACAGAGCTATCATTCTTATTTTTTAGAATATAAACATGTTAATATTTGTACTTACAGAACATTTATAAGTAAACATTATAACTAAGAAAATAAACTAATTACAGCAGAACATATAAGGTATAGTATAAACTACAGAAGATTCAAATAATAAATACTATTTCCAAAGTATTATAAAATAAACTGAGTAAATACTCTGAACAAATATTAATATGTGTGCTCATAAGATAATAGTAGATAGAGATAAAATTAAATGCTGAACTTATATAAATACTATCATAACTAAGAAAGTAATTAAATTATAAAAGAAAATAGACAGTATGGTGTAAATTACATCAAAGTTGATTAATAAGTATTTTTATAGATAAACTGGTGGATTTACACTCAGGTTATTAATACAGAAACTATATTATTCACAGAAAGTTATGGTAGTAATTATACTAGTAATTTATTTATGTAATATAAGAATGTTATCACCATTAACATAAGTAGTATTTTATTTCTGTCAACAGATTTTGGAACTAATCTTACTGTTTGCATTTAAGTATAGGTATACTGACAGTATTCAGATTTAATGAAAAGAAGGATATAAAATCCTATCTTTTTAACAGGGTATAAACTATGCATCTAATGGAGTATGAACTATGCATCGGTAATTACCTTTCCTTATTCATAAGGAAGTTAAATTATAAACTGGATATAGAAACCTTAATGAAAAATACTTTGCAAACAGTGAACAACAAATACATTTTGTGCAGGAATAAACAAAAGATGTACATAATGCTCTTAATCGAGCTTATTTATCATTTACAAACATAAGTAGTAACCCTAAATATTACAGAAAATACCTTCCGAACTTAACAGGATTATATAAGAATAAATAATGGAGTTACTTCTTTCACTGTCGGTTAGGGTTAATCCCCTTAAGAATCAAATTTATATAAGGTAAGCATTAAACAGTGGAGTTAACAGTATTTTTCCTTATAGCTGGTTATAAATCAACTTTTGCTTTTACATTAATATAAATAAAAAGAAGGACTGTGAAACAGCTAACAGTCTTTTGAAACGAGCATAATAACCAAGGATAAAACCTTATCCAGTCATAGTAATACAAAAGTAAAGACTTGGTGAAACCCAGTCTTGTTCATCAATCCATGGTCGTATTAAGCATTTACACTCGAAGGCTTACAACCTGTTCTGTTAATATAACCACATTAATAATTACAAAACAAGATTTTACACTCACAGTCGAAGCCGGAGATCTCTGCGAGAGAGCTAGGGTATTAACCCTCAATTTATAACATTAAACAACAACTAAAAACCATGAAGGTCAAAAAGGACCGCAACGACCAACCCATCGTAATCCCTTAAGGATTCACACAAAGTGGACAAGCCGTGAAGAGACCAGGGCTTACCGTGGCCCATGTTTTCGTAACCCTCTTTCCTTTTGTTTACAGAGAAAGGTAGCAGGCATATCTGCAAGAACCAATTAACAGCTGACTGTTAGTTACTATAGTAATGAAAAAGAAATGCATTAACATTAATATTAGCTTCGATATCAAAGAAACGAATATTTTTTTGGTTACCTTCGGAGTGAATAATCCCACACAGTGATGCCGCGACCGGCTTGAGCCAAAAACCTGCCAATTGATGGCAAAGGAGCAACATTACAACACTCTCAACCTCTAACAGTATAAGAAACCCAGCTAAACGAGTGGCAGGGCAAAACCCTATAGCTGCATTGTTCCTTCCGTGCAAATAATACACAGTTTGCAGATAGCGTAAGCCACGCTACCTTGAAAGAAGAATCATGCCCATTGGAATGAAGAAAAGTAAGGATTATCACTGTTCAGAGCTCAAGTTAACAAAGGAGGTATCGCAGAGACAAGAAACAAGTTAATTCACACCATAACCTATTCACACAGTGCAGTAGATGGGATAACGAAGAGCTGGAGCAGCAAGAGGATTGATAGCAGACAACGCGACGGCAAAATGGACCAGGAGGGTTTGCAGAGTGGCCAAAGGCCGGAGGCAAAGGAGAATGACGACTAGGGTTGGGTCAACTGCTTTTAAAACGCCAATGCATGGCCGAGGAGAGACCACGTATACTTTTAATACTCTTCATGCAGTGGGTATGAGTTCTAAAGTCCACGACAAGATCACTATTGATTGATTTTGCAAACAAATCATCGCATGGAGATCCCGTAAGGTTTATTATATCATAGTATCCCTGCGATACGATTTCAACCACGTAACATTAGATTTATGTTGATAAAACATTACACTATAATTATTGCTCATTATTTAGTCTCGTATGCATAGGTATGGAGAATGGTTTTAATTATAATAAGTTATAAAGAGCTTTGAAATAATGTTAAGTCGTGGTTGTTTTAAACTTACCACTAGTTTGCCAATTACCTTAGTCTCAAATGAAGGTAAGAGACACAAATTTTCTTTAAAGTATATATTTGGTGGTATTTAAATTATGTTATTTATCAATTTGATTTTGGTTTTCTCTAGTTCATATCATTGATACTTGTTAATAGATTAACAACCTTTCTAATAGTCTTAGAATCCTTGTGGTGACAATTAGACTTTTGTCACTTTCTAAGCTCAAAAATTTATGAAAGTTTTTATAAATTAATGTATGATAGGTAGCTTGGATATATTTAACCTTCTTTGTTGATAGTATAGTCTTAAAAACTCATAAAGAGGTAATTATGATAAGTGTAGGACTGATCCTAAAAGTGAATTGGTCTCTATCCAAATGTCGATATTGGAAATAGAGTAGCATTCCAAAACAGTGCAAACCCTTAAACTATTAAGGGAAGACTTTAATCAAACAATAAACTTGTACATGCTTAAAGTAAGAAAAGTATAGATCAATACTTGTAATATCTTATCATTTATAACGACAGTTGAAAATCTGAATATGATGCAATCTAAACATGGCATATTACCGTAACTATGAGTAATAAAATTAAATTTTTGTTGTTGTGAATTTTCTACCATGCTGGCTGTTTAAGTAAAATTAATTATTACATTTTTTACACTTACTTTCAGTATGAGCATTTAAATGGTTTCATTCTTTGAAGAATTGTTAAACTCTATTTTTCTGGATAAAGAAGTTAATGATCATCTATATGAGTAGAATTTAATTCTCTAGCAATAGATCTCAAAGAAACTTAATAAAATTTTTACCTTTAGAGCCTGGTAAATCTGTCTAGCATGTATGTACTTTCACTAAATAAATTATGTACAGCAAATCATATTGTGAACTTTCGAGACTTGTTAACAACAACCCGTATATCTTACCTGTATACCTGTAATAGAAGAAAACTGCTGCGTTAGCTCGGAAGCTAAGTAAGCCCAGTCCTTCATGACAAACCCACCTTGTGTCGCAAATAGAAAAACAATCAGTAACGGAAAATAATTACTCTTTAAAAATTAAGTATAATCAAAAGATCATTCAGTTACAATTCTAGTAACATAAACTAATCAAACAGTTAATGACTGCAGTTAATAAGAATATATGCTATTTTGAAAATTTTTAAATTTTTCGAAATTTTTGGGGTTTTGACATGTGGTATCAGTGCATGGTTCAAACACTAGGCCTTAATGTGGCCCAACTAGTTTCCACAGAACAATAAAAATAATGTACTAACCTGCATTTTTTTGTTTTATGTAAAAAGCAGAAAAATTTCTTTTTCTGAATCTAACAGGAAGGTATGGAGAAGTTAGGAGAATATGCTGAGGAGGAGTCTCCAAACACTGAGACAAGACAGATGTCTAGAGAACCTGTGATAGAGGAGGTAACTGCTCACTCCTCAGAGCTGATGCAGACTGTAAAGGATTTAAAGACTGAAATGGAATCAGTCAAGAAGGACAATGAAAGGATTCTAAAAACTCAAGAGGAATTAAATCAAATTTTGATGGAAAAATTTCAGACTGAAGGGAGAAGCAAAAGATCTGAATCTGAGGAAGCTAGTCACCAGAAAGGATCTAAAAATATGAAACTGGTTAAAGCTGAAAGTAGCTCATCGTCTGAAGGGCTCAGAGAACAACAAAGCTATTACACTACTAGTGACAGTAGTGAGGCTGAATTGTATAACAGAAAGAAAAAGTACAGGCCTTACGAAGAGATTTTCGGGGAGTTCAAAAAAATAAAACCCCCAACTTTTAATGGAGAAACTGAAAAAGGAGAAGAGGCAAAATCCTGGTTATCTGGGATGAGAAAATATTTTCAGATATACAACTATTCAAATCAGTTGAAGGCGAGAATGGATATCTATAATCTTTCTGGAAAGGCAGATATATGGTGGCAAGATCTGAAAAGAGTTAAGGGAATCAAGGAAAAAAAGGTCAATTGGAGTACCTTTAAAAGGTACTTCAAGAAGAAGTTTCTGTCCGAACGATACTATGAAGAAAGGGCAAAAGAATTTTATGAGTTAAAGTTAGGATCCATGACTATGAAGGACTTAAACAGTAAATTCTTAAGTCTGTTAAGGTATGTGCCGTATTTAGTTGATGAGAAACCTAAAATACAACGGTTTCTCAGCTGCCTGCCATATCATATAAAGGACATAATCGAATATGATAACCCCAAAACTCTGGAAGAAGCCATGCGGAAGGCCAATTTCTGTTTTGAACAGAACAAAAAGAAAGAAGGAATAGCCAACTGGAAGGCTAAAAAGAATAGTAATCAGCCTGAGTTCAAGAAAAAAGAGTTTGTACCTCAGAAAAATTTTAGGAATAATAAGAATAGAAATCATTCCAATGGTAAGAACTTCCAGGGAAACAAAAATGGTGCTCCTAATAATTCCAATAATTCCAATAACTTTAAGGGCAAGGAAGCATCAAACAATCATGGAAATTTCACTAAGAATTTCGAAAGATAGGAGCCTGTTAAGTGCTGGGAGTGCAATGGCCCGCACTATGATTCGGTTTGCCCAAATCGGAAAAAGACAAGCAGCAATATTCATACTGTGCAGGATGAAACGACTGTTGGAGAATTTGCGAGGACTATGCCCCGAATCAATGCAGCGTTGGAGAACTGCCAAGCTGATTATCAGACTTCCATGGTGGAAGTAGATGGTATGGTTAACCAAACCCCTGTAACTATTTTAATAGATCCAGGTGCCAGTCTTAGTTACATTTCACCTCAAATAGTAGAAAAGTGTAAATTGACTGTTGAAAAGTTTGATAGCTCCTGGTTAGTTCAACTAGCCACTGGGGCAAAAAGAAAGGTAATCTGTTATGTTAAGGAATGTGCTTTAGATATGAATGATTTTAAAACTACTGTTAAATTAAATGTTTTTCCACTTGGCTCGTATGACATACTTATTGGTATGGACTGGTTAGAACAGCATAAGGTAGTTTTAAACTGTTTTGATAAAACCTTTACGTGTGTGAATGATAATGAACAACCTGTAACAGTTAAGGGTATTCCTAGGGAAACTGTAATCAGGCAGATTTTTTCCTTACAACTCAAAAGAGCAGTAAGGAAAGGGTGTAAAGCCTATGTTGTAACCATTACAGATGAGGCGAGTAAATCTGAAAAAGATAAAATAAAAATAGAGGATATTCCTGTGTTAAATGAATTTATTGATGTTTTTCCAGAGGAAATTCCAGGATTACCTCCCTAGAGGGAACTGGATTTCACTATTGAGCTAGTATCAGGTGCTGTACCTAGCTCAAAAGATCTGTATCGTATGAATATTCTGAAACTTAATGAATTAAAATCACAGTTAAAAGAATTAATAGATAAGAAGTACATTCGACCTAGTGTGTCCCCTTGGGGAGCACCAGTAATCTTTGTTAAAAAGAAAGACAGAACTATGCGACTTTGCATAGATTACTGTCAACTAAATAAAATGACAATTAAAAACAGATATCCGTTGCCCCGCATAGACAATCTATTTGATCAGCTGCGTGGAGCTACGGTGTTCTCTAAGATAGACCTGAGATCAGGATATCATCAAGTAAGAATTAAAGAAGAGGACATTTTCAAGACAGCCTTTAGAACAAGGTATGGACATTACGAATTTGTCGTAATGCCTTTTGGGCTTACAAATGCCCCAACTGTCTTTATGTGCCTAATGAATAACATAATGCATAAATATTTAGATAAATTTGTTGTCGTATTCATCGATGACATCTTAATTTATTCTAAAAATAAAGAGGAAGATAAGGAACACTTATGGATAGTTTTACAAGAACTGCGAGAGCAACAGCTCTTTGCGAAGTTCAGCAAGTGTGATTTCTTTAAGGATGAAATCTAGTGCTTAGGTCACGTAGTGACTAAGGAAGGGATTTCTGTGGATCCTAAAAAGATTCGGGCAATCGAATATTGGCCAGTTCCAAAAGACGCAACAGATGTTAGGTCCTTCATGGGAATTACCGGTTACTACCGGAGATTCATTGAGGGCTTTTCAAAAATAGCTAATCCAATCACTTCCTTGCAAAATAAAGGCAAGAAATTTGATTGGAACTTAAAATGTGAGGAAAGTTTTAAGAAATTAAAAACTTTATTAACAACTGCGCCTATTCTAAGAATAGCAGATCCTAATAAGGATTTTGTGGTATGCACCGATGCTTGTAATGATGGTTTAGGTGGAGTGTTGACTCAAGATGGGCATGTCATTGCCTATGAGTCCAGGAAGTTAAAGATCCATGAAAAGAATTATGCTACTTATGATTTGGAACTTGCTGCTGTTATTGATGCCTTAAAAATGTGGCAACACCACTTAATAGGCAGAAAGTTTACTTTAATGACTGATAATAAGGGTCTAAAATACCTTTTAGATCAGCCCAACTTAAATGCAAGGCAAGCAAGATGGTTAGCCTTCTTAAGTGAATACGATTTCAAAATTCAACACATAAAAGGAAAAGAAAACAAAGTGGCTGATGCTTTGAGCAGAAATGCAAAGCTGAACTTTGCAGCAACAATTAGCACTTACACATCTGATTTAAATGAACAGCTGGCTGAAGGGATAAAATTGGATGAAATTTATAAAAAATTACAGTTTACAGCTAAAGAAGAACCTACAGAAAGTTTAATAAAAGGCTATAGTCTAAATAAAGATGGGTTTTTATTGTTTAAGGACAGACTGTATATGCCTAATGTGCCTAAGGTTAAATTGTTGATTCTGGATGAAGTTCATAAAACCCCTTACTCCGGGCATCCAGGCTACCAGAAGACTATTACCATGTTAAGAAAAGATTATTTCTGGCCTAATATGAAATTTGAAGTAGCTGAGTATATAGCTAGATGTTTGGACTGTCAACAAGTGAAAACAGAACACCAACATCCAGCTGGTTTATTGCAACCATTGCCTATTCCTAGTTGGAAATGGGAAATAATCAGCTTAGATTTTATTACTGGATTACCCAGAAATCAGAATCTGAATGATTCAATTATGGTGGTAGTAGATAAATTAAGTAAAGCAGCACATTTTATTCCTGTTAAAACCACTTACAAGGCTGCAAATATAGCAGACATATTCTTAAAGTAGATTTTTCGGTTGCATGGTGTACCAAAGGTTATTATTTCAGACAGCGATCCTAAATTCACAGAAAATTTCTGGAAATCCTTATTTAAGGGGTTAAACACAACACTGAATTTTAGCACCTCTTTCCATCCTCAGACGGATGGACAGACTGAAAGAGTGAATCAGGTGTTGGAAGATCTGTTAAGAATGTATGTTAAGGATCAGCCAGGTAAGTGGGAGGATTACTTGCATTTAGCAGAATTTGCATACAATAACAACTATCAATCATCATCTAAGTTCAGTCCTTTTGAAATTCTGTATGGGCGTAAATGTAACACTCCTATCTCATGGAATAATCCAGTAGATAGATTAGTGTTGGGACCCGAATTATTAAAAGAAATGGAACAGATTGTGAAACAAGTGCAGGAGAATTTGAAGGTTTCCCAGGATCGGCAAAAGAGCCAAGCAGATTTGAAAAGAATACTAAAGAGTTCCAGGTGGGTGAGCACGTGTTTATAAAGGTAAGACCAAATAAGAGCTCCCTAAGACTGGGGAGTTGTGCAAAATTAGCGCCACGTTACTGTGGTCCGTTTGAAATTCTATCCAGAATTGGTCAAGTTGCATATCAGTTAGCATTACCACCTAATTTGAAAGTGCATAATGTTTTCCACATTTCTGTTCTAAAAAAGTATGTTCATGATGCTACTCATGTAATTGATTGGAATGTTGTACAGGTGGAACCAGAAGGAGAAGTTCTGGTGGAGCCAAACTGTATCCTCGGGAGGAGGGAAATTACTCTGCGAAACCGCACAATTGGACAGCTGAAGGTGCAATGGAAGCACCTTAGTCCTAAAGAAGCTACCTAGGAACTGGAAATTAAGATGCGGGAAGCATACCCGAATCTGTTCCAAGAGGTTGCAGAGGATGAGGAATAAGTAACATCGAGGACAATGTTACATTTTAAGGGGGTGTGTATGTCACATACCCCAATTTTGTAAAATGATGCAAATTATTTAATTATATTCCTGAGAAATTATATTAAATTTAATGCTAAGTAGGAATTGATGATTCAGCAGAGTCAACAGAAATGGAGTGTAATTCAGAATATTTTATTATTAATAAATAAATTGTGGAGACAACAGCATGGGAGAGATGTTAAAAAGAGGTTACTGGTCAAACTAGTGGATGGAACTAGGTGGAAAGGCAAAAGACAAGTGGCATCATCCTCAAACACTTCCTAAGTTGCAGGTGGCAACTTCCCTATATTTGGGGTCATGATTCCCAAAGAAAGTGGAATAAGAGCAGGTGGCTCATTAAATGACAACTAACCCAAAAAGACCTAGGCAATATTTTAAAAGTACTCAATGAAGAGAGCTGAGGTTGCTCAGATATTTTCCAGAGAGAATTCATTCAGGTGAATGTTATTCAGGAAATTCATTGAGGAAGAGGGAAATACAGTAAGGAAGTTTTTCTAGGAGGATTGCTGCAGTAACTTGATTTCATTACAGCTTTTTGGCTAAGAGATCTGACTGATAGTTCTGAGTTAATATTGAGTTTGAAGACTGGTATCTGACTTTGTTGCACCTAGTTCCAGCCAGGGAGACCAGAGCAAGCTCGGGGGTCCTGAGGAGTCGCTGTCTGAGCACTCTCCAGGAGTTGGTAGGGAGGAACAGCCTCCCATTTCTATTGTTGTCCCAGTTTAAACAGGTTCTGTTACTTATCTATTTATGTTTTAATGAGTATGAATGAATGAATGTTATGTTTATATTATATGACAGAACAGTTAGCTAGTTTAGTAATGTGAATATCTCAGGTTATCAGTAGTTAATCTGTTGATGAAATTAAAGAAAATTACTGTGTTTTTCCACATCTGGGTTCACCAGACCGTACTCCAGCACAGTATTTCGGTATTGGGAAGTAGTATCCTTCTGAACCGAGCTTCTTATTTAGTTACTTTCAGTAACTACAAGTGTCTTACAAATTCATAAGTTATTTTCTTATAGTCTTAAAAACTACCTCCTAGTACTGTATTTTTGTTCCAGTAAATTTTGCTGTAAATGAAAGATAGTAGAAGCTAGATTAGAATTTATAATGTTTTACTATATAGTTTCCTTCCTTGTCTTCAGATAATTTCATTTCTAAAAATAAACTCAAAGCAAGAACAAGTTACAGAGGTATCATTCTTATTTTTTAGAATATAAACATGTTAATATTTGTACTTACAGAACATTTATAAGTAAACATTATAACTAAGAAAATAAACTAATTACAGCAGAACATATAAAGTATAGTATAAACTACAGAAGATTCAAATAATAAATACTATTTCCAAAGTATTATAAAATAAACTGAGTAAATACTCTGAACAAATATTAATATGTGTGCTCATAAGATAATCGTAGATAGAGATAAAATTAAATGCTGAACTTATATAAATACTATCATAACTAAGAAAGTAATTAAATTATAAAAGAAAATAGACAGTATGGTGTAAATTACACCAAAGTTAATTAATAAGTATTTTTATAGATAAACTGGTGGATTTACACTCAGGTTATTAATACAGAAACTATATTATTCACAGAAAGTTATGGTAGTAGTTATACTAGTAATTTATTTATGTAATATAAGAATGTTATCACCATTAACATAAGTAGTATTTTATTTCTGTCAACAGATTTTGGAACTAATCTTACTGTTTGCATTCAAGTATAGGTATACTGACAGTATTCAGATTTGATGAAAAGAAGGATATAAAATCCTATCTTTTTAACAGGGTATAAACTATGCATCTAATGGAGTATGAACTATGCATCAGTAATTACCTTTCCTTATTCATAAGGAAGTTAAATTATAAATTGGATATAGAAACCTTAATGAAAAATACTTTCCAAACAGTGAACAACAAATACATTTTGTGCAGGAATAAACAAAAGATGTACAGAATGCTCTTAATCAAGCTTATTTATCATTTACAAACATAAGTAGTAACCCTAAATATTACAGAAAATACCTTCCGAACTTAACAGGATTATATAAGAATAAATAATGGAGTTACTTCTTTCACTGTCTATTAGGGTTAATCCCCTTAATAATCAAATTTATATAAGGTAAGCATTAAACAGTGGAGTTAACAGTATTTTTCCTTATAGCTGGTTATAAATCAACTTTTGCTTTTACATTAATATAAATAAAAAGAAGGAATGTGAAACAGCTAACAGTGTTCTGAAACGAGCATAATAACCAAGGATAAAACCTTATCCATCCATAGTAATACAAAAGTAAAGACTTGGTGAAACCCAGTCTTGTTCATCAATCCATGGTAGTATTAAGCATTTACACCCGAAGGCTTACAACCTGTTCTGTTAATATAACCACATTAATAATTACAAAACAAGATTTTACACTCACGGTCGAAGCCAGAGATCTCTGCGAGAGAGCTAGGGTATTAACCCTCAATGTATAACATTAAACAACAACTAAAAACCATGAAGGTCAAAAAGGGCCACAGCGACCAACCCATCGTAATCCCTTAAGGATTCACACAAAGTGGACAAGCCGTGAAGAGACCAGGGCTTACCGTGGCCCGTGTTGCCGTAACCCTCTTTCCTTTTGTTTGCAGAGAAAGGTAGCAGGCATATCTGCAAGAACCAATTAACAGCTGACTGTTAGTTACTATAGTAATGGAAAAGAAATGCATCAACATTAATATTAGCTTCGATATCAAAGAAACGAATATTTTTTTGGTTACCTTCGGAGTGAATAATCCCACACAGTGATGCCACGACCGGCTTGAGCCAAAAACCTACCAATTGATGGCAAAGGAACGACATTACAACACTCTTGACCTTTGATAGTATAAGAAACCTAGCTAAACGATGGGCAGGGCAAAACCCTATAGCTGCATTGTTCCTTCCATGCAAATAATACACAGTTTGCAGACAGCGTAAGCCACACTACCTTGAAAGAAGAATCACGCCCATTGGAATGAAGAAAGGTAAGGATTATCATTGTTCAGAGCTCAAGTTAACAAAGGAGGTATCACAGAGACAAGCAACAAGTTAATTCACACCATAACCTATTCACACAGTGCAGTAGATGGGCTAACGAAGAGCTGGAGCAGCAAGAGGATTGATAGCAGACAACGCGATGGCAAAATGGAGCAGGAGGGTTTGCAGAGCGGCCAAAGGCCGGAGGCAAAGGAGAATGACGACTAGGGTTGGGTCAAATGCTTTTAAAATGCCAATGCATGGCCGAGGAGAGACCACATATACTTTTAATACTCTTCATGCAGTGGGTATGAGTTCTAAAGTCCACGACAAGATCACTATTGATTGATTTTGCAAACAAATCATCGCATGGAGATCCCGTAAGGTTTATTATACCATAGTATCCCTGCGATACGATTTCAACCACGTAACATTAGATTTATGTTGATAAAACATTACACTATAATTATTGCTCATTATTTAGTCTCGTATGCATAGGTATGGAGAATGGTTTTAATTATAATAAGTTATAAATAGCTTTGAAATAATGTTAAGTCATGGTTGTTATAAACTTACCACTAGTTTGCCAATTACCTTAGTCTCAAATGAAGGTAAGAGACACAACTTTTCTTTAAAGTATATATTTGGTGGTATTTAAATTATGTTATTTATCAATTTGATTTTGGTTTACTCTAGTTCTTATCATTGATACTTGTTAATAGATTAACAACCTTTCTAATAGTCTTAGAATCCTTGTGGTGACAATTAGACTTTTGTCACTTTCTAAGCTCAAAAATTTATGAAAGATTTTATAAATTAATGTATGATAGGTAGCTTGAATATATTTAACCTTCTTTGTTGATAGTATAGTCTTAAAAACTCATAAAGAGGTAATTATGATAAGTCTAGGACTGATCCTAAAAGTGAATTGGTCTCTATCAAAATGTCAATATTGGAAATAGAGTAGCATTCCAAAACAGTGCAAACCCTTAAACTATTACGGGAAGACTTTAATCAAACAATAAACTTGTACATGCTTAAAGTAAGAAAAGTATAGATCAATACTTGTAATATCTTATCATTTATAACGACAGTTGAAAATCTGAATATGATGCAATCTAAACATGGCATATTACTGTAACTATGAGTAATAAAATTAAATCTTTGTTGTTGTGAATTTTCTACCATGCTGGCTGTTTAAGTAAAAGTAATTATTACATTTTTTACACTTACTTTCAGTATGAGCATTTAAATGGTTTCATTCTCTGAAGAATTGTTAAACTCTATTTTTCTGGATAAAGAAGTTAACGGTCATCTATATGAGTAGAATTTAATTCTCTAGCAATAGATCTCAAAGAAACTTAATAAAAGTTTTACCTTTAGATCCTGGTAAATCTGTCTAGCATGTATGTACTTTCACTAAATAAATTATGTACAACAAATCATATTGTGAACTTCCAAGACTTGTTAACAGCAACCCGTATATCTTACCTGTATACCTGTAATAGAAGAAAACTGCTGCGTTAGCTCGGAAGCTAAGTAAGCCCAGTCCTTCATGACAAACCCACCTTGTGTCGCAAACAGAAAAACAATTAGTAAGGGAAAAGAATTACTCTTTAAAAATTAAGTATAATCAAAAGATCATTCAGTTACAATTCTAGTAACATAAACTAATCAAACAGTTAATGACTGCAGTTAATAAGAATATATGCTATTTTGAAAATTTTTAAATTTTTCGGAATTTTTGGGGTTTTTACAGAAGGGTCCCTAGTTCTTCCAAACATCCTGAGGTATAGACCTTCCTCTGTTAGGTAATAATAACCATTATATTCTACAATCTTCAATGCTTCCTCAGATATGCAATTACATTCGGTAAGGAAGATTAATTTGTACAATGACATTATGAAATCTTTGCAGATACTCTTATAATGGCTGAAGCATTTATGTGCCCAAAACAACTGGTACGCAAAATAAACAGGAGTTTTAGTATTATCCCACTGGCAATTCAATGTTGGGAACTGTTGTTTGCACAAAATGCAATCAATTAGAAAAGAACTCATATAGAACTCTGACTTCTTTTGTGAGATTCCTCCAAGCGTTGTGCTTATACATTAGGATAGGCTGTTGGATATTATATTGGCCCAGTTAAAAATGGTACCTTGAGTGGCCATAAAGAAAATCATCGGCACCCAATTTAATTTGTAGTACTTCCCATTTTCTTTCCCGAAGATCCTGTTCAACATTAAAGCTAAAAGTCTATAAGGAGTGCGCAGGTTCGTGGTTTCATATTCCCCAGAAGGCCTTGTACGAAAATGCTTCCCAGGGACCATCATTCTTTGGACATTGTCCAAAATATCAAGGTCAAGCTCTTTTAACCACTTTTCTATTAGATAAATCTGAGGAGCGGGAATCTTGCAGGCCTAAGCTACATAAGTCGGGCTATAAGTGGCAAAAACTTGTCCATCCGCATTTAACAAAATCATCTTGGTTACATTATCCTTTGGGAGGATCGATCCTATTACTTCTGCACACGGAAACAGTTCTGGTTGCGTGGAAGCATTCATAATAGCTAACCTTTCTATGTTTGCATATATTGGAAAATCCTCTAACCTCACATCTAGGATGCTCCGGTCCTTGATCATTTGATATATTTGTCCCCGTCTGTACTCAAGTTCACTGCCAGTAACAACCTTGGTATAATCATATATAATTTCTACTCGTGTTATGACCACCACTTTTGGATCATCCTCTGTGGCTTGAGCCTTCTTCTTTCCTTTTCGAGGCATAGTGTTATATAAATGAAGAGGCTATTTAAACCATAAAACAATGTATTGGATTCATCTCAAAAACATATAACTGTAACTGATAAGTTTGCATATAACCAGAAATCGAAAAGCTATGTTTTAATCAGAAATCTCTACCATATCATCATGTTACATTTCAGTAAGTCTTTTAAAACAATGTAATACTGAATCGAGAACTTTAAACAACAGGCTTAATGCGTTTCAAGAAAAAACTGGATACAGTTCACGGGAAAGTAAACTCCACTTCAAGGGCACTAAGTATTTTCTCATGGCAATACATATTTCTAGGAAGAGTA
Source organism: Pseudotsuga menziesii (assembly GCA_001517045.1). NCBI lineage: Eukaryota > Viridiplantae > Streptophyta > Pinopsida > Pinales > Pinaceae > Pseudotsuga > Pseudotsuga menziesii. The sequence continues at coordinate 411,342 of LPNX010040712.1, forward strand.
ACCCTAACACCATCGACGGGTAAAAAAGGGAAACCGCGAATATCGGGGAGAAACATCTAAATGAATAGTCAAGGATTTTACTCAGAATGAAAATTTCCTCCCGTAGCCTGAAATCGAAAACGACCATCCATGAAAACCTCTATTCTAACCCAGCCAATAGCCATAATCCCCCCATCCTCGCATTGGTTAAACAAAGGAGTGGTGCAGACGGAGAAATGCTCGTCTTCCCACATTCCTCCTATTGCAAACTACTGTCAGAGAGACTCTCATGGCGAGGGCTTGGCAAAAATGGCTTGGGGAAGGTAAAAACAACCAGTAACCCTGGCTAACTAGAAGCAAAATGAAAAAGGATTCATCATTCGAGGGGAATCCAAACAAAATATTTGACCTCGAGTTCTAAATACTTGCCATGCAATAAAAAAAACCTAACCCTACCAAGCTATCACAACCTTTTGTAAAGCATCAAAACAAGCATAAGGTCCAGATCCTACCTGGCTACCGAAATGATCTAGAACAGGTTTGGTCCAAGCTGACTAGATCCGCTAAATAATTGACAGCTCCGCATAGGAAAATGCAGACTCGAACAGCCAACAATAACCGTAACGCACTCCCCTAAGGGCTTAAAAAGGTTTAACAAAACAAACACCAACATCTAATAAATGAGCCTTAGGTGAAAAACCACATTGGTGCCAAAAGAAAATGCCTCGAAACAATCCTAAGAGAGGAAAAGATGGCTTTGGGTGGAAGATCGAAAAGGATTCGATGCTCTTCGAGCGGCTACGAACTTATCCTACCGAGGCAGGGTAATGACTTGAAGACTTCATCAGTAAGGTAACCAACTATCCATCCGCATCGGCATTGAGAGATTCTTCGGAAAGGTTATCGGTTGCACATCCAATTACACATCCGAAGCATCGACAAAGGACTCAACAACAAATTCTTTGGAAGACTTAGGGACAAGCGATCGCGATGGCGGGAGGGTAGGAACAAATGACTCTTCCGCGGGCATCGAAAAATAAATCAACAAGCCAATCAAGTATCGAAAATGATACTGAAAACCACCTAGAGAGAATCAGAAACTTTCATTCGATACTATCGATACCATAGATAAGAGCTCAGTCGACGAGTTGACAAACTATCATGAGCCTTCCGAAAAGTACTCAAGAAGAAAAAGTTCAGAAAACTAGAAAACAACCCTTCCACTACGTTGGATAAACTCCATGAGTTCATCCAATGCCTCAAGTGGAAAGAAAAATATTTACTTTTAACAAAAAATAGGTTGAAAATAAAACTAAGTTATGAAGAAACTCTTGGCTTATAAAGATATACTTTTAAGGCTTGAAAGTTAGAATTTCAAAAAAAGGGGGGCCCTAAAACATAATTTTTTTTTTTTTTTTGGGGGGGGGGGTTGCAGCAGCATCAGGTTGTCAACAAGTTGACCAATAATAAAGTGTTTGTTAAAATAAGGAGGCATAAACAAGGTGATGATCGACAAAAATCCATATATAGAGGAGCCATTGACATAGAGAAAGGATGTCAAAATGGGTTTATAATTGGGGTATGATATAAAAGACAACAATCAACAATGGGAAAGAGTGACAAAGAGAAATAATGCATATTTTTATAAACAGATGTTGCATAAGGAATTATATGAAAGGAAAAGCTCAGTCTAGTAGTTTGAAATTATTTCTACAAGCCAAATTGTTATCAAGTGTAAAAGAGTAATGTTGGCCTAAGAGCATCCATATCTCTGAAATGACTACAATGTGATGTGTAAACATAGAGGAGCATATTGGAAGTGTCTCATGGATCCTTGTGAATATGCTCATGACACAAAATCATGATGGATGAAGGTATAAATATTGCGTCTTAAACATAGAGGATCGAGAGATAACAGTTGTTCCCCTCACTTTCAATTAATTGACCTTGGTGAATGGTGCTTCCTCTTTTTGCTTAATTACCTACTACACTATTTAGGTCTCTAAGAACATGGAAACATTGCACCTGGTGGAAGGTCTCCACAATGAGTTGAAATTCATTCATACTTATTTTGAGACATGTATCACCTGGAATGTTCCTTTCTTGAAGATATCTGAAAATTATCATTGAGTTACCTCTAACTGTAAGGATTCTTATTCCTTTTTTTATTGCTATTTGAATCCCCTTTCATAATTCTTGAATCTTAGCTTGATTATTTCTAGTGAACCCAATCCCCTATGAAAAATAATGTTCCTTATTTCCCTCGAGGTCATAAAGCACCCCCTCCCCCTCCCCATGCGCTCTTCATCCCTAACTTATTTTGTTTCTTTTTTTATACAAACATATACTATTGTATTGATAAAAGGCTGAACAAAATTCAACAAGTTGTTACAAAAGTTCCCTCATTCCATGTTGAGAGGGTAAAAGTATGAAAGAAGCATCATATAACACATAATTACAGTCATCCTGATAAGGGAGTTTCTGCTCCAAAGACCAAAAATACTTATATTGCTATATATTCTAACATATTGTCCATTTATAAGAAGGAAAACAAACTTCATGTAAAGTAAACTAGATAGTAAAATCATTTTTAGAATCAGGCTCCTCATAAGGAGCTTCTTCAACTTCAAATTCTTCATCAAAAGTGTTCTCAAAATATGTAGAGGGAGAATCATCAAAATTAGTATCATCCTCATCCATATCCTCTTCTAGATTTTCATAAGTATTAACATCATGGGTACCACTGTCGTCCTGAGTTCCATGAAGGTCTTCATGTTGATCTTCATCATCATTGTCTTCAACAGAGTGAATAGGGGAAGATACAACTAAATCTTTATCTTTAGAGCTGGAAATAGTTTGCACAATCTTAACAACAGAAGTTCCTTCACCATTTTGACCTTCAAAATTCTCCTCGACCTTAGAATTTTTCCCTCTTATGAGATCTTCATGAATATTAACCAAAACATCATCTTTATTATCTTACCAAATAATATCTTGTAGCTTCAAGTCACATGCCCTAACTACACCATTAATTCCATTCAAACAATTTTCTAGACCAGTACTAATTTGAAGAGAAGAATTATCAAACTACTCCAATTTCTGATCAATCTCCAACATATGGGATAGAATATGATGAACAAACGCCTTCATACCTTCCAATTGATCTCGCATACAATTCATTTGACCTTGAAAATATTGCATACTATCCTTTATAGATTGAAAATTTCTCAGCAAGATCTTCAATTTTCTTAATAATGTCCATATTTAAAAAACCCACTAAGAATTCCTCGTTCCCAAGAGAGGGTTAAGCTTACCTTACTAAATTCAAGGAAATAAAATAAATTCCCACTTAATAAAATCCCCAAAGGAGTCTGTTAAGACTAGAAATTGTTCCTAGTCTTTGTGTGTTGTTTTTCAAAGGTTCATTTCTTATTTACTTTTCATCTTTAGTTTGTTTGAGATTTTAATGATTTTAAATGCATTTTTTGGTTTTATAGGTTATAGTTTGTTTTTATTTATTTCTCGTCTTTCTTACGTTTTCTTTTAATGGCTTATTATGTATTATATGGCTTTCAAAGTCTTAAAATGTTTTTTTTTATCCCAAAGTCTAACCCTTGTTTTGAGTTCTTTGGTAAATATATCATGAGGAGATTCCTGTAGTGCAAAATTCAGGATCTATGCAATAAAGCGCTGCAGGAATCATAAATCATTAGAAAGAGTGGTGGATTATCGTGGTTGTTGCAGTCGAGGATAAGGGAGTTTTCTAGACACCTGTTGAACACATCATGACACATGTACATAACCCGATTCCATAATCATGACAAATGTATGAGGCTGTGAGAATATCATTCAAAAAATCGTGGTTTTCAACTGTCATGATTTTTAGGTTGGGTTTTGAGTTTTATTGTTGCAGAGACGGAGGTTAAGATTTTTGAAGTTTCCTAAAGAAGGACACAAGCTAAGTTAAAATATAGACATGAGGAAGCGTGGAAATATTAACAGGTTTGAGCCTACTAATACAAGTTGGGCCACTAATTTTCCAGAATATGCAACATTATTTAGAATGGCAGGTTGGTTTAGTTTCTTTGAGAAGATCACTGGTTTCAATCCGGAGGTTTCATATCCTTTTGCCCAAAATTTCATCAATGATACTGTAACATTCGATACTATCAAGTTTGACTTAACATAGGATTTAATAGCTGAGGCTACTGGTGTCTCAAGATATGGAGAATTGTGGTTCAAAAAGACTCCTTTCAGCTTCAACCCTAGTGACTTCTTACTACCAGGAAATGAAACCCTAGAATGGGGAAAAGGGTTTCATTTGGAAAAGTTGAAACCAGAATGGAAGGAAGCTATTAGTATTGTACATAGCTATATTACATGTGAGGGCAGATTCACATTAGTATTTAAATATCATATTAGATTTTTACAACATTTGAATTAGCAGTCAAAAATGAATTTGCCTTTCTTTCTCTTAAAAAGTTTCTAGCGGATGTCAAACAGAATCAGGGGACATCTAGACCATACACACCAGTCAGTTTTTCACCATGGTTTGATAAAATTAATCATTTATACAGTTTTGCAAAAGAAGAACAGGAGTTGGGACCATTTCTTATTCTGGTTTGGTTTTACTAATGAACAAGATGACCAAGTAAAGAAAGCTTGATTGATAAGCAGTTTGGTTTTGTTAAAAGATTTAAAAAAGAGATGGTTGAAGACTTAGTGCATGATAACACTCAGGAAAATAGTTTATGTCAAGGATTCAAAGAGTCTGTTGATAAATATGGAAGAGAAGCATTGGATGATGAGCAAGATTATGTTGTCGAGGATGAAAAAATGGGGAATCCATTTAGGTTGAATTTGGAGGAAGATATTTGTTCAACAGAACAAAATCAGAGTTCTATGTGTATACAGGAATGCTCAACTAAAGTTTCTATTGCAGCTGATTCAAAGGGTGACATTTTGCAAATTCCAAATGTAAAGATACAGAACAAATATTTTATGCGGGTGGAAGGGTTGAAATGGAGGCCAAAAACCAAACCTACAAACAAACTTAGATTAAACATGAAGAGAATTTTAAACCCTAAATTGGGAAAAGAAAAGATTACAATCATTGAAGATTCTTCCAGTGAAGAAAATATGGAGAATGAAGAGGATTCGAGCTCACAACAACACTATATTCAAAAGGATCATTTAGTTTCATTAGAACCAGTTCAAGGAGGACATAAGGCTTCAGAAGGGCATACTACTTTCATTACTGAACATGGTATAGCTTCAAGAATTTCTTCTGTACAAGAAACAATGAAAGATAAATAGGAAGATGATTTTATTTTTAAGAAACTTGACATCCCATGGTTGTCAAACCAAGATTCTATAATGCATAGAGAGGTGCACATGGACTTAGAACTTGAAAACCTTAGGAAAACTTTGCAGCAACATAAGTCACAAATTGAGTTTCTTAATGAAACTAATGACAGGCTGGTAATGACCAATAGGATATTGAGAGAAGACTTGGAAGACATTAATGCACACTATCAAGAACTGATAGATGTATTGAAAGAAGAATTAAAGAGAAAAAGAGAAATCCAGAATCAAGCTGAAGATTTAACCCAACAGGTTCAGAAGTTAAGTAAACAGAATGAAATGTTATCAAACAAAGTTAGAAGTCTGGAAATAGAGCAAGAGCGAAGCAAGAAGAAGTCTCATGCATTGGAGGGGATTTCTATGTTGGCAGAAGCAGCTAAGAAGTTATGAATGTCATCTAGTGGCCATCTGTCAAGTATTTTAGTTTTTTATAGTGTATTTTTGTTGTATTTAACATATAACTACTTTTTGTGACTATTTTGACTTTTAGACCTAAAAGATAGTTATGACAGTTATAGAACTGATTTAGTTGGTAAATGATAAAAGTAGGAAAGTGAATAGGAAGAGGGTTCGATTTTTGTTTAGAGAAGGGTTCTAGAGCTGAAGAATTTGTATGTACTTTCAAGTTGATGCATTTTAACTCTCATGTAAGTCTTGAAGACTGAGATTGATCTATATATACATATAAGCCATTTTATCCTCTATATTGTTTTTGTTTATGGTTTGTTTGATCACTCAACTCATGACTTCATTTCTTGATTAATGTTTTTATTCATGTAAATGCTTATGTGTTGTGGAAAGAACCAATACTGTGTTGATCAATGTTCATGGCTTATATTTATGATTTATGCATTTATGTCTTAGTCCTCTATGTTATTTCATGACTCAGTTCCTATATTGGCTTGCTGATTGTTGACCTTCTTGTAAATTCACTTTCCAACCAAAAACCACAAAAACCAATTCCATTTTTGCTTTTTTATTTTGAGATTGTACTAGCTTGTTCCCTTTGTAGTCTAGGAACAATTTCTAGCACAAACATCTTTGGCGCTGTTGCCGGGGACGTAACTGAAGTATATCTTCCCTGGGATATCATTATTTGTTGAATCAAATTTGTTGTAACATTGATTTCATTGAAATTTTTAATTTTAATATTACCAAATTTAATACATATGTGGAAGTTTTGATTAGTTTTATAGAATAGTTCAAGTGATCATTATTTAGATTTCGAATATTTTTTAATATAAAAAAATCATAAATTCCATTCTTTGTAAATCTCTTTTTACCCTAAATATCGTCTTCAAAATAAAAATAAAACTCAAAAAATTAAAAAAAAATTGTATATCATTACAAATATATATATATATATATACATGATTCATAACAACCACAACTGACTATACTAGGAGCGAAGCAATAAGCAGTCTCATGCATTGGAGGGGATTGCTATGTTGGCAAAAGTAGCTAAGAAGTTATGAATGCCATCTAGTGGCCAATTGTCAAGTATTTTAGTTTGTTATAATGTATTTTTGTTGTATTGAACATATAACTACTTTTTGTGACTATTTCGACTTTTAGACCTAAAAGATAGTTATGACATTTATAGATCTGATTTAGTTGGTAAATGATAAAAGTAGGAATGTGAATAGGAAGAGAGTTCAATTTTTGTTTAGAGAAGGGTTCTAGAGATGAAGACTTTGGATGTACTTTCAAACTAATGCATTTTAACTCTCATGTAAGATTGAGATTGATCTATATATACTTATAAGCCATTTTATCCTCTGTATTGTTTTTGTTTATGGTTTGTTTGATCACTCAACTCATGACTTCATTTCTTGATTAATGTTTTTATTCATGTAAATGCTTATGTGTTGTGGACAGAACCAATACTGTGCTAATCAATGCTCATGGTTTATATTTATGATTTATGCATTTATATCTCATTCCTCTATGTTATTTCATGACTCAGTTCCTATATTGGCTTGCTCATTGTTGACCTTCTTGTAAATGAACTTTACAACCAAAAAACACAAAAACCAATTCCATTTTTGCTTTTTTGTTTTGAGATTATACTAGCTTGTTCCCTTTGTAGTCTAGGAACAATTTCTAGCACAAACAGCAAAAGGTGATACTAACTCAAACTGATCAGGAGTAAACAAAGAAGGAGAAGACTGAGATTTCCAAATTTGTCTAGCTTCTTTCAAAATTTGTTCTGGTTCTGAGACACCCAAATGTAAAGGTGAAGTAGGTTTCCCTCTTGTTCCAATCTTTCTGGTAGCCACTATGAACCACTACTTGGTGAAAATGTAGTCTAAAATATTTTTTGACTTTGTTCACCTCTAAAAATCAGATGAATAATGATATCCCAGGGAAGATATACTTCAGTTATGTCCCTGACAATGGTGCCAAAGATGTTTGTGCTAGAAATTGTTCCTAGACTACAAAGGAAACAAGCTAGTACAATCTCAAAACAAAAAAGCAAAAATGGAATTGGTTTTTGTGTTTTTTGGTTGGAAAGTTCATTTAAAAGAAGGTCAACAATCAACAAGCCACCATTGTTGGGGACGTAATTGAAGTATATCTTCCCTTGGATATCATTATTTATCTAATTTTGAGAGGTGAACAAAATCAGAAAATCTTTTAGACTACATTTTCACCAACCAATGGTTCACAGTGGCTACCAAAAAGATTGGAACAAGAGGGAAACCTACTTCACCTTTATATTTGGGTGTCTCAGATCCAGAACATATTTTGAAAGAAGCTAGACAAATTTGGAAATCTCAGTCTTCTCCTTCTTTGTTTACTCCTCATCATTTTGAGTTAGTATCACCTTTTGCATATTCAGAAGAGGAAAAAAAAAGTCTGTCTTGGTTAGTCCCTTCTATACCAGTTGAGACCTTTCAAATTTTCACTAATCCACAATCTTATAAAAAAGCAAAAACTGAGTCTCCTGGTAAAATTCCTTTGTTTTAGTTTAAACCAAGTAAAATCCCTTTTCAACCAAGATCAAGCAAAGCTAGTCAGCCTTTGTCTTCATCAAATCAAAGTAGTTTCAAAATGGCAGTATAGCAGCCTCTTGATATGATGGATAGAATGGTAGCTACTACGTATGCTCCTTTAGTCATTGCTCAACCCCTAAATTCTCTCCCTGGAGGAGATTATCAGAAATACTTACCTAGGTTTAATGGTTAGGGTGAGATTACTACTAAAGAGCTTTGGGATGCATTTCTGAGTTATGCAGATAATAGAAATATCAAAGCTAAAGATGTGTGGATGAGGATGTTTGTTTAGATTTTGGATGGGGAGGTGAGGAGATGGTTCATAGAATTACCAGCTAATTCAATAACTCTTATAGAAGAACTACAAGATGTGTTTATGAGGCAGTGGGGAGACACAAAAGATCATACCTATCAGATTACAGAATTTGGAGCTTTAAAAAGGAAAAAAGATGAAACTATAGTAGACTTCTCTAAAAAATTTAATAAGATGTATGGTAGGATCCCAGTTGAAATCAAGCCTTCTGAAACCTCAGCTAAGCTAATCTATGCCAATTCCTTTTTATCATGAGTTTTCCTTGCATTTAAGAGAGAGAAGGTCATTGACTTTACTAAACATGCAAGAGGATGCATTGGAGGTTGATTCCAATATTTTAGCTTCAAATAGGCTTAAAGAACATTCAGATCATCAAATGTATGACCTAAAGGGTAAAAAGGAGATGATTCCATCAACTTCTACATCTCAAACAACAGAAACTAGAATAGATGAGAAGACTAGATTGGTAAAAATCTTAACTGCAAAACTGAATAAGATGGAGTTAGAAAAGAATCCAAATAAACCTACACAAGAAGGAGAAAGAAATCCTAACCAGTTTAGGCGTACATTTGCTCCTAGATTCATCCCTAGAGAAAGAGGGAACAATGACATCCAGAGGGAAAGAAGGGAGAATGAATATCATAGAGTTCCTCCTCCACTCCAAAATAATGTAGTTGATGAAAGTGAGGAAGGTGAAGATTCATAGTATGAAGATTCAAATCAGGATATGAATTAATTTGGGGAATTATTATCAGAGGGTTACTTAACTGAACATGACTATCATAATTCTAAGTATTTTGATGAAAATATTTATCAAACAGAGAGTGATATGGGTCCTAAAGTTTTAGCTGATATATGTCAATCTGAACCTAAGAAATCTTACAACCTGAGATTTGGTCCAAAACAAATTACTCAAATTCCTAAAAATAAGACAACTCCTCCTCCCAAACAATTATCTAATCAAACACAGGAAAAGAGACAAAATCATGGTGAGAAAGACAAGGCTGCAGAGATTGAAGAAGTAAACAAAAATGTGCAAACTTTCAATTTTGAGAATGAATTATGTAAGATCAAGATTCCAGTACCATTTATTGAATTAATGAAGAATCCTTGTTATAGGAATCATGTTATAAAAATGATAGGTTCACCTGCTAATCAAATACCTTCAGATACTGTGAATCTCCAAGAAGAACACCCTACGATCATTATTGGTTCTGCCTTAGCTGATAAGACTGAAAATGATTCAAATTCTTCTCCACCTTTTTATATAACTCTGATTGTCCATGATCAAATGATTCATAACTATTTATTGGATTCTGGAGCTTCTCATAACCTGATGCCTAAAGAAGTCATGGAGGCTCTTGGTTTGAGTATCACAAAACAATACCATGATTTATATGCATTTGATTCCAGAGCTGTTAAATGCCTAGGAGTGATTAAGGATCTTGTGGTAAATTTGACTTAGTTACCCATGAAGAGTGTTATTATGGATTTGGTGGTTGTTGACATTACTCCTAAGTTTGGTATGTTACTTTCAAGTTCTTGGGAAAAGAAGGTAGGTGGTACATTGCAAATGGATTTATCATATGCAACTATTCCTGTTTTTGGAGGAGAAAATAGGAGATTGTTTTGGGAATTACAATATGCTTATATTGGCACAGATGATAACAACCCAACAAATCATCCCATTTATGTCGTAGAAAATGATTTGGGGTCTTGTATGCTACATTTCACTAATGAAGATACAAATGGCATGCTACAATTAGAAAAAGAAGCACCAATCAAACATAGTGTTGAGCAAAAAGATGGGTTATGGCAGATGTATTTTGATGGCTCCTCATCCAAGGAAGGAGCAGGAGCTGGCATTGTTTTGATTTCTCCTAGTGGAGATGTGATTAGTTTGATGTATAAGTTGGAATTTGTGACTACTAATAACACATTAGAATATGAGGCCTTAATACTTCGTTTAAGGGCTGCGAAAGACCTAGGCATTCAACATATTTCTGTTTATGGCAACTCTGAATTAGTTGTCCAACATGTGAGGGACAAATATCAAGTAAAATAGGATTTGTTGAAGGTATACAAACATGAGGTGTGGGATATGATTAAAAATTACTTCATAGCATTCAATATTTCTTCCATTCCTAGGGATCATAATCAAACAACTGATTCACTTGCTTTGGCAGCCACACACTTTAAAATTCCAAAACAAACCCTGTTAAAATATCCAATTGAAATCATATATAGGCCTTCAGTACCAGACAATATCAGACAATGGAGAGCTTTTGAAGATGATTTGGAAATCAAAAGGTTTTTAGAGTTAAGAGGAGAATTTTCTAATTCATTGATTGAACAACTTCAGGATGATGAAGTTGAGGGTGCAGATGAATATTCAGAAAATACAATTGCTGGACATAAGATTATTAAGTTGAAGGGAAATTTTATTCCCAAGGGTCTGGTTCCTCTTAAAAAGAATTTTTTCTAAGGATGATACACTATTAAATCCAACCATGCAATCCTCAGAAGAGAATGTTATAAGTTGTAATATTGGCACAAAAGAGCATCCCAAGATGGTGAAGATTTTGAAATCTCTCTCAGTTGAGCAAAGGAACATGTATGTTAAATTATTGAAGGAGTTTGTTGACATTTTTTCCTGGTCTTATGAGGATTTAAAAACCTATGATACCAGCATTATTCAACATAAGTTTCCTTTGAATCCAAATGTGAAACCTTTTAGACAAAAATTAAGAAGAATTAATCCAGCCTTGTTTCCAGTCATAGAGAAAGAAGTCAAAAAATTATTGGATGCAAAGATAATTGTTCCACTCAGATACTCATCTTGGGTGGAAAATTTAGTTCCAGTATGAAATAAGAATGGAGAGATAAGGTTGTGTGTATATTTTCGCAATTTGAATAGAGCTTCATTGAAGGATAATTATCCACTTCCTAAGATTGAGTAAATTTTGCAGAAAGTAGTAGGTTCCTAGAGAATTTCAATGGTGGATGGATTCTCAGGTTACAATCAAATTGCTATGAATATGGATGATAGGGAGAAAACGACCTTGACTAACCCTTGGGGTACATTTATGTATGACAAGATGCCATTTGGTTTGATGAATGCTGGTGCAACCTTTCAAAGAGATATGGATATAGCTTTTGTGGGAGAAAAAGAAAAATTTGTAGTAATTTATTTGGATGATATAACTGTGCTTTCTCAATCTGATGATGAGCATTTAAAACATCTCAAACAAACTTTTCTGAAGTGTAGGAAGTTTGGACTGTCATTAAATCCTAAGAATTCACATTTTGTTGTTCAAGAGGGTAAGCTCTTAGGACATCTAGTTTCAGCAGATGGAATTAGAATAGATCCTGAAAAAGTCAAAGCTATTTTGAAAATCAGTCTTCCAAGAAGTAAGAAAGATGTTCAGTCATTCATTGGAAAAATGAATTTTCTGAGATGGTTCATTCCAAATTTTGTTGAAACAATAAAGCAGATAACATCTATGTTAAGAAAAGTCCAAGAGGTGAAGTGGATGACAAAAGCTATAGATTCATTTGAGAATATCAAACAAGCCCTTACAGAAGCACCACTATTGGTAAGCCCTGACTTTTCAAAATATTTTTTGACTTTCTCTTTTGCATCTCAGGACACAATAGCTGATGTTCTATTATAGAAAAATGTAAATGCATTAGAGAAGCCTATAGCTTTCTTTAGCAAGACTCTCAGAGATTCAGAATTAAAATACAGTACATTGGAGAAACAAGCATATTCATTGGTAAAGGCATTGAAGTTTTTTAGAAACTATATTTTGCATTCAAAGATTATTGTTTATGTACCTAATGCTGCTATTAAAGAGATTTTAACTCATCCAGACAGTGAAGGAAAGCGCGGGAAATGGATTGAAAAAATTATCGAATATGATGTGGAGATTAAACCTACCAAGCTTGTGAAAGGATAGGGCCTAGCAAAACTATTGGCTGATTCAAATTGTGAAACCTTGAATCTGCATTGAATAGTAGGACAATCAATACAAGAGGAGTTACAAATAGAGCAAGATAAAGAACAGATCATGGATAAATATGCAGAATCAGAATGGTATGCTAATATAGTTCATTTATGTTAGGATTATTAATCCTCCCTTGTCCAATTTGGTCATGTCTAAATCGAGAGTCCATCCAATCTATTTTTAGTCACTAGCACCATTGGGTCCACTTGGCCTAATTGGGGCACATGTTTCAGTTACTAAAGTGTGGGGAACACTAATTGAGGCCTACTACCACTGATTTCACTTGCATGCATCAGTTTATGAGCCTCCTAGACCAACCCCTACAATTTGGGAGCCACTAGGAGTGTCGATACCAACCAAGGTCAGTTGAGTTGAGTTGGTGACTAGTCAAGCTCAGTTAGGAGTCAGTTACATTCAGTTCTAGTCCTCTACATTCAGTTAGCGCTAGGTTTGCATGGTTGCATGTAGGAGGGGCGCATTTCTCACCTACCACAGTCAGTTAGACTTATTCAACACTGAATGTAACACTTGAGTTGTGTTTTAGAACTTTGATAATGATTTAGACAAGGTCAGTTAACTACTGAGTCCTCTGATAATGATTTGGACAAGGTCTTAGTAACCTACAGTTAAGTAGAGTCTAATCAATTCGAATTTCCTCGTGTGTATTTGAATTTCTTGTGGCTATTTAGCCATTGTACTTCATTGTAATTATTATCTAATTACTCTTTGATTAATGAAAAGCATTCACAGTTGCAAGCCATTTTTGCACTGTTTCATTCTTCAATAACTGAGTAAATTATGTGATCTATCCTGTGAGTTGTGTGTTTGTCCATAGATCTATGTGCTCAATTTATGGTATCAGAACCTCGGCAGACAAGGCACCTCTCCTCCTCAGATCTTCAGTTGGATCAATTTTTTGAGCAATTTGCTCCATTCCTACTTTGCACCAGAAGCAGAAGGTTTACCACTTAATACCCCAAGTTAAGACATTGTTGGTCAAGCTTGCTTGATCAATTATGCTGGGTGTGATGAAAACTTGAAATGTGCAGGTAGTCGACCTTACTTTGTATGTTTGATTGTGTGATAGGTTATCAGCTCTTCTCATAGCATTCGCTACAAGCAACCCTTTCTTCTCACTGCATTCACTACATCAACTCAGTCCTCCTTACTGCATCCAAAATGGCTCATTCAGTAGAGTCTCTCACTCCCTTCAACTATCACCAGTGGAAGGAATACATGGGGGTAGTGCTCTGCACCAAGAAGCTCTTTAGACTCATAGAAGAAACATAGGCAGTTCCAGCTTTGAATCATGACAAAGGAAAGTACTGGAATAGGCTTGATGAAGCTCATGGATACTTATTCTCCTCAGTCTCTTGAGATCTTCAATTCCACATCCAAGGATTGAAGACTCCCAAGGATATTTGGGACAAGCTTGCCTCCTTATTTGATAAGAAGGATGAGATGAGGGTCCATCAGCTAGAAAATGATCTGATCACTCTTAATCCATCCAAATTAGAATCACTGAATGCATTCTTCACAAATTTCAAGAACCTGATAAATCAGTTAACGCAATGTAAAGTGGAGAAGGATGAATATCACCTCATCCTTGCCATTCTCACAAAGCTCAATGCAGACTACTCAGTCTTTGTATCAACCTTCCAAGTATTAAGGCTCACCATTCCAAATTGGAATATGCCCACTCTTCATGCATTCATCCAATCTCTCACTTATGAGAATGATAAATTGATCCAAATGGGGATCATTCGATCTCCCAAAGATCAAGCTCTGGTTGCGAGAGGAGATAAGGTAGCGAATGACAAAGGGAAGAAAAGAGATGAGTCTCATGTGAAGAAAGAGAAGTCAAAGGAGCCTTCAAGTTCGAAGAGAATCAAGAAGAATGGTAAAGGCAAGGTCCTTTGCTCTTACTATGGAAGGGGCTTTCATTCAGAAAGCTTCTGTATGAGAAGACAACTTGATGAAATGGCTCTTTTTTTGAAGAAACATAACATTTATGCACCTGCTAGCGCAAGGAAGGATGACTCTGAAGAAGAATATGAAGAATACCAAAGGAAAGGTCATGCAATGAAGGCTAGCTGCTCATAAGCTCATGTCTTTCTCATTGATTCTGGAGCTTCCAATCATATGGCTACATCTAGAATCATTTTCCTCTTTTCAGTCCTTTGATGGTCCTAGTATTCAGATGGGAAATAACAGTAAATTTCAAACAAAAGGGAAGGGCTATGTCAAGCTTGAACATGGAAGGTTCAAAGATGTGCTATTTGTTCCTTCCCTAGCTTCAAACCTGTTGCCTGTCTACCAGATGACCCATACTGGATCTCCAAAGCGAGTGATCTTCGATCCTGACTCAGTGGAGATCACAGATATCTCTACCAGGAACATCATAGCGAAGGGTGTTGCAAATCATGCCTCAAAAGCATATGAGTTCTCACATTTCATGCCTCCTTCAGAACCAGTGCACTCTCAGTAGCCACTTGCAAGGGAAGGTAAAATTATTGCATATACTTCTTTTGCAACTTCTACTAGTATTGTAGATCCATCTTTATCAGTTTATGAGTTTGAGATTCAGGGTGATTCAAATCTAGATTCAGTCCCTACTTCCAAACTGGAAGCTAGGAAGATGACTAAAAACCCACCTGACACTCAGAAAGGAAAGACCCTCGCGCTATGCCATGCAATATTACCTCCTTCAAAGAGATGCAATAGACTCCCTATAAGATGCTACATGGCAAGGTATCAGTCTCACTACATTCAGAAGAATGGATATGATCATACATCTCTTCATCCAATAAGAGACAAAGGCTACATTCCTCCTTCCTTCCATCATCATTTTTGGAGAAGAAGGAGAAGTCTACATGCCAGGCCCCAGAATACCTGTGCATAGCACACCATGCATGTTGCTTCGCTACCTCACAGAGATGAAGATTGTAGCAACATATTTTCAAGTTTTTCAAACTTGAGAACTGATTCTACCTGCTTAGATAGAGGGGGGGATTTTTTCCCATGTGGTTTTTTCCCCAACTCCTTGTATTGAGCAGTTACTTTATTTACTTGATGTAATGGGTGACCTATGGTCTTAGTTACTAGGTCCCACAAATTTTCCAAGTTAGCATTCAGGGGGGTGTTAGGATTATTAATCCTCCCTTGTCCAATTTGGTCATATGTCTAAATCAGGAGTCATGTCTAAATCAGGAGTCATGTCTAAATAGGGAGTCAATCTAGTCTATTTTTAGTCACTAGCACCATTCCGGGTCCACTCGGCCTAATTGGGGCACATGTTTCAGTTACTAAAGTGTGGGTAACATTAATTGAGGCCTACTACCACTGATTGCACTTGCATGCATCAGTTTATGAGCCTTCTAGACCAATCCCTACAATTTAGGAGCCATTAGGAGTGCCGATACCAACCAAGGTCAGTTGAGTTGAGTTGGTGACTAGTAAAGCTCAGTTAGGAGTCAATTACATTCAGTTCTAGTCCTCTACATTCATTTAGCACTAGGTTTGCATGGTTGCACGTAGGAGGGGTGCATTTCTCACCTACCATAGTCAATTAGCCTTAGTCAACATTGAATGTAACACTTGAGTTGTGTTTTAGAACTCCGATAATGATTTAGACAAGGTCTTAGTTACCTACAGTCAAGTAGATTCTAATCAATTCAAATTTCCTCATGTGGATTCAAATTGCTTGTGGCTATTTAGCCATTGTAATTAATTGTAATTATTATCTAATTACTCTTTGATTAATGAAAAGCATTCACATCTACAAGCCATTTTTTGCACTCTTTCATCCTTCAATAACTGAGTAAATTATGTGATCTATCCTGTGAGTTGTGTGTTTGTCCACAGATATATGTGCTCAATTTAATAATTTCTTAGTGCATTTGCAGTTTCCTGTTCATTTGGATAAGAAGGCATCTAGATCATTAAAATTGAAGTCCACCAAATATTGTCTAGTAAATCAACAGTTACATTGGAAAGATCCAGGAGGAGTGTTACTCGGATGTTTGGAGAAACCAGAGGTTGAAGAAGTCATTTCAGAATTACATGAGGGTTCTTGTGGAGGTCACAAATATTGGAAAGGTACAGCTTATAAAATTAGAAGGTCTGGATACTACTGGCCCTCTTTGTTTTCTGATGTCTATCAGCAAGTCAGGGCTTGTATTCAATGTAAAAAATTTGCTGGTAAACAAAAAATTGTGTCCTTACCTTTGAAGCCCATTGTGGTAAATGCTCCTTTCCAGCAGCGAGGCCTGGATTTTATAGGCGAGATCAATCCTGCTTCCTCTAGGAAGCACAAATGGATACTTACAACTACTGATTTTTTCACAAAGTGGGTGGAGGCCATTCCTACACGGAATGCAACTAGTAAGGTAATCATTGACTTTATCCAAGAAAATATCCTGAGTATATTTGGTTGTCCTAATAAATTGTTGACTGATAATGCTAAGGCTTTTAAGTCTAATGCCAATAGTTGCGAAGGTTTTACAAATGGGCTAGAAATCTAAGTGGGCTTGATTATGGGAAAAATCCATAGCTAAGCATGCATGAGCAATAGGATTCTTGGGATGGATGAAAAATCATGGAAATCTCAAAATTTTGTCATTCCTTTTCACAAATATTTGCCTCATTTTTGTCCTTCACCTAAAGAATAAGAACTTTTTGATGAAATAGGCCCGGTCTTGACAATATGTACTCTTAGCTGCATTATTTACTTTTTATCAAACATTTGAATGTATAATTGGAGTAATTTTATGTCTTATGTTTAACTTTTAGGATGGTTGTAAATTTGACCAAAGGACCTTCCCATGAGGGAAGCTACAAAACCAAGTGTTCGTTGTGGAAGTTGTGAACCAAGTGCTATTGCAGAAGATGTTGAACTAAGTGTTTGTTGTGGAAGTTGTGAACCAAATGTTGTTGTGGAACCAAGTGTTTGTTGCAGAAGTTGCAGAACCAAGTAATTGATGCAAAATATCTCCGATATGGTTTGCCATGACTTGTAACAATTATTTGTTACAAGCCTTATTTATTTGGATAGGAACGAGATTGGTTTTGAGTGAGTTAGAATATGAATCATAGAGGATCGATCCACTTGAATATATGTAGTGTTGTGTGAGATTCACATAACAAGTCGTTCTTTGGTTGGAACAAAAAGGGATTGGGGCATTATGGTTTTGTTTGTGATTTTGGTTTAGCATTTTAAATGGCTTGAATCATAGATTCTTGAGCCTAATTGCATTATATCTTTGAACAATATGGATGCTCCATCATCTTTGTATAAAAGGGGGTTCTTTGCCATTTTGGAGGAGAGGACTGGAGAAGTATTATGATTTTGATGTGACTATATTAATTGAATTTGATTAGTTGACTAGAAACCATTTACCATACTTTTTTAGACGATGTTATCTCACTCTTGAGAATAGGTACTGAGTTGTTAGTTAGTAGAACTCTTTAATAGTTGCTTAATTGGTAATTAGTAATCATTTCACCACCATAAATAATCATTATGCAATTTGAGTTCATACTTGATCGTTAAAAGTCATGATAGAAGTAGTTAAGTCTGTTATATTACTTAATTATGATTGCTACATTTATCAATTGATTAAGAACAACTCTACGTTAAGGAATTCCATGGGATTGGTAACTACAAGTTGTTTCTTTGTTAATCTGTTTTGGTTTTGAGATTGCATTGAGTCTTTACACTTTACCACACTTCATATTAGATAAATAAATGTTTGCTAAGAACTTGTAGCTCGCATAGACAATGCACAATAACTTGAAAGAAAATCTAAACCCTGGTTTGGCAAGCTAATGAATTGGTAGGTGATTGACTTTAAAAGAATAATTGATTCACTTGTCATTTTGGCATCATTGTTAGGGAAGTTATTAAGGGCACAATAGTACATAGAGTTTGCATGTTAAAAGTTAGCAGAATGAATAGAAGCATATAGTTTGCATAAATCGAGGAAGAATCCTAGGACATGTGGTGCATTAAGAGCCACCTACAATACTAATATACCTACATGTATAAGAGTATGAGGAGGACACTAGAACTCTGATAGACAAAGAATTTCTCTATTGGGATCCCTACAATCTCTTTCAAGAGTAGAATCATCTTCATCATTTGAAGTTGAGTTTCATACTCTTATAGAAGGGCATGGATATACAAATGAGTTAATTAGTCGACAACAAGATTCAGATCGTGAAGTCCAATTTAATATTTTTCATGAACCATTAGATTTTTTTCCTTATGAATGATCAAGGGATACTGAATATCCCTTTTTAAGAGGTCTCTTTGAATTTTTTGAATACACTATGACAAAAGGTGAGGTTGAATATAATACAACTTTTGAGTTTCCAATTGGAAATATTCATGGAGAAGCACCAATGAAATCTATTCCTCTCTCATCCTTACCTAATTTTCATGGACTCTCAACTGAAGATATTGATACCTTCCTCTTCGAATTTGATATTTTGTGTCATAGTTATGGCTATATCTCTGATGCATAAAAGTTGAAGCTATTTCCTTCTATATTGAAGAGTGCAACACTTGGATGGTTTATGAGAATTGAAAAACAATATATGAATGCATTGGATGAGATGAAGCATACATTACCACAAAAGTACCAAGACTATTGCAAATCCAAGGATCTGCAAGAATAAATATTTAAAATGACTCAATGAGAAGAGGAAATATTAGAAGATTATATGTTGGATTTATCTTATATATTGATAAGGAGGGGGGTGAATTAGTATATAGTGCAGATTTCAAATTATTTCATTTTAACAAATTTTCACCACTTAAAAATTCTCTACTAAAACAGTAATAAACACAGTTGTGCACAAAGATCTCTCTCTCTCTCTCTCTCTCTCTCTCTCTCTATATATATATATATATATATATATATATATATATATATATAGAGAGAGAGAGAGAGAGAGAGAGAGAGAGAGAACCAACTCATTTAGGCACCAACCTGATGCACAAGCAACAACATGTTGATTACAAGCACGGACCTGTAAATAATTTGATCTACACAAGCACCAACTCACGAACTTCATGCAACAACCTAAACAGATGTTTGTGTCTTTTAGTAAGCTCTAACTTGAAGTGATCAGGAACCAACCTGTTGAAGACTGCAATATCTAATTGTTTCTTTAGTTGCAACTGAATGGAAGCACCAAATCCCAATTGTGTTTACCATCTTCGACTGGAAGGAAGAACCAACTCCCTAATTGTTTCACTAGCTTCCACTGGAAGGAAGCACCAAATCCCTTATTTTTTTACCATGTTCCACTGGAAGGAAGCACTAAGTCCCTCTTCCTTTCCCCTTCCTTCCTCCTTGAGAATTTTTACTAGCACCAACTAGAAGGAATCTCCAACTCCCATTTTTCTTGCCCCTTCCTACCTCTCGAAGAAGAAATAGTTGTGTATCAAATAACTAAAAAATACAATTTAACTTATCTACAATGTGTGACTCAACGATCCGCAACTGTTGTATCTCTTATGTTCTGCATCTTGCCTTTGATTATCTGTGTCAAAAAAAATAGTTCTCTTATCTATGATATGTGACAATATCTATGACTTATTCAAATTCTCGGTATCACGCAATCTTCAGATATTTGTGCTTCTGCACTACTTAGTCACTTCTATGATTTTGCAATCTTCATCATTTACTGAGTAACACCTTCGCACATCCTAATACTAGGTATCCTTCTACTTCCCACTCTTCTTTCTATTCATCCTCTGTTGATCTGTGTAATTTGACTCTACTATATATGGGGTTTAGCGCACATATGCCATTGTGTTTGTGAGATTTTCACACATCCTTGAATTTCATGTTTTTCTTCATAAATCTTGTATCTTAGTGGTATTTGCACACATATATTCCATGTTGTAATTTCTTTGTAGACTACGTTACTTCAATTACATACTTCCACGCACACACAATCACATTTGTTTTGTTTTATGGAAGTGTCAAACACAAAAGAAAAGCATTTCAACCCATGACATAGTGCAACGTTTTCATTCCTTTTGATTATGCCATGTGATAGTACAAGTTTGATATAATGACAATACTATTGTTCAACAATCCCCCCCTTTTTCATTGATGTCAACAAACCTTAGCTCCCCTTGAAAATGAGCTTTATTTTAACAATGTACTCCCCCTATCATTCAATTTCTCTCCCCCTCTTTGACGTCAATGGAAATGGGGTGTGCAAAGTTTTATGTATCAAGGGGAAAGTGTTTCGACTGATCGAACTATTGCTACAAATTTTTGCAAAGTTTCCCTTGTAACTACAAATTTTTCTTTGATTTCACTGTCTTTGCCCAAAATTTCCTATTCCACTTGTTCATTGGGGGAAAACTCCAGTTTCTTTAAGAATTTGTATACTAATTCCTTGATTTTGCTTTGTAATTCTGGAGATGATCCCATAATTTTAGCAACTTCTTCTTGCAAAGGTTCAAGTTCGTTAGCTCTCTTTAATTGTTCTTCCCTGATCTTGCTTATTTCCTGTTGCTATTTTCTAAATTCTTTTATTTTGTCCATCTTTTCTATTCCTGGTAAACTGGTTAAGTTATCTTGCAACTTTTGCTCTATTTCTTGCGTTATTCATAGCTTTTGTTCCAATTCCTTTAACTGCTCATCAGCAACCAACTGTCCCCACAACTAAGCACTTTCTTCATATGGCTCAACACATTTTAGTTCCAAATTTATGATGTTTTCTATTATGATATTCAACTTTTATAACTTCCTTTCTCTTTCTGCCTTAACCTCTAGAGGTGTCCCGGGCTGTTTTATTGTTGAAAGTTATTCAGCTTTAGCCTGTGGTTCTTAGATCCCTTCTCCTAGATTAATCACTTTACCTTCTAGAGAGGCATCTTCATCAACTTAAGCCTTTGGAAGTGCATTGTACACTTCCTCCACTTCTTTTTGTAGCTTCAAGACTTGTTGTTGTGTTCTTTCAACTTCATGCTTCAACTGATCGCTTCTAGTGACTGGTTCTTCTAATTCATTCTTCAACTTGGATGACTTTTATGCACTCTTTTCTTGTTTTGTATTCAGTCTAGAGAATTCTTGTAGGGATTCCTTCTCATTTTGTATTTTGTACCATTCAGCTATAGTAGACTCATGTCTTTATTTTATTTCTTTTGTAATGGATGTATGTAGTACATGAAGCTCATTTACATGTAAGCATGGTAGGTTTATTTCTACATGACTTACTGATGCCAACCCCACCTTGGTGGCATGATTTTTCCACCTCTGAGATCAAACACATGAACTTCAGAGTATGGAGGGACTTTAAACCCTTCTTGACAGCCAAATTGTTTTGTTAAACCTTCTTATGCAACCCTAATCCTTCCATTTTTTCTTTTCCTCAACTATCTATTTCACCTTTCAACTTTCCGCAATTTTATGTTTCTGCACCACCCTTTCTGATTCCACAAGGGGCTTTCTGCAAACGTCGTTCTGCAAGATGTTTCCCGCAATCTTGCTTTTCCAAAACAAAGTTTCCGCATTTGTGGATTGCGGATTATGGAAATTCCCAAATTCCAAACTTGACTTCCGCAATTATGCGGCCACAACACTCCTTTCTACAATCGGATTGCGAAGTGTTGATCCAACTTTTCCAAAAGTTGAACTTCCACAATTTCCCTCCCGCAATTCCTTTTCCACAACTCTTTACAACCATTGATTTCATGGAGCTTCCTTCCTGACTATTGATTTGAGATCATATGCGGATCTCATCTTATCTTTGCGGATCCTTTATCTTCCTTACACCTTTCTCTCGTGGGGTTCTTCCTTAGCCGTAGATATGTTCCTACGACAATCTTGACCATTAAACCTGCGCAAACTTAAACCTTAATTTATTGTCAATCCTTGTAGTGATCGATCAACAGATCATGAACCTGCAACAAGGTTAATTTGAGATAAAATCCATTCACGAAGTCTTAATAATCAAATTCTTCCTTCGATTGATCAAAGAATCGATCAATCGATCTCTGTTTTACCCACTTTTAGAAACCTTGAATTCACACATAGGATTATCATTCATTAACACAGGATTTAACCAAACATTAAATTCATGAAGTCACACACTCAGACAGAATTGAATTTACACACACACAGATTATGCTGAAATAGGATTTTTCATTCACATGCTGAAACTCTACATACAAATTTGTTTCAGAACTTGCGTTTTGATCTCCTTAGGCCTGATACATCTTTAAGTGGCCTTGGTTGAGCCAGATTTACTCTGTTCTGGCTACTTCTCTTTCTCCTATATGTCTATATATGTCTTGTCCTCTTTATATCTATTCCTCGCAGGATTACATCTATATATATACAACAAGATTCATTAACCATTCTGGTTCAGATCCATAATCCACTCAATAATCCCTAATATTCTGCTAACTAATCCTAATTACAACAAATCCTCTAACCTACCCTATGACTCGCTGCCATTAGATGAGGGCTTTATTACAATGACTCATCAATTGACCCAATGACTCACTCATCCTCTTAGTGACTCACCATCTATCTAGAATCAAATAAAACATAGGTTTAATTACAATGTGATGGTTTAAAGACCATCAATTCAGAATTGAAGACCCCTTCTATGCCTGATCCAACATTCAACTTGGAATTTGAATGGAGAGCAGGATGCTCCTGCATCACTTACCTCTTTTTACATTTCTTAAGTGGGAAGTGTCAGAGTTGTGGATGATATTTCTAGTCTTTTATGTGGCTCTACCTGTGCAACAGGATGTATCTGCAAGCCACCCACATGCGCCTATGACTATGTTTCCTCAAAAATTTTCTTGTCCTCCCTTGTCTTCAATATTAGTTGTCTTACTTATGCAAAATTGTGTTCAATTTTTAGCATGATTTCCTCTTGTTGTGTCACAAGTTCTTCAATATCATCTTTTATGGCCACATTCTCCATGGCTTCTTTGACATCTATTATTGGAAATTCTCATCCAGTGCCGATTGAGGTTGTTTCCCTAGATTGAAACACTCAAAACTAGAACAAATCGAATATAAGATAAAGAAACTTCCCCTAGGATTGAATAAAATTCTTGAATTAACTACTCTTCTTACCTTCCACAGGCTACAAAGGACCGATATTTTAGGTGTTTGATCTATGTAGATACCCTACAAGAGACACAACAAAACACAAACTAAGTAAGAGCAACAGGATGGTTTACAATCCTATGTAAAAGACCAAGGCGTTAAACAACAAACACAACATGATAATCAAACATACAAATGCTGAAGGGAAAGAAACTATATTTGTATTAAAATATGAAGAAGGAGAGTATACAACCTATGCCTTGGTGTTGAGAACTCTGCTCAATGGAGCCTTTCCTCAAATCCGACAACTTGTTTATTAATCACTCAAGAGCGTGACTGAATTTGGCCAGAATTTGGATGCTATAACACATTCTTCCTCTCCTTTCTCATGAGGGGTAGACTAGTATATAAAGGCTTGAGAGGATAGGGTAAGTTGAGGATTCTATGGGTGAGGTGGAGGGATGATCCTAGGATGGGGGATCCCAAGCTCCAGGTGTCCTGAATAATAGGGATGAGGCTCCACGAATGAAAGCTTCGAGAAGCCTCTCGAACCTTCCTTTTTTTCCTTCATAAGACGAGCACCACGCCTTGTACAAGGGATAAAGGCGATGCTAAATGGGTACCGCACCTTGTAAATGGGCAACAAGAGGTGGCACCACTTTTTACAGATAGTAGAAAAGTGTTGCTGATATGGGTACCACGGCTTTGCTCACAGGTTAAGTGCGATGGTGTCCAAAACTATTAAATTGTTCATCTTTGCTCATTTTCAACTCCAACCTTTGAGGGATTCAATGAAAATACTAAGATACTTATCCCGTAACATGGTGTTGACGATAATTACGTGTAAAAACATCATTTCTAGGCTCTACTCCAATTTGTTCAACATCATATGTTGTCAGTGTCTGAACAATTATGGATTTGTTCATTTTCCTTTTCTTTCTTAAGTGTCCTTCCGAGTGAGTTGCTTCTTATCTCTATTTAGTTGGTGTAGATCTTTGTGTTGGTTCAAGAGAATTCCTCGTGTTAGCATCTCTTCTTCTATAGGTGTTGGTTTGATTGGTTGTTCCTGTCGTGCAAATTCATCTTCATCTGTTAATGGTATTTTCCATTTTGGATCCCATTCTTGAACAATTTGTGTGATATCATCTTCAAAACAGATGTAAAGGGTAGGTAACCATCATCTATCATGGTCCTTTTTGGCATGTATGTAAGTATGATGCATTCCAATCTTGAATTGAATAATTCCTTTGAATGATTCGACTATGTGGGGCTGTAAATTTGGATTATTCTATAGAATAAACCTAATTTATTCATTGTACAAGAAAAAAGTGATGTTGTTGTCTTGATTCCTATGTGCAATTGCGGAAAACTACATATTTGTATATCTGTCTGCTTGGAAGGGTCTTTTTTCCCTGTCAAAGAATTGACTCCCCTCAGGTTCCTTCCAATCTATAAGAGAAATACAAATTAACAACCAAGTGTAATGAAAGGGGTTACCTTTTTCTTGTGATTCTATGCAATCTTTGAGGAATTCATTCAACAGGAATGTTGACTAGTTCATTTGTACTCCTGCGGCACACTTTTTTGTGGTTTCCATAATTGTTGTTGATACCTAGTTCAAGCGACTCTTCGGGAATATCTTTCATGCTAGTAGCTGGGCTGTGAACCTTACAACTTTATCTTGTATTTGTGTGATTGATAATCCTCTGTTGGCTTGCTTAGTTCCATATTTCTTGGCCATATTCTTTCCAAGGTATTTCTCTTGACTTCTGTCCATGAGAAGATTTACCTCTTCCCCTGTGGTAGGTAGTCCATTGATCATTTCGATCAATTTGGCATTAGTGGAGACAAGCCTATTTATCCATAGGTACCCTCCATGCACTTATGATAACAACAATTTTGCACAAACTTTTACTTGTGGGGTTCTTCCAAAATATGGTATTTCCAACATGTTATGTATCCCTATTTTTGACAACCCATTTTTCCAGGTTTGGATCTCCATAACAATTGGTGCCTTAGGATCTGGGTTGAATTACTTGTCCATGTATTTCTCCTTAATGAGACTAGGAAACTTAACATAATCTATAGGATTATAATCTGCAAAGGAAAACTTGTACACTTGTTCATACATGTTTTATTCAACTAATACACCTTCATAAGCCTTTCGTGCTGGTACTTCTGGTTATTCGACATTAGGGAGGTTCACATGTGATGCAACCATTTTTTTGGATGGAATGTAGACATGAGCAACCTTGACAAGCTTTGATGAAGATGCACTAGGAGTTAGTATAGGTTATTCTAGCGCGTCTATTGATGGGCTCTTTGATTTGTATTGTCTCTTAGGTTCCATGGCTTCCAACCTTCAACTTCTTCTTCAAAACAGTTCAATAATATAGTTAAATATTGTTAGGACATTTAGACACTTAGGAGCTAGTTAAGCTCAACTTGTGTAATATATCCGTTAGGTAAAGTGTGTTTCTTTAGTTTTCATTTTTAAATATTCTAATCCGAAGGTCATGATATGTTCTAGACATAGAGTGATCTGACGGTTCAACTTCTCTTATATCATACCTACCCTTGATCTGTGGCTTAACACCAGATTGGTCCATCATATCTATTTAAAGAGCATGGAGGGTCCTTGGCTAGTTGATCGATTATGAGAAGATCATTTGTAACTTTCTTCTTTTGCATAATAAATTGCTCCAAGTACCTATTTGGCTGGGGCCGTGGAATGTTTCCCTCTCGATGGTTTTAACCACACCAAAATATTGGTGTGTTGATATGTGATCTGTTTGTGTGAGTGGCTTCTCTTGGTGTTCGATCTTTTGGGAGTACCTTGTGTACCGAAACATGGTATCAAAGCGTTTATGAAGAGCCACTTCCATTCGTGATCAAGAGCTGGAACTGGTGTTGCCGAAACTTTGAAAGGGTTACTGATTCTAGAAATTCTATGAATTTGTGGCCTGTGGGAGCTATTCCATTGCATTCGGAGTGCTGTTTCCATCAGGAAATAGTTTTCTTTCCATCGAAAACCATTTTTGTTTGATCCAGAAACACCCATTTCGGCAAATCTAAAGGTATAATGTTACAGTGAAGATTTTTTTTTTTTAAATCTCTCATATTTTATCAGTTTTATTAATAGATCTTTATTGTTTTAGTCTTGTTGTGCATTTGCTCAACAGCCTTTAAAAAACATATTTCATCAAACAAAATCCTATTTTGTTTTGATGAAATGTTCGAATTTCTTAGGACAAATCCAATGAATCACCAGCTACTGAAATGATGACTTTCTGTTAGCTACTGAATCAGTGAAATTCTATGTTTTTAAGAAACCTTTGCAAACTATAGATTATTTGACAAAATCACCACTATGAAGTTATTATTTTGGGTAGATTTACATTAAAATCAAGGGATGAGTATTAATAATTTCCATTTTTTTTTATCATAACCTAATCTTGAAGTCTTATCCAAACATTTATCACTTGATTTTGCTATTTGATTTTATTATTATAGTTATTGATAAGGTTGCGAATTTGGATTATTGATCATAGTATGGTTTGGCATGTTATCATAGGTTTCGTTTGAATATTAATTAATGGGTATACGTTATCGGTTTATTGAAAACTAGATAAGGCCTAGAATATCAAAAGCTTAATGATTTATGCAAACGCGTCTTATCCTAGGTATATCCTTTAACATCCGAATCATATTTGCTCATGTTATTAATGTTTAGTGTTGATTGTTATAATGTGCCCCATACTATGAAGGTTTGATTTTGGGTTTCATGGTTATGACACGTTCTATCTAAAGCTTGTACTCTAACCTTTGAGTCCTGCATAATCCAAGTGCAAATATTAATCCCGACCTTATATAATATGATTTGTATTGTGACTTATATTATTGCATGAAAGGGGTCGAGGTTGAAATGATGGTTATGCTGCGTGCCCCATGTAATTTATTTTCCACCTTCGAAGGTAATGTTGTTATACTTTAAGGTCTGTGCATCAACGTTCAAAGGTTTTAATCCTTAGGATTGTTTCGACCCATGCCATCGCCTCCAAAGTCGATCCACCTGCTGTAAGGTTGATTCGGTATCATTGCGTTTGTACTCGAATCTATCCATCACATTCAATGGTTAGTACGTAACCAACGTGGTGGCTCCATGCTCGCTCAACACCTGTAGTCTATGCAATGAGTGGTCTTACGTCAATAACCCAGGATAAATGATGGCAAGATCAGTTCAATCTGGAGTTGTTTGCCGTCGTTTCTTATTTTGATTGCCTTGTTGTGTTATCATTCCCCTTCATGCCGAAGTTTCAGGGTTATCGGCTGCATTTATTCATGTCGCAGCTGGTTTATGAAAGTACCAGGCTCCATTGCTTAGGTTCTCTCCTCGGTCTGCACCCTGAGTGCTCACTCTCTAGTTCATTGTCGGGTTTTGATCTTTGGTATCTTTTCTGGGTAAGGCTGCGTGCATGTGCACAGTTAGTCATGACGTCAGTGGTGAGAGTCGAGCCCTATGAGATGAAGCTTCTTGATTCAAACCCTGACCTTTTAAACAAGGTCGAAGCTGTCGGGTGGTTGTCGTTTATCAGTAAGTTCTCAGATTCAAATCCTGAAGTGACGAGGGTGTTTGCTCTGTCTTTGGCCGACTCTTGGGTTAAGATAGGTGATCTTCAGTTTCGAGTGGATGAGCATTCAGTTGCACTTGCTACTGGTTTGCCATTGACAGGCGAGCAGTGCTTTAAGTACAAGCAAATGGACATAACTGAGTGGAGGCAATTACTGAAGAACCCATGTCAAGACGTATCGTTCTGAACTGGTGTGGCCTGAAAATACTTTAAGAAGGAGTTGCGGCCGGTCTTGGACCTTATCCACAGGTATGTGACCTGTGAAGGTCGTCTCTCTTCAGCCTATGTATACCACCTTCAGTTAATTTCTATTTTTATTGGCTTTCCTCTGAATCTGCCTCATTATCTAGTCCAGAGTTTGTCTAAGATGTCCGCAGCTATTAAAAAGGGACCAAAAAATATCAGTCATAGTTTGTTTCATCACGGTCTGGTCAGAATGTTAATAGAGAGGGAATTGTTGAAATTAGACCGGTCATGGGATGAGTTTATTGAGTCTAATGGCTTCTCAGCCTTTTGTCAATGTGAATTTGACTGTCCGAAAGAATGTTTAAGGCACCAGGAACCTAGTCGAGTTTCGGCTCCACCTGTGTGTAAGCCGGTGTCAAACCCTACTGGCCGTATGAGCCTCCACGTTTGTAATAACTCTATTCCTCCTCCTGTGAGAAGTCTCGATACTCCTGTGCCCTTTAAGCGCATGAAGAAGTCTTCAAGCCTATCTCCTGAGACCCCGAAACGTAACACTGATATCTGAAAACAAACAGGTAAGACGTTGAATGCTAAGCTTGTTGGTAGGTTCACACGAAGCATGGTTGCTAGAGGTCATCATGTTAATCCTCCTATGAACAATAGTGTTCATGTTGAAATAGTCGTGCTTGACGACGAAGAACAGAATCCCATTTTGCCTGATGTTGGTCGTGACATTGAGGATGAGTTTATCCCGAACCTTGCAGAAGACAGTCATCCTGCGTTTGACAAGGATATTCGGTTCAATCCTGTTGTTGATCTTCTGGTTAAGGGAAAGACTGTAGAGACAAATTGACCAAGTTCTTATCAAGCTGGGGATATGATTCACCCGATGTTCGTTACCTGCTTGTTGGATAAGATACACAGGATGGAAGGAAGAGTGACTGAGATGTTGGCTCATCATGATATTATGGAGGTTGAGAATTTAAAGTTGAAAGAGAAGGTAGATTCAGACATTAAAACCTTGCTGCGTCTTAAAAAGCATAAGAATCGGTTGATCCGTAGGGTCCTGAAATTGCAGAATGAAAATAATAGGAATGAGGAGAAAGTACGTGAGCTTAATGCTCAAGTTACTCTTATGCAATTTAAGGGTTCGTCGCAGAATCCATCAAGTGGTGTGAACATTCAGGTTTTTAACGCTCCTGTGAATTTATAATGGGTTGAAGTGCACCTACTATTGGTTTCAGTTTTGAAGTTATGATAGATTGATAATCAAGTTATTTCCTTAACAGGTATTTGGTTTAATTCATTTATTATTTAGTTTATTGCATTTTCCTTTTGTATGTGTTTTAATTATATTTCTTTTGTGTGCAGTATTGCAGGTAATGTTTTGGATCCTCTTTCTCGGATTTTGATGATTTCCTACTATCTGGATGATCCCTACATAATCAGGAACAAATCGATTGGCGAGGACTGTTTTCCAGGTGTCACTATGTAGTTAGTGCCTTTGTCGCTTTCCTGATTCTGTGCTATGAACCGAGTCTCTCTAATTTCAAAACATTATAATGTATATTTGTTGATTGCATGGGCAGACCCGAGTTTACTATAATTAATCAACAACACCCAAAACTCACTGGCCCTTTCGGCGACAGACCGCGAAGCGATCTGAAGTCTCACCCGAAGTGAATCTAATGGGTTGTCCAAGACTCAAGTGTTTTGGACCAGGTTCTATTCATCCTACTTCTTCTCTCTTACTCCTGTGCGCCACTAGATCAACTAGCTCTGCGCATCGCACGTCCCCTTCTGCTCGCAGCACTTTTTACCCGTGCGATGCTTAACCCCGCGCAAGTCGCACGATTTTCTCTCGCGTCGTACAACTTCCACTTACTCACAATATTCCCAACCTTACCGCATCTCTGCGCACCGCGGAACACCCATCCTCTCCTCAACGCTAAGCCCTCAGCTCGCAGTATCGCGCACCGCAGCTCCTCTGCCAATGCGATACCACCTCTCTGCGATATCTTACCACTACGACTTTGCGCTCTTAACGTTGACTATGCCGATGTGCGAAACTCTACTTCTCAGAAGTATATTGTGAGTAACTGGTCATTAGAGACAGACGTAAAGGAGTCTTTAAACAGCCTACTAAAATATTTTCTGCTGTTGATAACTTTCTGCTGGAATATGCGATGGGATGGTCAAGATCCCCTTCTCCTGGCTGGGTTAAGACGACTCCTAATGCGATGCCGGAGGCATCCACATGTACATGGAAAGGCTTAGTCCAATCCGGAAATACTAGGATGGGTGCTGTAACCATCTTCTTCTTAAGTATGTCTAGGCTCTGCTGGCATCCCTCGTTCCATAGGAATTTTACATCTTTTTTTAGCAATTTCTCCATCGGCGCTGTAATCTTTGCGTAGCCCTTGATGAACTTTCTGTAGTACCCGGTATGACCAAGTACTATCCTCAGTTGCTTGACTGAATTAGGTGCTGGAAGCTTTACAATGATAGCGATCTTGGCGGGGTCTACCATCAAGCCTTGTCTGCAGACAATGTGACCCAACAAGATACCAAATGGTGCACAGAATATACATTTTTTCAAGCTTAGAGAGATCTGGTATTGCCTACATTTTTCTAACATCGGTCTTAGATCACCTATGTGCTTATTGATTAACCCAAATACAGTCCAATCATCAAAATATACTTCCAAGAATTTATGAATGTATTCTTTAAATACAGCAACTACTACTCTAGAAAATATAGCTGGTGCATTCTTAAGACCAAAGGGCATTACCGAATACTGGAACGAGCCCCACTCTGTTGCAAATGTGGTCTTGGATCGATCTTCTGGGTGTATTCTGATCTGGTGGTAGCCTGAAAACCCGTCAGTGAAGGAGTAGACCTCTTGTCCTCCCACGTTGTCTAATACTTCATCAGTGAACGGTGTTGGAAATGGATCATGAAGTGATGCATCGTTGAGTTTTCGCAGATCAACACAGATCCTTATGTCCCCTTTTGTTTTCTTCTCTTGCACTACCATAGGGCTAACCCATTCACTTTCCTCTACTGGTTCAATGATGCCTGCTGTTAGCATTTTATCAATTTCGTCCTTTAACTTTTCTTTGTATCGCGGGTTCAATCTGTATGGACGCTGCTTAACTGGTCTAGCATCCTCCTTTAATAGTATCCTCATGACTCCCAAGTCTCCAACTATTCCCTTCATCTCTGTGAAATTGGTGGGAAATAGGTCTTGATAATCATGTAGCAGATCTGCAATCTGTCC